>BPLQ01000176.1:225202-236505 GCA_021605075.1 Caerostris darwini
TCTTCTAAATAATTTTTTTATTTATTTTTCATGTCTTTATCTCTTTCACCATTAATAAAGTTTGGAGTTCAAAGTTATTGATATTCTAAGAGAACTTTATTTTTCGTCAAACTTTCGAAGAAAATGAATAATGCAGTATTTTCCAATAAATATAAATATATATAAATAATATATAATAAATTAATATTAAAATATTAATATATATATAAATTAATATTAATATAATAAATATAACTATTTTGCGTAGAATCCTAAATAGCAATATTTTATTAATCATTGAAGAAATGAACTTTAGCTTTGAATGACAGGTTTGCCTTAACTTAATATTAAAATATGTAGTAAATACCTTTAAAATTCATTATGGTGTTTTTTTTTTCCTTCTGAGATGTATTAGTTGAGAGGTTTCCCAATAAGTGTTTCTTTAATTACTGAAAACGGATTTTATGCATATTTATAAATTTACAAATTTTATAATCTTCAAATTTAAACACTCTTTATCTTTTGATTGGGTTTTACTTATTGCTCAGCTTGTTAAAAATTTAACATAAGGAATAGGATTAAATTCAGTTGCGTAATCAAATTGTTTTCAACTGTAAGCAGTACGTAATCGTATTGTTTTCAATTCAAAATTATTAATTTCAAAATTTTGCTTAAAAAAATTCAAAACATTTTCAAAAATGTGTTATTTAACTTTGTTAATTTAGAAAATTTTGATTTAATTTTGATTTTTAGTTTAATTTAGAAACTGTAAATAATCAGCATCAAGGAGCCAAGTTAGGCTTCTACCTACGGGTGCTCCATCACAACAGAAACTGCCCCCCCCCCATCTTCCCTCCTTCCATGAGACCATATGGATTCTTGGGCTTAGTCTAGATGTTGCTGTCTGCCAAATGAGATAAGAAACAACAACAACCAAATAATTGTGAGGTCGAAGTGATATGGTAGACATAATGTAGAAACTTTAAACTGATGGAACTTGATCGGAAATCTGACATGGGATGCCTAACTGAATCTTATCTATGCTATACATAGTTTGTATCTATGCCTCTGATGAGCACGATGAATCCATACACTGGAAACTTAAGGAGATGAAGTGAAGAGGTTAAATCTCAATCCGTATCAACTTGGGAATTTTTTTGATCTCAGAATGGTGGGTTCAATGTAACACGCCTTGGATAATTCTGAATATGTAAGGTATTTAGCAATTTTGGTAGCAAATGACCATTAGCGTTTTGATTGTAAATGACCTCAGGTTAAACATGCCCAGCATGAAAAATAGCATTTACACTTTCAAAGACCTTTCGTATGAGATAAAACTCGTATGAACCAATTATTCAGCTCATAATGAGAACACCATCTTTGTGTCGAGGGATTAACATCTTCAACGGTAATTGACATGGAATTTAACAGGCCTGGAATATTCATGTCAAGTAAGCTTACTGTCAACCTTCATTTTCAATCAAATCCTCAAATTGCGCTACTGAGCTGCAAATCTGTCTTAAAATAAAATTATTCTTAAATAAATTATGCTTATATATAGCTTTCCGTTCCTCGCAACAATTTTTAATCACAAACGACTTCAATGTATCATCTAGATACAAATATTTCCATTGCTTATCAATAATTATCAAACGATTTTTCTCTTTAAAAATAATTTTAAAGAAAACATTGCTCTGAGATACTTTCTCTATAACACAAATTACAATTATAAACTTTTGGTATTAAAATAAATCAAAATAATTTGATTAAATATTGCACAAATATATAGCACAATTTTATTGTGTTGTTTTTTTTTGTTGTTTTTTATAGTAAAAAAATTAATAAATAAATAAAATAAAATAATAGCTATCACCATAATTTCATAGTTACAATAAATTAATAATAGATTTATAAAGCATGTCCTCGTACATAATATGCCTGATATTAAACATGAATCTTTAAAATTGTATGTATTCAAAACTAGATTATGTAACGTGTATCGACCAAAGCAATGAAACAGAGAAATACAGGAAATTAATTCTCTTGACCATGAAAGTGATTCGATAAAAACAGCAGCAGAACAAAAAAAAACTGTATCTAACAGATGCAATTTTTTTTTGTGTGTGTGTGTGTGGAAAATATGACTAAAGCAGTGCTAAATATCCATGCATTAAAAATGATGTAATACATTATAAATCAGAAGCTAATTTTGTTATATACTTTTACTAAAATAAAAGAAGAAACAAAAAAAGACAAGTGCTTATTGAGGAACATGAAAGCCTTAGTAGTTTCTAGAAAAAAATGTGGCTTCTTAGCAAGTATTTTGTTGGCTTCTTCGTACGTTCTCTCTAGTGATATTACATAAAAGTAATGACGAAGTTGGTAAATGTAATAATCGAAGTATTTCGTGGAAGCTTGCGAGCTTCAAAGAAATTCTTTTGTTTAAGAAAAAAGCATTGCATTTATTATAAATATTTTTTTCAAAATTCAATTATAGCAGAAAACAATGCATGTTTGGACAAACTCGGCAAATATATGAAAACTTTAAAGTTTGGATTTGATTATATTTGATAAGTTCGAACCAGGTTTTCTAGTTCAAAAATCTAATTGCTGTCCTCTGTTTCAATCCGGTTCCTATTTTATTAATACAATTAATGAATTTTTTACAATCTGTAATACTGATTAAATGAAATAATTCTGTAAATTGAGAATTAAAAATCATTCATTCAACGTTTTATGTATACATGGATGGCAAAATGTATCGATTAAATATGAAAATTAGTGGGTCATCCATCATAATGTCGAAAATTTCGCAAATCTCGCAGTCCACCTCGCTACAATATGTTACATTTTAGGGTTAATATGTATACATGTAATAAATATTTGCTACATACTTACCTTTAATATTTAAAATTACTCATGAAACAGAGTGACCACTAAAAGACTAAAAAAAATTTTAAAACCTCACAATTGTTTATTTTCATTTTTTTCCGTTTTGGAACATTCATTGGGCATTAAAATGGCTCCATTTTATGTCCTGCAACAAATACAATTCATGGATTTTTTTCTATTCCAAGGAAAGAGTATTTATTCAAAACTGGCAATATTTTAATATATTATATCCTACTGAATCTAATCCTTCGGTTTCACAGATTATTACGTTCCATATCATGGACTGAAACCTGCCTATTAATTCCGGATCATGTTATAACTCAGAGATTCTCTGATAAGAATATGTCGCCGAGATTTTCTTTGAATTTGAAAAATTGATTACTAGAAAATAAAAAAAAAGTTAATGAGTTTTACTAGTTTCTGGTCATCAAACGTAGCCCTTTTAATTTTTTAGATAAGTTCTATAAACTAGAAAAATAGAAAATAAAGAAGATTAGAAACAAACAATTATGACCTTTTTAAACCTTTCAGTTTTACAGCTGTCATCCATATTCATAAAACATTTTTTTTTTAAATTGATTTTCATATTTAAATGCATGTTTTCGTTGTTGCCACTTAATTAAGCCTTAAAAATTTTCAACTTGTTTTCAATCATGTAAAATTTAAAGATATTCTATATAGATTCATTGAAAAAATGAGTGGTCTGATGTCCAATTGGCTTTGCGCTCTGGCCGTTGGTACCACAGGCTTCAGTTTCGTATCCTGGTTGTAGCATAGATGTTTGTCAGTGGTTCGGAATCTCTGTTAAACTGTAGGTCCTGGACTAATTAGCCTAAAGTGTGCAAAAAATTACCGTAGGGCGACAAACCAAACCCAAATCATTGAAAAAATGAGTGCGTTATATGTTCCTTTGCACATTTTTTTTTCTTTACGTTTCTAAATGAGACTCACTTACAATTAAGAAATTTTTGTCTATGTACAATATAATCTGAATCTCTAATCTATAAGTGGCACATTTTAAATTACAAAGATACTATGTTATGTTGTATTACGGCTTTATGCATATAAAAATTACACATCATAATATATATCCATAATGATGAAAGATGTTAAAGAATTTTTTTTATTATTATTAAATTGCATACTGAACTTTTACTCTATTATTATGCTTAACTAACGCATGAAATGAGTTTCAATAATTTTCTCTTATGAATAATATATCATAACTTCTTTAAAGATACATTAGTAAATTCTTATTAAGTAAGAAATATTCCTTTATATACTTTATTTGATTCTACAAATAAAAATTTTATGAAAGGAAAGTGATTAAATGAGAAAGAAAATTATCTGAAACTCAAAATTTATTATATAGTTTCACCATTACTAATATATTACACGTGTTTCATAAATATATATTAACGGATATCCTTAAATATTTAAAAATTACATTAAAACTAAACTGCTCATAATTAGAAAAGTGGTTAAGGAAGTATTTAAATTAACTTCCATACTATATTAACCAGAATTCTTTCATTACTGTAGTATCTAATTAAGCTATATAAAGATATTCAATTAATTTTCACTCATGTGGTAATTAAATTCGTCTTAGTTTCCATGGAAAAAAATGAACAACTCTCATTAAGTAAACAATGTATATCTTATTTGTACTGTCTGGGATATAAAAGATTTTATTTATCGTATCCGAAAAGAGTTTCAAAATTTTTCCAACTTTCCAAAATGACTGTATTTAATTTTCTGATTGTTTTATAACTTAATTTTTGGCTTCTGTATAAATAAATATAACTTTTCAGCGCTTCCAACGGTCGAGGAAAGTCTGATAAATTATCCTGTTCTGCGTATGCCAATGGTTTTAACTTTTAAAAGGTTCCTCTCAAAAAAATGGCCTCGTTAACGTCCTGAAACTTGACGTTGATAAATGGCTTTCAACTCTATTTTCCTACGAACATTCGTCGTTAGTTTGCTATAAATTAACCTCCGCAACCTGACAATAGCTAGTCTGTTTTTTACCCCTTCGTGTAAATCACCCAAACTGCAGAATAAAGTGACCGAAAAGAAGAGTAAAATAACAAGAGGAATAGTTTCAGGTGAGTTTTTGAATAGTTTTCCCCCTATTTTTAAATCATTTTGGAATCGATTTTCTTTTTTTTAAAAAAGGGAAAAAGTTTAGGGAAATTTTGCAGACGATTTTAAAACGAGTTTTTATTGAGATAATGGTTCTTTAAAGAAGAGATTTAATTTGGACTATTCTTTAATGTATTGTTTTCGCTTATATTATTTTTCGTTGTTACATTGTTAAAGTTTAACACATTTTAATAAATATAAAATAGAAGAACAGTAAACTTTTAATGAAATTTTATGGAAAACTTGGAAATTCAGTTTTTATTCAGTCAATAACTTGTTAAGTAGTGGTTTAATTTGGAATACTTTTAATTCAAATTTTTGAAGGAGAAAAAGAAATGGCGTCGAAATCATTTATTTCTATAAATTTTATAAAATGATTTTTTATTTTATTCAATTATTTTATTTTTCTTTTAAGCTAATTATTTTGGCCTCAAAATGTGACTGATGAAGAAATATTATATTTTAAAAAATAAAAAAACAAATCAAACTGACAATATTTATCGAGCAGATAAATATTGT
The DNA here is from genome assembly GCA_021605075.1 of Caerostris darwini. NCBI lineage: Eukaryota > Metazoa > Arthropoda > Arachnida > Araneae > Araneidae > Caerostris > Caerostris darwini. The sequence continues at coordinate 230,735 of BPLQ01000176.1, forward strand.
CAGTTTTTTTAGTTTGATTTGTTTTTCATTTTTTTAAACCCTTTTAGAATGAATTTTTTGACAATCTGAAATTTTGCAGACGATTTTAAGAGGAGTTTTTATTGAAATAATGGATCTTTAAAGAGGAGATTTAATTTGGAATATTCATTAATGTATTGTCTTTGTTTATGTTACCTTTACATCGTTACGTTGTTAAATTTTAAAACATTTTAATAAAAAAAAAAATAGAAAAACAATAAATTTTTAATGAAATTTTGTGGAACTATTGGAAATGCAGTTTTTAATCAGTCAATAAAATGTTATGAAATGATTTAATTTGGAATACTTTTAATCCAGATTTTTGAAGAATAATTAAGAAGTGGCGAGGAAGTTATTAATTTTATAAATTTTATAAAATGATTCTCTATTCTATTCAACTTTTTTATATTTCTTTTAATGTTAATTATTTCAACATCAGAATAAAATGTCTGAATAAGAATAAAATAATGCACAGATAAATATTGTTTTAGTTTGATTTTGTTTTTCAATTTTTGTAAATCATTTTAGAATAAATTTTTAAAAAATCTGAAATTTTGCAGACGATCTTAAGAAGAGTTTTTATTGAGATAGTGGATCTTTAAAGAAGAGATTTAATTTGGAATATTCATTAATGTATTGTCTTCGTTTATGTTACTTTTCATCGTTACAGTGTTAAATTTTAACAAATTTTAATAAATATAAAATAGAAAACAGTAAATTTTTAATGGAATTTTGTGGAACACTTGGAAATGCAGTTTTTATTCAGTGAATAAAACGTTAAGAAGTGATTTAATTTGGAATACTTTTAATCGAAATTTTTGAAGACGAAAGAAATGGCGAGGAATTCATCCATTTCTATAAATTTTATAAAAAGATTTTCTATTTTACTCAACTATTTTATTTTTCTTTTAGTGCGAATTATTTCAACATCAAAATAAAGTTTCTGATGAAGAATAAAATAATGGACAGATAAATATTGTTTTATTTTGATTTTTTATTTTTTTTTTATTTTGTAAATCATTTCAGAATAAGTTTTTTAAAAACGAGTTTTTTTTAAATACTTGGATCTTTAAAGGAGAGATTTAATTTGGAATGCTCATTAATATATTTCCATCGTTCATATTAGATTTAATTTGGAATGTTCATTAATGTATTTCCGTCGTTCATGTTCATTTTCATCGTTACATCGTTACATTGTTAACACATTTTCATAGAAATAAATTTGAGAAACTGTAAACTTTTAATGAAACTTACTGAAACACTTGGAAATTTTTATGAATACTTTTAATCCAAATATTTGAAGAAAAAAAGGAATGGATTCTTGTTCTATGAATTTCATAAAAGGATTTTCTATTTTATTCAATATTTAATTTTTCTTTTAATGCTAATTATTTCAACGCCAAAATAAAGTGACTGATGAAGAATAATATAATGAGCAGATAAATATTGCAGGTGTTTTATTGGATTTGTTTTGATTTTTTTTAATCAGTTTAAAATAAATTTTGAAATTTTGCAGAGGATTTTAAAACAATTTTTGTTTCTAGTTAATGCAACTTTTAAGAATTTATTTATTTTGCAATGATCGATAGCGGATTGTTTTTATTTATTAATGTATTTTAATGATTTTATTGAAATTTTAAACACATTTAAAACCAGTTTTCCTTATTCTTTTCATAATGGAGTCCAAAAACAAGTTTTTATTCTCTATACAAGGGCCATTTAGTGTTCTAGGCTCTTGAGTGATGGATCTGTGAAATTTGATGGCCATTTTAAAATGGCTGCAACAAAGATTGGCCGATTCTTCTAAGATGCACTATAATTTAGAACGAATACCAGAGGTGGAATGTGCGCAATCTCCTTTATCTTTTTAAACCTAATAAAAGACCACCATTTTATCATTGCCTATTTTTAACACTGTCTTTTTATTAACTGATAGGAACACATACAGCTCAGAATAAGTAGATGAGGATTGAAATAAAGTATGAACATGTTAATTTGCAGTATAAATTTATTGCTAACTTATCAACTGAGTTCACTTGGGTTCCTTTCCTTGAGTTCCCATCACTACAACGTCATTGGATTGTATTATATCAAAAATAGTTAAAAAACAAAATTGTTTAGATAGAATTTAAATTAATTAATAATATATAGTTTAATTTTAATTTTTTTATTATTGGATATTTTTAATACATTTATATAGTAAAGAATTTTATACTTTTATTTTATTATAAATAATAATAAATATTGTCCTTTTTTGCGTTACTTTCTCATTTAATTTGATATCTTTTCTAAAACGCTTTTTTCTCTTCAATTTACAGCTCAATATTTTTTTTAAACAAATAAGATATCGTGAATTAAATTTTTCAATTTCTGTTATTTCTTAATTTCTCCCCAAATTTTTTAAGTTTATTAGTTTGGCAATTTTATGTGTCTAGTTTTAAATTTTTGGATCATTAATAATCAATATCTACCTGTAGGCTTAAAATAGATAGCATTTAATATTAAAAGCAATTCGAAAAAACAAATTTTATCTGAAAATATAATTCTTTAAATGGATTGGTTTTTAATCCTTTCAAAATATTTTTTCTTTAATGGCAACGAAAAAGAAATTCTTCCTCATTCGTAAAATTAATCCAAAGAATAATTCCAGATCCCTTTTGTTTTCCCTGAAACTAAACGTAAAAATATAATAAATTTCTGCGGGATTCAAATTCTATTTAATTTTGTGCAACAGTAGAAATTTATTTCTATCATCCTTTACTTGGCCTGGAGGTTGAACTCATTTTGTTCATAGCTTTCGAACGAAAAAAATCTAACATATAGAACAAAAAACTTTTATTTGAATGATCTAAATTGAACTCGTTCTTATCGAAAAAGAATTATTTAGCCCTCAAATCGCCTCTTCTTAATAAGAATACTTTTCATTTAGATTCATGCAATTACCTTCTTCCCTGAACTGCAATTCAAGAAATTTCTTCATTAATTATATTTTTTTCATCTGTTCTTTAGAACATTTTTCTTCGATTCAATTTAAAGAACAATTATTAAAAAATGTTTTGCATGTTCATTGTATTTTATTAGGTTGACTTCCACTAAGTTTCATAAGAGTCTTATTAAAAGTATTAAATCCTTATGTAGTTTAATGTTGTCAACTTTTCTAGGCTTAAGAAATACGAATGAAAGCTTTTCATTTGGATGTCCTACGAAATTGTGAAGCTATTCATAGTTTTTAATTCTGTCAATGTATTTAATAAGGGTTAACTTTTCCTCTGCATTTGAATATAAAAAACTCATACTTTTAATCGATGATAGGTAGGTCCCCTGGTATGAAATGCTGTAACATCAACACATTTTCAAAATTCTTTCTTTTAGTAGAGGCTAGAGCCGGATAGTGTCGTCTTGATACAGTATTGTTTCATGGTAGAAACTGAATTATTTCTTTAAATAATAACGAGATGTTTAATTGTCATATTTATTTAAAATTCCAAGACCACACTGCAGAACTGCTGCACGTAACACACAAAACAAAAGTATGTAACAAATATTTTCGAAATCATCTTAAAAGCAAGTTCGTTTTAGGGTCTTTGTACGCTACGTACTGCCTGGAACTCTTCACCGACTGTCCACTCACTTCTCTCTGTCACTCCAATCCTCTTTTCCAATTTCGAACAAGGAAAAAAAAGAAGAAAAACTGGCAATAACAAAAGTTGAACTTAAGGGTCAATCCGTCCTTGAAAGAAAGATCTATTAACCTTAAACTCTTCCCTGTCTGCTTTATAGTGCGTTGTGGTAAGCATAGTGTATCCTTAATCATTTAAAGTAGAAATGTTTGATAACAATAAATGCCTACACACATAATTTGAATTTAGCAGATATATCTCTATTAAGAATATGACTGGGATAATAGCTGGTTCTCGGATCATAAATTTATTTAAGTGATTCTGAACTCATTAATAAAGGGTATAGACCTCCAGTGACTCTCACTCCAGTGGAGATATGTGTATACCTTAATTAAACCTTTAATTTTGATGGCGTGGTGAGCGGGAAACCCACAAGGCTGGGCATCTTGCATACAACCTTCCTTTGTGAATTATTCTCCCAATTGATTTGAATATCAGCTTTTCAGTGGTTGCTATAGTAGAAGAACTGAGGTTGGTTATTGGAGTGTTTCTGTGCCTCTTTTCAACTATCTATAAATAGCATTCATATTTGGTCCTTGTTACTCTAGATCTCTCTCTGTACGTTTTAGACTAAATTCTGTTCATAGAAATGCAATCCTTAGTTTACAAATCACAGAAGGGTTCTCATTCAACAATCTAACTGCACAAGATTGATCCTTACATCCACTTATGCAGTTGTTCGCCATTGTAAATGAAGTCGAATATCCATATTTAAAACATGGCTATCCAGAAAATTGTCTACTCAAATTCTACTTGCAGAAACTACAGACTGTTTTAAGTTCCGTTAAGTTTCAGTTCCGTTTTCAGCCACGTGTACAATGGTATTCAATAACACCAACTTAACTAATTTGCACATATTCTGATACAAAACTATTCTTTACATATATTGCGTAATTGTATTGAAATATGTTTGTTTCTGACCATGTAAACACAATTTTGTTTTCCTTCATTTTTGTGTAATGTAGCTCGCCATTTAAATTAAGACGAATATTCATGTTTGAAACATGATTAGTTAGAAATTTGTCAACGCAATTACTATTGGAAGAAATTTCAGGCGCGTTTAAGTTCAGTGAAGTTTCTGTTACGTTTTCAGACACATGTACAACGACATTAAATAATAACAACTTAACTAATTTTCACATCATATTCCAATACACAAATACTGAATAATTTTATGGAAATTTACTTGTTTCTGACCACCTAAACACAATTTTATTTTCCATAATTATTGGAAATCAGCGTGAATTAAAGAAAGAAGAAACAATTTATTTCAATTTATAATAATTTAAAGCTATTTTGAAAATTTTATTGTGGGATATAAGTGAACCAAAAAGAAATAAGTATGTAGATTATGTGTCTCATCTAAGTAATTGTTTATGTGTTTTTAAAAACAACTGGCAAAATATGATATATTTTCAGAAAGTCCTCTCAAATTATTAGGAAATCATTTTTCTTTACAAATAACTTAATAGAAACCAAACAGAAAAATGCATTTTCGTATAAATATGTTGTTATGAAAGGAATCAGGATTTCCGATTTCTACTGATCAAAATATATTTATTAACTATAATGAAATAATCCAAACTTATTTATTCAAAAAGGGTACCCATAAAATTTTTTTATTAATTTTCTAACATTTGCGACACTTAAATTTTGGTAAACAATACGTCTGGGTCCTACAATTTGTGAACTTCTACTGTAGTATATAGCAACATTAAATAATGTAATAATAATAAATTCAAATTACTCAAGGGTTTACATTGCAGAATTTCGTATCCCTAATATGTCGAAAAGAGATAATACTTGATAGATCACAGGAGAATGAGATAATTCCGTGTGCTCTAAGTCTAGACATAAAATCACTAAGTTGTTATAGATTGCATTATAGTATGATACAGAAATCAGGTATATTAGGTACTCTCTTATAAAACAAAAATGTACTAAACAATAATTTAACGTTAGAAAAATCTGCTAAACTTTAAGAAAAATAACACTTATTAAAGATGTTTTTAAAAGAATCTTACCCATAGAGGAAAGCATCGCTGTTTCCCTTGACACTTGTTTCTCCAAGCA
>BPLQ01000176.1:236905-247700 GCA_021605075.1 Caerostris darwini
TTTCCTCTATCGCTGTTTTCCCTGAACTATTTATTAGAGATATAATTCATACAACGTTAAACAGAAGAGCACAATAATGAGATAATATTGAAGATAAATATTATATTTACTATCGTGATATGCAATGTTTTGAAAGTTTAAATTCTTGTGTGTGCGTGTTTGTCTGGGAGGACGTGATAGTATGGTAACGAAATTATCTAGAATATATTTGAATTCTTAGTATTTGAAATATTTTTAATAAAGTTGACTTTAAAAAAAACAGATTTATCAAAAATATAATTATTAAATAAGCCTAAAAAGTGGAGGTAATAAATCCCAAAATAATAGTTAATTAATAAATAATAGTTAATAAAATAATAGTTAAAATTCCTAAAATATATGGCTTATCTATTTGGAAGGAATGAGCCTGATTATAGAGGATTAAGGTGTTAATAGCAAAAAAAATGTTTGGAAGATTCATTATCAACACAATGAAAAATGAAATTTAATGTGTTTGAAAGGAACAGTCTGGATTTAGAACTTGAATTTTTATCTCTGAAGAGATTTTTATGGAATAAATAAACATGACGCGAATCAAGACGTTGCATTTATTGCGGTTTTTTACAGATGGACTTTGATTCCATAAATCGAAATGTTTTATGTAAAATGCATGACATGAATAAAATGTCACTTAAGTAAATCCTGTAAGAATTTTTTGCAAGGACAATATACGTTCCGTAGAATTGGTGGAGAGTAACAGTATCATTTTTGATAAAGCTTCGATTTAAACAAAAATATAGTATGCTGGCATTACGGTTCTTAATTGTAATCGATTGAATTATGAGACATGCTAATAAAAACAAAAAATTCGAGGGAAATTTGCCTTAGTACTCTACGATGTATATTTTGCTGATCATACAGCTCTTTGTCGTCTAGACTTGATGTTTACTACAAAAGCACTATATCTGGGGAATATTCCAATGAAACAAAGATTTTGAGAATAAGTAAAAAATCTATCATTCAAATTCAAATTAGAAAATGAAACCATTGAAATTTCTTATTATTTTATATACACGTAATATACATGATATATTTTTAATTTTTTTATAATTGTATATTTTTAATAAGTGAAAAATACTAAAGAAATTTATACTTTTACTTTACTAAAAAACTCTATTTGTTGTGTTTTTTTTGTGCGTTATTTTCTCATTCAATTTGATATCTTTTCTAAAAAAGCTTTTTTCTCTTCAATATGTAGCTCAATTTTTTGTAAAATAAATAAAGTATTATTAGTTAAAATTTTCAATTCCTGCTATTACTCAATTTTTCCCGAAGTTTTTAGGTATATCTTAGTTTGCCAACTTTATGGGTCTAATTTAAAAATTTGTATCAGTTGTAATCAATGTCTACCAGTAGGCTTAGAATAGATAGCATTTAATATTAAAAGCAATTAAAGAAAAACTTTTATCTGAACATTTTCTGAAGTATATTTCTTTCAATGAATTTGCTTTTTATCCTTCTAAAATATTTTTTTTTTCTTTATTAGTAATGAAAAAGAAACTCTACCTCATTCTTAAAATTAATCCAAAGAATAATTCCAGGTTCCTTTTGTTTTTCCTGAAACTAAAAGTAAAAATATAATAAATTTCCGTGGAATTCAAATTCTATTTAATTTTGTGCAACAGTAGGAATTTATTTCCATCATCCTTTACTTGGCCTGGAGGTTGAACTCATTTTGTTCATAGCTTTCGAACGAAAAATTCTCACATAAAGAACAAAAAACTTTTTTATTGGAATGATCTAAATTGAACTCGTTCTTATCGAAAAAGAATTATTTAGCCCTCAAATCGCCTCTCCTTAATAAGAATACTTTTCATTTGGATTTATGCAATTACCTTCTTCCTTGAACTGCAATTCAAGAAATTTCTTCGTTAATTTTTTTTTTCATCTGTTCTTTAGAACATTTTTCTTCGATTCAATTTAAAGAACAATTATAAAAAAATGTTTTGCGTGTTCATTGTATTTTATTGGGTTATCTTCCACTAAATTTCATAAGAGTCTTATTAAAAGTATTAAATCCTTATGTAGTTTAATGACGTCAACTTTTCTAGGCTTAAGAGATATGAGTGAAAGCTTTTCATTTGGATGTCCTACGAAATTGTGAAGCTATTAATAGTTTTTAATTCTGTCAATGTATTTTTTAAGGGTTAACTTTTCCTCTACTTTTGAATATAAAAACGTACTTATAATGGATGATAGGTTTGTAATATAAAAATATACTTGACAAAAAAAAACATAATTTAAAGATGCTTCCAAAACTTTGTTACAAAAACATTTTATAAGTAATAATAATCTTTTATTTTCAATATTTATCTTTATAGGTATCATGGTATAAAATGCGATAATATTAACATGTTTTCAAAATTCTTACCTGTAGTACAAGTAGGGCCAGATATTGGTGTAGTCTTGATTCATCTTTTTTCATGGTATAATTGAATTATTTCTTTAAATAATAGCGATATGTTTAACTGTTAGACTAATCATGTTAGACTAAAATGCTTGATTAATCATTTGAAAACAGAACTGTATAACTGCAACAAACAACACAAAAAACAAAAGTATATAACAAATAGTTACAAAATCATCTTAAAAGCAAGTTTGTTAAAGGGTTTTTGTACTCTCCTTATTGCCTGGAACTCTTCGCTCGACTGCCCACTCCCTTTTTCTGTCTCTATCTCTCCAATCCTCTTTTCCTAGGTCGAATGAAGAAAAAAACATACAATGACCAAAGTCTAACTTAAGGGTCAATCCGTCTTTGAAAGAAAGATCTATCAATCTTAAACTCTTCCCCAACCGCTTTGTAGCCTGGTGATTAAGTGGCTAGCGCTCTGGCATTTGGTATAACAGGCTTCTGGTTCGAATCCTGGCGGTGGGATGTTTGTTAGTAGTTTTCGGAATCCCCTTTTAAATGTAAGTCCTGATCTGTTTAGCCCTCGTGCGCACAAGATGACGTAGAGCGACAAACCAAACTAAACCAATCCTCAACGGCCTTGAATTTTGTTGTGGGAATGCATGGTGTATCCTTACTCATTTAAAATAGAAAGATTTAACAACAATAAAGGCCCACACACATACATTGAGTTTATCAGATCTGTCTCTTTTATGAATATGAGTGGGATAACAACGGGTTCTAGGACCATAAATTTTCTTAAGTAATATTCAATTCAATACTTAAAATCTGAATTCATTAGTAAGGAATATATACATCCAGTGCCTCGCACTCCACTTTATATGTGTGTATACCTTAATTAAACCTTTAAATTAAATGGCGTGGTGCACGGGGTACCCACAAAGTTGGAGATCTTGCATGCAACCATCCTTTGTGAATCATTCTTCTCTCTCTGATCTGGATATCAGCCTTTCAGTGGCTACTGCAGTGGAAGATCTAAGGTTGGTTATTGGAGTGTTTCTGTGCCTCTTTTCAACTATCTATAAATAGCATTTATATTTGGTCCTTGTTACTCTAGATTTTTCTCTGTACGTTTTAGACCTAATGCTGTTCGTGTAAATGCAATCCTTAGTCTACGAATCACAGAAGGGGTCTTATTCAACAATTTAACTGCACAAGATTGATCCTTATATGCATTTATCCAGTTGCTCACAATTGTAAATGAAGCCGAATATTCACATTTAAAATATGACTATCTAGAAATATGTCTACACGATTTCTACTTGCAGCAATTACACACGCTTTTACGTTCCGTTATTGAGCCACATGTACAATGGCATTAAATAATAACGGTTCCATTTTACAAATTTTATTGTGGGGGAGGGGGTAAAAGTGAACACACAAGAGGATCAGTTCTATTGACTCTACTGATTCCATACTTGCATTGGCAGCCAAATGAAATACGTATAATATAAGGTCAAATAAATAAGCATAATATACTTCGAATAAATAAGTATATCAAATATCATCATCATCACTGGTGCAACAGCCCCAGGGGGGGGGGGGGGCAAGGCCGTCTGCTCACTGGCAGATTTCAGAATATTAGTTTGTTTTTACGCGGTAGGGTAGTCAGCCTTACTCCCAACGCTCTGCAGTCATATTAGACCGGGACCTACAGTTTAAAGTGGATTCTGAACCACTACAAACATCCATGGCCGGGATGTTTGTAGTAGTCGAACGTGAAGCCTATAGCACCAAGCGTCAGAGCGCTAGTCACTCAGACATCAGGCCCCATATCAAATATATTATTCATAAAGTACTCATATATATATAAAGTATAAGTCAATAAATAAATATAATATAAGGTCAGTCAAAATGAAATAAATATTTAAATTGTGTGGGTCATCTAAGTAATCGCTACATATTTTTAAAAACAACTGGCAAATTACGACATATTTTCAGAAAGTCATCTCAAGTTATTAGGAAATAACTTTTAATAAGCAAATAACTTAAGCCAAATAAAAAAAAATCGGGAATTTCGATTTCTGTTAATCAAAATATATTTTAACGGTTACGAAATAATCAAAACTTTTACAAGAACATCCATATAAAGAACATAAAAGATCATCCATAAAAGGACATCCATATAATTTTGTTATCATCCATATGTTTGTTGGTATCCACATAATTTTGTTATTATAGATTTTAGGGCATTTAAATCTTTGTAAACAATACGTATGGATCATACAATTTGTGAACTTCTACTATAGTATATAGCAACATTAAATAAATGTAATAATAATAAGCTCAAATTACTCAAGGGTTACATTGCAGAATTTCGTATCCTTAATATGTCGAAAAGAGATAAAAAGAGATGATATATGCCATAAGCTTCAATCACAGGAGAACGAGATAATTTCGTCTGCTCCAAGTCTAGACATAAAATCACTAAGTTGTTATAGATTGCATTATGGTATGATTTAGAAATCAGGTATATTAGGTATTCTCCAATAAAACAAAGATATACTAAACAATAATTTAACCTTAGACAAATCTCCTAAGCTTTAAGGAAAATAACACTTATTAAAGATGTTTTTAAAAGAATTTTACCCATAAATAGAAGCATCGCTGTTTCCCCTATCGCTGTTTTCCCTGAACTATTTATTAGAGATATAATTCAAGAAACATTAAACAGAAAAGCACAATAATGAGATAATATTGTAGGTAAATATTTACTATCGTGAGATACAATGTTTTGAAAGTTTTAATTCCTTGTGAGTGTGCGTGATTGTCTGGGAGGGTATGATAGTATGGTAACTAAATTATCCAAAATATGTTTGAATTCTTAGTATTTGGAATATTTTTAATAAAGTATATTATAGTAAACATATAATTATTAAATATGCCTAAAAAGTGACGGAAATAAATCATAGTTAAAATTCCCAAAAAGTGAGGCTTATCTATTTGAAAAGAATATTCCTGATTATAGAGGATTAAGGTGTTAATAGCAACAAAAATGTTTGGAAGATTCATTATCGACACAATGAAAAATAAAATTTCAAATATTTGAAAGGAACGAGCTGGATTTAGAGCTTGAACTTTTATCACTGAACAGATTTTTACACGAGTAAAGAAAACACGGCACGAAACAAAACTTTGAATTTATTGCTCTATTTTACAGTTGGACTTTGATTCCACAAATCCAAAAGTTTTAAGGAAAATGCATGACATGAATAAAATTTCAGTTAAATATACTATAATAGAATTTTTTTACAAGGATAATATATGTTCTGCGGATTTGATGAAGAGTAACGGTATAATTTTTTATATAGTCAGAAAGAAACATATATAATGCAGGTATAACAGTTTTTAATTGTAATCGATTTAATTATGATAAATATTAATAACAAAAACTAGGTATTAGAGGGAAATTCACCATAGTACTCGAAGATTTATATTTTGCGGATGATATAATTATTTTGTCGTCAAGATTTGATGATTACAATAAGAACGATATGTCTGAGGAATATTTTAAGAATTAAATATTAACGAAATAAAATAAGAATTATGATGTTAGACTAGAAAAACGAAACCTTTGAAGAGGTTAGTTCTTTTTCGTTATGATCTAGCTTGTTAATGCTGCGAATAAAATCAATGGAGAAATGAAAATTAGAAGTGATAGAGCTTAATGTTTTTCACAGATTCAATAATACCAAGAAATCAGGTAATCACTAAGAACGAGAACAAAATTAATTCTGTTTAAGTCACTGATTAAAAGTCTATTATTTTGAGGTTCCAAAACATGAAAATTATCCAAGTCACAAAATTGTAAATTAGATGCATAGCAAAATAGGTGCTTTTGATTAATAATAAAAACCTCTACAACTATATACAATTTCAAATTGTTAATTATGACTTCAATTGTTAATTACATGATAAAATACAGAGGATACAACTGAGTTGGGCATATCCTAAGAATGAGAGAGTATCCGCATATCTCTGAGTTGGGCATATCCCGCATATTCTCAATATCCCTGCAGTATAATTTCTATTTGAACTAGATGGGGAAAAAATCAGAGTGAGCAAGTGATCAGAAATAGGTTAGAAATAAGAGCCTTTGCACAAGATCGCAGATAATATTACATCAAATTGAATGACTTACGCGTCATTTGGAAAAATATAGCATTATGATGACGATAATTATTAAAAAACAAATATCGTATCAAAAGATACATAGATTAATTGTTCATAGAATTGCAGGGATAAATATCCTATTTTCATTGTAAAAAAGAATTTCTCAATTGACACCCAATCGTGAAGTCCATCGAACAAAAGAAAGAATTCAACTGAATCTTTTACGTTTGCCGTAAAGCTATTTTAGTTCTCAAGCAATTTTATTTCCGTTAAACACATGGCAAACCAATAGTTGTTTCGGACATTCCGTGAAATTAGCAGTTTCTCAAAAGGTCTATTGGCTAACTTCGCTAAAGGTATCACTAAACCTATAGTAAAGATCCCCAACTTGAATGTAATTTTAATCTTTTACCGTGTACAAAATGCTTTGATATATTTCGATAGAAAAAAAAGTATTCAGGGCATAAATCAGATAAATTAAAACAATTTGAAGAACAAATAATTATAAAAAAAACTTCTGATTAACAAAAAATAAATAATTATTTGTTTGTATACTTTCCCGAATTTTTGTAACATTAACATTAAAAGGATTGGACTGTTAATTTTTTTCTTAGACAGTAGAATTTAACTTCTAAGATCGTATAGATTATTCAAATTGATTACACTTGGTGTAATAATTTATATTATCAAGATTCTTGAGAATGATTATCATCATTCTTCAAGATTCTCAGATTTGAATTATCTGATATTCAAATTAAAAAAAAAATATTCATTTGTTTGTTTAGACTGTGCAATTTTATTCAGTAGTCTATTTAAATCTGCCTCTAAAGATATAAATAAAAAAAGTAATTCTACAAGGATATGCTAAATCCTTGTTGCTACATGCTACTTCCTTGCTACATATGCTGCTCTTTAAAGGCAAATGTAATTTAAAATTTTTATTAAAATGTAAATTTTCCTATAAAATGTTACATATTTCTTTTTTATATGGATGCATTTATGCTTTCATGTATTATCCTACCTCACCAATCTTATTAAAACTTTTACATAGCGTATTATTTCTGTAGTTTATACTGGGTCAAACAATTTGAAACGATCATGAAAATATTTCTCTGATATTTCACAACATGTACATTTGCGATTCTATTAACATTAGTTATTTCAACAGTTATTTTTTAATATTATTATCTAAGAAAATGAATTCCTTTTGGAAAAAATATTTCATTAAATATGTTTCACTTTCCAGAAGTAGCCTGATTTCAGGATACTCATATACGTGTGTCATATTTGCCCTGAAATCTACTCAATTCTCAAAAAAGTGAATATTAATTCACTCCATTGACAAAATGGACTTTTGTTTCTCTCTTGCCAGCCCATACGTATAATAAACGGGATGTCAATACAGCATTTCAATATTTATATTTTAGTAAAAAATTTATATTGCTAAATAAAAAATCCAAGGTAAAAATTTTAATAAATTTTATTAATATTAATATTTGTAAAGAACTGCATTGATATGTAAAAATTAATCTTGTGTCATATTTTGCCTCGAATCTACTCATTTCTCAAAAAATACACAATATTATGTCATATGAAAATGATAAAAGTGACTATAACTCACTCCATTGTCAAAGTGGACTTTAGTCTCTCTTACTAGCCCACGCATATAATAAATGGGAAGTCGAGGGAAAGGCTTTCCCATATTTACTATATATTTTAGTTGCTAATTTATTTTTCTAAATAAAAATTATAAGGTAAAAATTCGGATAAATTATATTAATATTAATGTTTGTAAATAGCTACATTGATTAGCAAAAATTAAAGATTAACAAGTTTTTGTAGATAACCTTGCTTAATAATGAATATAGATACTTATAAATCATATCATAGCATGCATCAGTCAAGAAAATGATAAAAGTGAACAAAATTAAACACAAATGCAATGCAAAGATGAATTTCAAACTTTATTAAAACAACTGATTAACAATAATTGGTAGAAACAACACATAGTTTTGAACAGGTGGCTACACGTTCGTAGCTAATTATTAGCACTAGATAGTACTGATTTGTGCATGATTGATTTGATCATGTTGTTGTGATGTAGGATCGACATCCTCCACCTATTTCGTCCATCAATCACCATCCGCATCCTTGTCGAAGATTAGAATGGATTGACCAGTTTTTTCCATCAGTTTAGTCCCATATATGTTGTTAGTTTAAGGGAGATTTGTTTATTTCACCTCATGGGCTGATAATCATTTCTATAGCCTTCACACTTTCAAAATAGCCAATTTACTGTTTTATTCCATACTGTAAACATATTTGTGTTAGTGTGGTTTTATTTAGGAGCTTGATGGCCGAGTGACTAGCGTTCTAGAGCTCGGTGTCATAGGACTTCGGATTCGAGTCCCGGTGGTGCCATGGATGCTTGTAGTGGTTCGGAATCCACTTTAAACTGTAGGTCCCGGTCTAACATGATCGTAGAGCATTGCGAAGGTATTGTTACTCCGCATCTTCAAGCTATACGCACCTCCTGGGTAGTGCTAAATGAATAACGGCGGCGCAGCGCTTGCCTGTAGGTCCCGGTCTAATATGACTGTAGAACGTTAGACGTAGGTTGACAACCATACGTAAAAAGAAAAAATTTCCTTTCTCGAAATCTGCCAGTAGGAAGATGGCCTTAGCCTATGGGGCTTTTGCGCCAATGATATTTTTTATTTTTTTTTATTTTTTTA
Source organism: Caerostris darwini (assembly GCA_021605075.1). NCBI lineage: Eukaryota > Metazoa > Arthropoda > Arachnida > Araneae > Araneidae > Caerostris > Caerostris darwini. The sequence continues at coordinate 246,203 of BPLQ01000176.1, forward strand.
TTTTTTTTTACCAATGATTTTTTTTTTTTTTTGATCAAAACATTATTTTTTTATACTTAATAAAAAATAATGTTTTGATCTTCATTTTCTTGCGAAATTGCAGTGAAAAAATCAGTTCTATCTTAAATTTTACGTACTTTATTTGAAAGTATATCTTTTAAAACATCTTTTTTACAAATATTGTTTCATCTATACTACAAATTTTAACTGGTTTTGATAATGTAATTAGTTTATCGCTGCGCAAGTGTTTTTATTAACAATAAATGTGATATATTTCAAAATAAAGCAAGCACGATTACTTTTATTACACCAAAAGTAATTAATTAATGATATAAAAACTAAAATTATCTTTTAGCACATGAGTCATAAAACTTTATTGCCATACTCATCTAAAGTTTTTTCCCTTCTCGTAAAGACTATTATTTTAATTTTCTTTTAAAAATAATCCTAAAAATATCGTAAATTAAAAAATGAGGGATCTTAAAGAAAGGGAAAGTGCCTTATATAAAAAAAATAATCTAGAAATAAATTGCCCTATATAATTTTAAAGTTACCGGTCAATTGTTGCAATTTTCCCCAAAAAGCAAGATATCTGATTTGTTAAATAAAGAAATAAGCAAAGAAAAGTTACAATCTAGTATTGATAATTCCATACGAAATGCAAAGTCACTGTTGAAAAGTAAGAAACACAGATAGTTTTCTTAACAAATTTCTCTATAAACAAAAAAATATGGTTTATTTATTTAGATAAATGAATGTTTGTATGTATGTACGATATTTCGCTGTAACTTAACTATAATTCTATTTTTTTGTAAGTTATTTTATTTTAACCTCGCATCAAACCAAAAAAAAAAGAACACATTCTTTGTTTTTTAATTCAACAAAAATCATTTTCTGTCCTTCGGAGCGCCATCTGGTGGCTGACGTAAGACATTTTCTTGAAAAAACCATGTATTTCCGAATATATGCTGATCCGAATATAATTCGAGTGTTGGTTTTGTCTTTAAAAAGTTTACCGGAAGTTCAAAATTCGTAAGTAAACAGAAATGAAAAAAAAAAATCTGACAAGATGAAACATATCAAAATCTCGAACGATATGTGAATGAACTCTCCCCATTAAGCTGCATTCAAATCATCCAAAATCTAAATAAAAAGGTTAAAATAATTTTCGTTTTTCATTGTTACTTTTATGTACAAATTATTTACGGCACTATAGTATTCTATCTGGTATACATTATGGTACTTTTCCGTTAGCGGACACAAATTTTGCCAGCATTAGATTTTACGGTTTGGCAACGTCGTACCAAACCAGCAATGTAAGTAATTCAACAAAAGAACTCATTTTCATAAATCAACTATTCTTTCCAATGTTCTTTAAAATATTCTGTTATATAGGTTTATTTACATTTAATTTCTAAATTTTCACCACAATTTTTTTTTTATTGACAATTTTCCAATTGTTATCAGTGTTTTGCATTTGCGATTGAGAGTTTTCTCA
>BPLQ01000176.1:248100-258345 GCA_021605075.1 Caerostris darwini
TCAATATTTTTTTTCTAAAATCAATATCTAATTATCAAATAAATACCTAACGTCAAAACCTCGAAAAAATTCTCTTGATTACTTTATTAGAGTGATTTTTTAAATAAAGAATTTAATAGAAAATACGAAAAATAAAGATAGTTTTAAATTTAAGATGACGGATATATTCATGAATACTTTAATTTCATGAAAAGTTAAAAGCATTTGATTTTTTAAAGCCGGATACCACCGGATTATATTACGCCGGGGCAGCTGATCAACGAGTTGTCGGTCAGGCTATTTGAAAAGAGTAAATTAGCTGAAAGATAAGCATCGAGGGAATTGTCTTCCTTTTATAAAATTAGCTATCCTCGAATATCACCCTTCCTTCCTAAATAAATAACTCTTACAACGGAATAGTAGTTATGGTGGGTCAGTGACGTATGGGACCTTTCTTTTCAATTTTAAATTGAGCAAATCAATTAATTCGACAATTTCTACTACTATTTAGTAAACTACTGCAGATTGGATAAGGTATATTAGCAATGCCGTCATCTTCAAGATAAAGCAGCCATTCGAATTTGTAATCCAATGTTGTTTAACACAGTCAATATAATCAACCTCTTTCCAGAAATTATCACAATTTAAGCTGGAGAGAGATAACTATACTTACTTCTGAAAATGAAGACACCCACGAAATAACAAAACAAATTATTTCTATTTTGCCAAGTATACTCACTGAATACAAATCTTTAAATAGCATAGTAGATGCTGTTGAGGTCGCCATTTACCCACTAGGGTTATTAAGCTCACTTGATTCTACTGGATGCAACCACATTGTTTTTTATTTAAACTGGGATCTGCAATAATTTGACTATGGGACATTAACCCGGCAAAACTTTGCAATGGTACAAGGTTGCGTGCAAAGAAGAAAAATTTTATAAATTTAAGATGAGAGATACATTCATGACTATTTTATCAATCTACAGAGACTATTTTAGCAAGAAAGGAGCAAGGTGAAACGTTTTTATCCCACGAATATCACTTATTCCGATGGATCTCCCTTTTAACTTTAAGGGATTACAATTACACAATCAACAAGTCACAGTGATAGTCTATTAAGTACAATGTAGTGGATTTGAGATTGCCATGGTTTTTTTTCCATAGGCAGCTTTATGTTGCTTACACAAGGATGAGTTCTCTCATAAATTTCTAAGAGTTTCTCTATGAGTTTTCTCATAAATTTTTTTCACTGGAGGTGAAACTAAAAAATGTCATTTATAACAGGATTTGAGTTAAATTAATATTTTAATGAATTTGAAAAATATTTTATTTTATAATTTATATGCTGTTATTATATTTTAAATAACTGTCAATAAGATTACTTCATTTTTGCATGAGATTTATTTTTCTATTATTCATTCTCCTGTCTGACAAAATAAAGATAAAATAAATACCCAGACAGCGCCGGATAGACAACTAGTATCTGATAAAATAGCTAGTTGAAAAAAAAAATTCTACTAAATAGGAAAGATAAATCAAAAGGTAATCTACCATTTTTCTCGACTAAGCTCTTCAACAAGAAAGAAATACAATTTGTTAAATGAGGCTTATATGAAAAATAACGTCTCTCAGATATAATGTTATGTGGTGAAAGAAAGATACTGCTTCTTTCTTTATCAAAAGAGACTATTCACAAATATTTTTTAACTTCTTCTATTTATAAAACTTAAAATCTTCTCGAAAATTAAAATTTTTTATTCATCTTTAGAACACATTAAAATGCTTGAAATTAAAACTCTTCTCCTAATTTCTAGGAATATTAGCCCCATCCCTTTCCAAACACAATAATATATACAAGAAAATATGAGAGATGAATTCACATTAATTGGCTATATTTTTAAGTAAACTTTCTATCAATCAAGAGATATAGCTGGTTAAATAAAGCTAACAGAAAAAACTGGTTGTATGGAAATAATGGTTATATGGAAATAACCAATAACAAGTAAAACTTCCTACTTTATCAATAAAAGTTTTAGTTACAACTTTTTTTTTTAATTTTTGAAAATTTAAACTGTAGATCATTATAGTAAATGAAAATGCTGGAAAAAGAATGTTATCTACAAGTGATTCCAAGGAAATTTGAATGATAAACATAAAGTAATCGATTATTTTTTTTTAAATAATCATCTAACAATCTAGAGATATATACAAGCTCTTTCTTCATCAAAAAGGGTATATTCTTCCCAATTGTAAAGTTTATTTTACTGTGAAACTAAAAACTTATCTCGAAAATTAAAATTGAAAGTGTTTAGTATAAATGAAAATTCTTGAAAAGAATGACCTCAAAACAAAAATATTTCGAAAAAGTTTCAATGATTAACCTAAAGGTAATCTATTGACTTTCTAAACTAAACAACAAAAAATATATGGGTTTTTTTATTGATGCTAATATGAAATAAGGCAACTGAGATATGAAATAGAAGACATAGGTCGAGCAAACTCTCTCAATAAAATTCTTTCGATGCCTTTATATTCCTCAAAAAAATATTTTGAGAAAATGTCAGTGATGAAACTTAAAGGTGAAATTAAAGTGATCAATTAACTAATTTTTTGAACTAAACAAAAATAAATGGTTCTTTTAAATGGTGCTAATATGAGATAAAGAACCGGAGATATGAAAAAGTACGTCTCTCCTATCAAAAATTATTTCAACATTCAATAAAAAAAACTATTATGTAGAATCAGTTTTAAACTTCTTTTATTACATCTTTAAGAATTTAACAATCTAAAAGCTGGAGTTCTTTTGAGTAAACAAAATCACTATAAAAAAGAATCCAGTCCAATGGAACAAGGGCAAATCCTAGTAAAAGTAATATCCTAATCCTATAAATCTAAAAGTAATCGCCCAGTTTTTACGACTGTCACTACGACTATATTGTTTCTTTCGTTCGGTGGTTCGTGTTCGACTAAACTCCCTAAGGGATATAGTTTGTTAAGGAAAGATAATATGTAATAGAGCATCTGAAGTATAAAAAGGAATGACACATGCCCAATGGAAGTTCTCTTCTATTAAAAATTTCTAATAATTTCAACAAAAAAAAATTATCACCAACTTTAGACTTTTTTATTAAATTCTATGAATTTTTTAACTTAAAAACTGGAGTTCTTCAGAGCACACGAAATCACCTTAAAAAAAGTCCAATCCAACGGAACAAGAACAACTCCGAGTAAAAGTGAGAAATAAATCTAAAAGTAATCTCACTGCTTTTTTCGACTAAACTCTTCAGCAACAAGAGATCTAGTTTGTTAAGTGAAGCTAATATGTGATAGAACATCTGAGATATAAAAAACGGACGACACATGCCCAATGGAGATTATCTTCTATTAAAAATTTCTAATATTTTCAATAAAAACATTTATCAACACTTTTAGACATTTTTATTACAATTCTGTGAGTTTAGTAATTTAGAAACCGGAGTTCTTTAGAGTAAAAAGTAATAGAGTCCTTAAAAAGAATAGAGTCCAAAGGAACAAGAACAACTACGGGTAAAAGAAAGAGATAAATGTAAAAGTAATCGTCCAGTTTTTCCCCCACAAAACTCCTCAATATGCAAGAAATATGGTTCGTTAAATTAAGCTAATATGTAATTGAGCATCTGAGGTATGAAAAGGAACTACATATGCCTGATAGAAATTCGTTTCTATTAAAAATGTCCGATGTTTTCAGTAACACAAATTTATCATCAATTTTAGACTTTTTTTGATTACAATTCTATGAATTTAGTAACTTAAAAAGTGGGAGAGTAAAAGAAATCATCTTAAAAAGAACCTTTAGAATTCAATCCAATGAAACAAAAACTCCCAGTAATAGTCAGGGATAAATCTAAAAGTGATTACCCAATTCTCTTGACTAAACTCCTCAACAAGCAAGAGATACTATATATCTTGCTAACTTAACTAACTTACTAACTTACTTACTAAAAAACTATTTGTTAAGTGAACTTAAAATGTAATTGACTATCTGAGGTATGAAAAGGAACGACACATACCCAATAAAGATTCTCTGCTATTAAAAATTTCCAATATTCTAAACAAAAAAATAATTTTTATCTTAGACTTTTCATTATAATTCTATGAATTTAATAACTTAAAAACTGGAATTATTTAGAGTAAACGAAATCATCTTAAAAAGAACCTTGTGTATCATCTTTAGAATCCAGTCCAACCGAACAAGAAGAACTCAAGTAAAAGAGAGAGAGCGATAAATTTAAAAGTAATCTCCAAGTTTTTTTTCGACTAAACTCTCCATCAAGCAAGAGATATAGTATGTTAAGTGAAGCTAATATGTAATTAAGTATCTGAGGTATGAAAAGGAATGACAAATTCCCAATAGAGATTATGTTCCATTAAAAATTTCCAATATTTTCAACAAAAAAGTTATCATCAAATTTAAACTTTCTGATTACAATTCTGTTAATTTAGCAACTTAAAAACTGGAGTTCTTTGGAATAAACAAAATCACCTTAAAAAGAATCCAACAATTGGAACAAGAACACCTCCTAGTAAAAATTAAAGATGAATCTAAAAGTAATCTCCCAGATTTTTTCGACTAAACTCCCCAAAAAACAAGAGATACAGTCTGTTAAGTGAAGCTAATATGTATATCAAATGTATGAAATAGCATCTGAGGTATGAAAAAGGATGAAGCTAATAGAAGAACGTCTGAGGTACGAAATTGCCAATAGAGGAGCGACAAATGCTCAATAGAGATTATCTTCTATTAAAAACTTCCAATATTTAAAAAAATTATCATCATGTAAGACATCTTAATTGCAATTCTATGAATTTAGTAACTTAAGAACTGGTGTTCTTTAGAATAAACGAAATCATCTTTATCATCAAAAAGAGTCCAGTCCAACGGAACAAAAACAACTCCTAGTAAAAGAGTGAGATAAATCTAAAACTAATCTCCCATTTTTTTCCGTTAAGGCTCTCAACAATCAAGAAATATGGTTTGTTAAATTAAACTAATATGTATAGAGCATCTGAACAGGAACAACACATGACTGATAGAGATCCGTTTCTATTAAAAACTTCCAATATTTTCAACAATAAATTATCATTAATGTTAGACATTTTAATTACAATTCCGTGAATTTTGCAACTGTAAAACTAGTGTTCTTTATAGTAAAAGAAATCATCTTTAAACGAGTTCAGTCGAACGGAATAACAATAACTCCGAGTAACAGTGAGAGATAAATCTAAAAATAATCACCCAATTTTTTTGATTAAACTACCCAACAAGTTAGGGATACTATATCTCTTACTAACTTAACTAACTTACTTACTAACAAACTATTCGTTAATTGAACCTAAAACGTAACTGAGTATCTTAGGTATAAAAATAAACGACACGTGCCAGATAGAGATTCTCTGCTATTAAAAATTTCAATATTTTAAATTTAAAAAAAATATCATCTACTTTACACTTTTTATTACAATTCTATGAATTTGATAACTTAAAAATTGGAGTTCTTTAAAGTTAACGAAATAGCCTTAAAAAGAATCCAGCCCAACGGAACAAGAACAACTGCGGGTAAAAGAGACAAGAGATAAATGTAAAAGTAATCGCCCAGTTTTCTCAACTAAGCTCCCTAACAAACAAGAGATATAGTTTGTTAAGTGAAGCTAATAGCAAAAAAAAAAGACTCTGAGGAATGAAAAAGAACGACCATGAGCGATAGAAATTCACTTTTACTAAAAATTTCCAATATTTTAAGCAAAAACATTTATCATCACTTTTAGATATTTTTATTACAATTCTGTGAGTTTAGTAATTTAGAAACTGAAGTTCTTCAGAGTAAAAATTCCTGCTAATAAAATTTAGAGTGAGTATTCTACCAGAGTCCTTAAAAAGGATCCAGTCCAACGGAACAAGAACAACTCCGGGTAAAAGAGAGAGATAAATGTAAAAGTAATCGTCCAGCTTTCTCAACTAAGCTTCCCCCAACAAACAAGAGATATGGTTTGTTAAATGAAGCTAATATGAAAAAGAACGCCCCTAAGAAACTAGGTTATATGGAGAGGAACGAGACAGGTCCAACAGTGAATTTCCTCCACCAAGCCCTGATTTAACGCTGGCCTGTGTATAAAATTGATATTGATTAAATGTGATATTTCTGGTGACCGCGTGCTGCCTTCTTTCCCTTTTAAGAACATAATAAATCTCCCGACAGTACCAATTTCCATCATGTCCTATTTGGGGGACGCGTTGCGTGTATAGAGCAGATATAGATTTTATTCATAAGTGTTCACTAAGTCACGGGTGATGGATCACTTGAGGAAGGAAATCTTTAGGATCATATTCGACATTGTTATGCACTTGTTCCCGTCTCTTATGACTTCATATGTGCTGAAATAAAAATGTATGAGGCAGTGCGGTGTGAAACCGATTTCTATTATTTGTCTTGATAAAAGAAACATGCTATTTATTGAGCTAATTTATAAATGAAGTCTTATTTATTTTGTGTTTTTGGGACTTATGTTTTCTTTCTGTTGTTACTTACTGATATATGATTTGCAATATATTGTTCTTTATGTATCGGGATCTTTCCTGCAAAGTGTTTTTGTTCTGGAATGATTGTAGCAATAATGTATCCTGATTGTATCAATAATGTGTACTGATTGAAACAATTTCAGTATACACCACAGGAGATTTCCAACATTTCACTAACAATTTGCAGCTGCAGTTTGGAACGAACACACTCAGGAGTGGATTTTGATGACTCTTTCTTTCTTTTCTCTTCGCCAAGTTCAATAGAAGGACTTTTCGACTCACAAATTTGTTTAATCCCTGGATTAGGGAAAAAAGCTTTCGATTTCACCACGTTATGGTTTCGTACCAAACATTATTTGGGTGTTAATGCTCTAGCCACCAGCCATATTACACTAAACTGGACATCTACGCTTCTGCGCAATGGCCCATGAATAATCAAAACTTGTTGAGCCCTTTACAAGAAAGCACAATTGATTTCAAGATTAACTAACACAATATGGAGCCAATGGTACCAAAGGACGCAGTCTGAATGAAGAACCAATGTCTATCTTCTCAAATCGAATGGAAAGATTGTTCGCCATACGAATTTAATCCTTCGTTACTCGCAATTAATTTTAAACACGAATGTTCGTAGTATATCTTCCAGATACAAAAATGTTTCTTTGGTTATCAATAGGTTTTAATTAGGTTTTTTTTTTCAATTTTACTGTATAATAAAACTTTGGAAAAGTTATGCTAGTGTATTCTATAAGAATGACTTCAATTATAAAGCTTTAGCATTAAAAAAAAGCAGTTTGAAGTAATATCCTATAAATATATTTTACAATACAAAAATTGTTGTATCTGTTAATTTTCTATTTTAATGAAATGTATGTGTCAAAATTATCATTCTTTGGATATTACATTAAGTTTTTTTGATAAGGAAAACTATTGGATAAGGTAAATATTAAAATTAATAAGTTAAATAGTAATTAATTGTTACATTTCTGGAAAATGAGAGACCAACTGAACTGGCTTTCTCCTTGTAAAGTGATTATTAATTCCGCTGGTTCATGAATCTATATGTAGAAGATTAAATATTCCTGCATATTTAGTTTAATAGAATCGCATTCTTTTAAAATTTAATTGAAACTTTATCCTTTAGCGCATACACCAAAGGGAAGCAAATTATTCAGATGATCATTTCCAAATGAAATCGCAAGAATAAATTCCCACAAATTCGCTGCCTTAAGTTACAATCAAAATCAAAGAGACTATTGCTGTAGTAATCTCATATAGGGATTAGAGACCACAGAGAAATTAGAATTTATCAGAAAATACCTAATGTTAAAAATTACAAAATTTATCGACTTACAGAGATGAACATCCATACCTCATTGCCAAAGTTGCCAAGCTATCCTCATTTTGAATATTTATTAATACCGGAATGAACTACGGAAGAGGATCTTCGATTTTCTAAATTAGTAGAAGCCCAATAAAAAACCTACCAAGGGAAACATGTATGATGTATGGTACGAAAACTTATGATCTATGACGAGGAAAGGCCCGATAAGTCCATAATCTGAAATGTCCATCCGCTGTGATAGATAGGTTGGAGAAGAAGAATACATCATCCTCTTCAGATACCATCTCTGATTGAAACGTTATGAATTTTTGTGGCAACTAACCGTAATTGAAGCATTGACAACACTTCATTGAATTTTAAATATGAATTTTGCCCAAATGGCATTAGCATCGTTAAATCTTAGTGAAATCTTGAAAAGTCCATCCGTTGATATAGAAAAGCTGAAGTTGGTTGGGTGGTTGGAGTTTTATAGCACAAAGGCCAGTTTTAGCCAAATCAATTTGAACGACCTAAACGTTAAAAAAGAGAGAAAAAAAGAAGTCAAAATAATGGATGAAAAGATCACTGGATCGCACCTTGGTCGTGACATCATATACATCTAAAGAAAATAAACCCTGAGGGAAGAGAAGCTGAAGTGAAGGGTGTAAGTTTTCTTCCATATGCTACCCCTGACAGATCTAGTTCCAAATTGGTGTGGCACCAAAGAAGTCCAACTTCGATTAGGGCATTGACAACACTTTTTACATGTTGAATGTTACTCCTTGGAGCAAATGGTTCCATCATCATTAAATATTAGTCCTCTACGTAGTGTAATATAACCAACTTGTTATTATGAATACAAAGCAATTCTTACGATAATTAAAATGAGTTAACTAAGAAAAAAATAGACAATGCTATAATCATTATAAGCTGCAAACAAATAAGAATTAAAATTAAATATTTAATTACATATTTATAATAAATTTTGTTATTATATTGACATAAAATAAAGGAAGAAAGATTTGAAGAAATATTCATTTTTTTTTCTTCCGATATCTAGTTAGGAAATTTTACATTAGTTTTTATCAAAATTTATTATTCTATTTAATATAATTATATAATAGAATTATTATATTACTATTCCATATTTTTTTCTTTATTAAATTTTGAATTTCTCATACTTCATTTTTTTTAATTTTACAGTCTTGTAAATTATCTAATTAAAATATTGGTTTATTATTATTTTTCTGGATATGATTTCTAACGCTTACTAAATTTTTGGGGGTGTTTTCGCATTATCATGGCTTGTATTTTGTATATTAAGCACAATAAATACATTTTATTTCTATTTTTGTAATTAAACATATTAATTTTTAAATAGAATTTTATTCATACGCATTAGTAAAATTAAATGCAAATAATCAACTGAACTTTTCCAAATGCCTAATTTAATATTTGATGCTGTACTGTACACGAAAAGAGAATCACTGAAGAAATTCTGTTTTCATAAAACCAAAAAATATTAAATTGGCTTTACATTTGATAATTACGAAATTTGCCTTTTGCACATTTGACTACCAACAATTGGCAATAAATTATGTATTATATAATTTATTTTTCATACAGATATTTTTATAATTTCATATATTTGTTATACGCTTAACTTCAATAACATCTTTAAGGAAATTAAATGTAATCCCTTATATTGCTGACGTAAGGAATTTAAAAATTTAGAGTAAAATATATCTCTTGCAAGAAAATAATGGAAAAAAATTGTGTTTTTCCATTATTTGCAATGCAAATTTTTTTTTAATTCTGGGCTTTTTGAAAATAGGTTTATTTGTCTCTGCAACAGAAGATTAATAGAAAATGCAGAATTACTAGCGGTACACTGCAGAGAGGGGATGGCTACACTACACCAACATTTTGAAAAACACAAGAAAAGACACCCTCTTTCTTTCCAAGGGTGGTGTTTAAGGATTTCGTACAGTCTTCCTTATTTCTTGAAACCCAATAACAAAACTTTCCAACATGTGGACTTACCATGCATATCTTGAACGATTTTTTTTTATTTCCAAATGAAATATGTTATATTATCTGCCGAATTATGCTGAAAACATTATTAGATTGTAATACGATATCAACATCATGATTATTTAACAATTAGAAATATATAGCACGAGAGATACTAATGACCAAATAATTTATACTATTCCATTATGTTAAATATTTTAAAAGATTCTCACATAATTGAATAGAATTTGATACTTGTTTTTTTTTATCATAAGCTATATTTTTCTCGTTTTTTTTAATAAATTAATAAGGGACAACATGTCCAACTATAAGTAATAATGTATTCAACAATAAATGAAAATGTATTTCA
>BPLQ01000176.1:259608-290770 GCA_021605075.1 Caerostris darwini
TGTTCTTGAATGGAATATAAACAGTATTACTTATATGGAATATAAACATTTATTTATCGTGTACATTGCACAAAATGTTCTTAATTTGGAAGTACTACGCAACATATATCGCGCCTTCCAATCTTTTTAAAATGCAAGCAAAACTTCTAAATTATTTGACATTAAAAAATATTGCTTATTAATGATTATTATTGTAGTTTGTCCATTATTGTTTAATGTTGTAATCCGCTCAGAATAATGAGTATTCTAATTTGCTCGTTATTGTTTATTGTTGGTATGTTGCACATTATTATTTATATTGTTGAAAATTGCTCATTATTGTTGTAATTTGCTAATTATTATTTATATTATTTTAATATGTTTTTCGTTTACTAGAATTTGATTATCATTACTGCTTATTGTTAAAATTTGTTTATTATTATTGTAATTTTTTAATTATTGCTAATTATTATTATTATTATTTATTTATTTTCATTCATTTTATAGTTTTTGTGTTTTCTTGTTATTTCTTATTATTGTACTTTGCTTATTATAGTAATTTTTATAAATTTTTTTAACTATTTTTACATTTCAATTCCCGTTTTCCAACATTTGTTATCTTCAAATAAGGAAGATAAGAGCTAAATCATAAAATATGCAACAAAAAAAAATGAATTTTAAAAGTCAATTATCATACTTTCTTTTCAATATTTAAGTGACGCTTTAGAATAATGAAAATCAAATTTGTGCTTTATCTGCTTGGAATAATTTGGACCTAATTTGTGGAACTTGAAGGCCAAGTTCCACAAATTAGGTCTTTGAAACATTATGAGAATTAGAAGTACATGAATGTATCTTTTTAAAATGCAAAAAAAAAATCTAAATTATTTGACATTAAAAAATAGCACTTATTAATGATTATTATTGTAGTTTATTCATTATTGTTTATTGTTATAAGTTGCACATTATTATTTATATTGTTTAGGTATGTTTTTTATTTACTAAAATTTGTTTATTATTACTTTAATTGGTTTATTATAGCTTATTATTATAATAATTTATTTATTTTAATTTGCTTTTGTTGCTGGTGGTTTTTTCTTTATTATTTCATATTATTGTAAGTTGTTACATTTTTTATTAATTCTTATTGTTGCAAATTGCCTGTTACAGTAATATTTATAAAATATATTAAAATTTATAATTTTGTATATTAATTCTTTCTTATTATTTCATATTATTGTAAGTTGTTAAAATTATAATTATACTAATATTTTATAAAATTATGTTGTAAAGTTGTTAAATTATTTTAACTATTTTAAAATTTAAATGCCCGTTTACAAATTATTTCACATTTACATTTGTTATCTTCAAATAATGAAGATAACAGCTAAATCATAAATTCTGCAATAAGATAAAATTAATTTTAAAAGTCAAAGATCTTACTTTGCTTTCAATATTCTAGTGATGTTTTAGAATAATGAATATCAAATTTCTGCTTTATCTGCTCTCAAAAAAGAACCCACGCTTCGAAACGTTTAATGCTCGGATTAACTAAACTTTGGACAGATCTCTTTAATCACAACTTAGGGGGCGTCACAGACATTTTAACAAGGAGTTAGAGCTCCTATTTCTCTCCTTTTTCTTCATTAGCTCGTTCAAGAAAGAGAACAGATAGCAACACTCATTTAAGGATTCTAACGTGCTTGTTATGGCAGAAGGATCAAAAAGGTGAAGAATGTTGCATTGAAATTTATCCTTAGGACGGTCCTTAGATAATGATGTTGGGAAAGCAGTTCTTAATTTTGCTTCAAATAAAGATGTAACGAGTTCTCTGTTTATTTCATGTCTTCTTGTTCCAGGATTATTCATCGCCGAAAGGGTGAATAATGTTTTTCTGTTTTCTGTAATTCTGTTTTTTTTTTTAATAATCTTAAGAAGAGTGTACAGCTGATGTTCGAGTCCCTTAATGAAAAAGATTTTCGGATACTTTAATTTAGAATGAGGAAAGGTTTATTATTTAGGAAAAATAATTGGATGATTAGTTTTAAAATGTCCATTTATTTAAAAAATGGAACTGTCGATTAAGGAATGATTAATCACCATGCATAGTTCCGATCCAGGAAAAAACGAATTAAATTAAATTCAGTTTTAGTGTTCATTTTTCAAGTGTTATTCCGAGCAATTAAGTTTAAATGACTTACAGGATCACGGGGGAAAATTTGATTTGACGTAGTTAGTGAGGAATATGATGACTAAACTTGGGTATTAGCATCGCACATTCCACACGCATTATTTAATGTGAGAATCCATCCATGTCTGAGTCGATTAAATATTAAAGCACTAACGATACTTTTTATTATCAAGGCCTTCAAGTTCCACAAATTAGGTCTTTGAAACATTATGAGAATTAGAAGTACATGAATGTATCTTTTTAAAATACAAACAAAACTTCTAAATTATTTAACATTAAAAAATATTGCCTATTAATGATTATTGTTGTAGTTTTTTTATTATTGTTTATTGGATTGTTTTAATACATATTGGACATTATTATTTAGATTGTTTTAATACATTTTTTGTTTACTGGAATTTGTCTATTACTATTGTAATTTTTTATTTTACCTCATTGTTATAAAAATCTATTTATTTTTATCGGTTTTTGTAGTTTGTGTATTTTTTCTTATCTTTTCATATTATTGTAAGTCTTTTATTTTTTTTTATTATTTCTTATTGTTGTAATTTGCCTATTATAGTAATTTTTGTAAAATATTTTTAACTTTTTTAACGTTTAAATTCCCGTTTTTCAATTATTTCACATTTACATTTGTTACCTTCAAAAAATTTAAATTAACAGATAAATCATATATTATGAAACAAGAAAAATTAATTTTATAAATTAAATACCTTACTTTCCTTTCAATATTTCAGTGATGCTTCATATTAATGAAAATCAAATTTGTGCTTTATCTGCTCTCAAAAACAACCCGCGCTCTTCGAAACTTTTAATGCTCAAATTTACTAAACTTTGGACACATCTCTTTAATCACAACTTAGGGAGCGTCACAGACATTTTAACAAGGAGTTAGAGCTCCTATTTCTCTCCTTTTTCTTCATTATCTCGTTCAAGAAAGAGAACAGATAGGAAAACTCATTTAAGGATTCTCCCGTGCTTGTTATGGGAGAAGCATCAAAAAGGTGAAGAATGTTGCACTGAAATATATCCTTAGGAAGGTCGTAGATAATGAGTATAGGAAAGCATTTCTTAAGAGAGGAGTGTATCTTTTTAAAATACAAGCAAAACTTCTAAATTATTGAAAATTAAAAAATATAGCTTATTAATGATTATTATTGTAGTTTTTTTTTTTATTGTTTATTGTTGTAAGTTGCATATTAATATTTATATTGTTTTAATTTGCAAATTATTATTTATATAGTTTTAAAATGTTTTTTATTTACTAGTATTTGTTTATTATTATTGTAGTTTGTTTATTGTACCAGTAATTGGTTTATCATAGCTTATAATTAAAATAACTTATTTATTTTTATTTTCTTTTGTAGTTTATTTATTGATCGTTTATTTTCATATTATTGTAAGTTGTATATTTTTTCTTATTATTATAACTTATTGTTGTAATTTGCCTATTATAATAATTTTTGTAAATTATTTTAACTATTTTAATATTTAAATTCCTGTTTTCGAATTATTTCACATTTACATTTGTTATCATCTATTAATGAAGATAAATCATAAACTATGGAACAAAAAATGAATCTTAAAAGCTAAATATCTTACTTTCTTTTCAATATTTCAGTGATGCTTTAGAATAATGAAAATCAAATTTGTATTTTATCTGCTCTCAAAAAAAGAACGCGCTCTTCGAAACTTTTAATGCTCGAGTTAACTAAACTTTGGACAGATCTCTTTAATCACAACTTAGGGAGCGTCACAGATATTTTAACAAGGAGTTAGAGCTCCTTTTTCTTCATTATCTCGTTCAAGAAAGAGAACAGATAGGAAAACTCATTTAAGGATTCTCCGGTGCTTGTTATGGGAGAAGGATCAAAATGGGGAATATATCCTTAGGACGGCCTTAGATAATGATGATGGGAAAGATTTCTTAATTTTGCTTCAACTAAAGATGCAACGAGTTCTCTATTTATTTGATGTCGTCTTGTTCCAGGATTATTCATCGCCGAAAGGGTGCTTCTTTTTTTGTTAATAATCTTAAGAAGAGTGTACAGCTAATGTTCGACTCCCTCAATAAAAAAAATGTCTAATACTTTAATTTAGAATGAGAAAAGGTTTATTATTAAGGAAAAATAATTGGACGACTAGTTTAAAGTTTCCATTTATTTTAAAAAAGGGAATTGTGGATTAAGGAATGATAAATCACCATGCATAGTTTTGATTAAGGAAAAAAAATTAAATTAAATTCAGTTTTAGAGCCCATTTTTCAAACAGTGTTGTTCCGAGCAATTAAGTTTAAATGACTTGCAGGTTTACTGGGAAAAATGTGATTTGACGTATGATTACTAAACTTTGGTATTAGCAGCGCACATTTGACACGCATTATGTAATGTGAGTATCCATCCATGTTTGAGTCGATTAAATAATTAAGCAGCAACGATATTTTTTAATATCAAGGTCATCTAGTTCCTCAAATTATGTGTTTGGAACATTGTGAGAATTATAGGAAGAGGAGTGTATCTTTTTAAAATGCAAGCAAAACTTCTAAATTATTAAAAATTAAAAAATATAGCTTATTAATGATTATTATTGTAGTTTGTTTTTTATTGTTTATTGTTGTAGTTTAGAATGAGAAAAGGTTTATTATTAAGGAAAAATAATTGGGCGACTAGTTTAAAGTTTCCATTTATTTTAAAAAGGGGAATTGTCGATTAAGGAATGATTAATCACCATGCATAGTTTTGATTAAGGAAAAAAACAAATTAAATGAAATTCAGTTTTAGTGCCAATTTTTCAAACAGTGTTGTTCCGATCAATTAAGTTTAAAAAACTTGCAGGTTCACATGAAAAATGTGATTTGACGTAGTTAGTGATGAATGTGATTAATAAACTTTGATATTAGCAGCGCGCATTTGACACGCATTATGTAATGCGAATACCAATCTGTGTCTGAGTCGATTAAATATTAAAGCACCAAAGATACCTTTTAATATTAAGGTCTTCTTTTTCCGCAAATTATGTCTTTGAAACATTATGAAAATTAGAAGAAGAGGAATGCATTTATTTCAAAGAGGTTTATCATAGCTCATTGTTTTATCAAATGTATCTTAATAAAAATTTGCATATTACTCTATATAAAACTCTATTTAAAAAAACATGCACTGCACAGATGTTGAAGAACGCGCATACATCTTATCGCTATAGAATCCCTTAATGTTTTGTATTTTTTATTGTAATACATCCCTCTACCATAAATTGTATCATCGTTATCTCTTACACTTGCTAATTCTGTTCCATTTGTTTTTGAATGGGATATCAACGAAAGATGGATAGTAGTTTCTCAGATTAAAAACGTTACGAGATCAATTTCAGACTGTTTCATTGGTTACGCTTAAAAATGTAAATAGAAGTGCTATTTTAGGATGTGGTATTTGAATGTTCTGGTTTTTGGAATCCTTTATTGCAAACTTTGTCTCTTCCAAGAATCGATTATATTATCCGCATGTAATATAAACATTAACCAGTTATCTTTTAAAAGATATCCAGAAAGAACTCTTTTATCCCTTTTCAATTATTATGGCTATGTTCTGGTACTTTTTAGGTACTCCGCAGTGCATCCTCAATAAAACTAAATCTTTGCAAACGTTTCTGCTATAATCTACTGTAATATTTTCTATTGTATAGTTCTACTGTCTACTGCAATACCCCGCAATTTATCCTAATTGTTGTCTGATGGCCAATTGGCTAGCACTTTGTCCTTTTGTACCACAAGTTTCAGTTTCAAATCATGGAGGGGACAAGGATGTTTATGAGTGGTTCGGTATCCACGTTAAAGGTTCCAGTCTAATTAGGCTAATCTAATGTGCAAAAAATGACCGTAGAGTGACAAACCAAATCATCCTAAGTAAACTTGAATCTTTGCATAGCTATATAAAGTGTAGTGCATTGTAGGGTATTGATATTTCTTCTAGGGTATCCTTGGCAAAATTAAAAATCTGTAATGCTTTGCACTGTGATGTAGTGAACTATAATGTTATTTAGTGTAGTATAGTGTATATTGATTTACCCTGTAATCCAACCTTATTGAAGTTCAATACATTCTACTGAAGTATAGTGTAGTGTTTTAGGTAATAAATCACAATAAACTATACCTTAATGCATTAAGAGTAGCGCTGAATCTCAAGAATATTTTCTTTCATGTTGTAGTGTATTGTAGTGTCTATATCAATACCCTGTTTTGTAAACCGTACAGTGGAGTGGAGAATGTGTCGCGTCAGTGGAGAATGCACAACCGAATCAAATTTACATCAAGCGATCTGAACCAAAAGTTTTATATATACTCCAGAGATCAATATGATAAATTTTTGCAATGGAAAATCTTTCTGTTTGATATGAAAAATTTGGTGGAGAATTCCATCATAAATCTCAGAGAAGTTGCCAACAAACTTGGTAAGTTCATACGAAAAAGAGTCAGATAACATAAACATTTACAACCGGAAAAGTCATGTCATTTTCATAATACCCCAAAATTGAGAATAAAAAAGTTTTAATTTTCAAATTGCAAGAAAACTGATAATAAATCATATAACATTCTAAAGATTTTAATTTTCATCTTTCAATTTCTCAGTATTACTTTCCATTAATGAATATAAAATTTGTGTTTTATCTCCTAAAAAGAGCCAACTATCGAAATATTTAATGTTCAGATTAACTAAACATTAAACATATATTTTTTAATCAGAATTTATACAGCATCACAGACATTTTAACAAGGAGTTATAACTCTTATTTCCCTTTTTTTTTTCATCCTATGTAAAAAAATAGGGAAAACTGCAAAACTTATTTAAGGATCTCTTATTAAATTTATTAAACTTATACCTGGCGCTTGTTATAGAAGACTGATCAAAAAGGTTAAAAATGTTGCATTGAAATATATCCTCAGAGAGACCGTAGATAATAATTATATGCAACATTTGTACATTTTGCTGCAAATAATGAGGTAACAAGTTACTTGTTTATTTGAAGTTGTCTTGTTCCAGGATTATTCATTACCAAAAGTGTATTTTTGTAATAATCTTAAGAAGGATCTAACTATTTTTCTACTCTTTTAAAAACCAAATGTCTAATGGTTTAATTTGAAACTGGAAAAGCTTATTTTCAAAAGAAACTGATTTGATGCCTTCGATTAAAGAATGATTAATAGCATTCCATAATGTTAATGAATGATTAATAGCATTGTGTAATTATCACTGATTAGCAAAGTCTTGTTAAAATATGATTTGGATGTATTTATAGGACTTACACTTGTGCAACTACAGTTCCTTTATTTCTAGTATCAAGTATAACAAAAATTCTGTCCTTTTTTTTCTGATAGAAATAAAAATGAAAAATTAACCCCAAAATATGGATATTTAATAATCAGCAAAGTTACCATTCTTTTCAATGACATCTTCCTATCAGCTTTTTGATGCATTTTTGTTTTTACAGAATTCATTGGTTTTTGCCTTGAAAAAATAATCTAGTTTCATTTCAAAATAAAATCTGAAAGGCATTCCAAATTCAGAAAAATGATAATGTAAGATTCTAAAAAACTGTTATCCGTTAAAAAAATATTTGGGAGTATAAGATGGATTAGGTATACTTTCCCAACTAAATTCTTTTAGGAGATTCTTAGTCGTTCTTGATTGCGTAAGCATTAAAAAATTAATCTAGCTTCATTTCAAACTAAAATCTGAAAATCATAATCTGCCATTGTCATGTTGCAGAATCACTCTTTTTCCTTTTATCAACAAATTAATGATTTAACAACATTAATTTAACAACTTTTTCTTGCAAAAATGCTTTTAATAACAAATTAATGATTTAACAACATTAATAGCTCATAGGGGACAATTACTTTCATATTCCACCCTATATTCAAAAGAATTTTTGGATCCGAATCACTTCGGGACTGTTGGATAGGTCCTGCATTATGGCTAAGCAGCTGTTTCTTACGTTTAATATTATTATAGAACCCTTATATATCATAAATAAATTTTGAATAATTTTTAACATGACTTATAAATTTCATAAAATGCATGGAAAAAAAGGCATAAGAAGGCTTTCAAAATAAGTACTAAAATGTCCTGAAAATCTGATAGCCTGTGAAATACCCAGCCATGATTTGTTCAATTAAAGATTAAGTAGTAAACAATAATTTCAAAGTCAAAGAGTTTTTCACATAACTTATCACGACCATTTCCTGAAAACTACAGTAACAGCCAAAGGAAGTATTACATTCAAAATAAATCATATTTTGGAAAGCGTCTTATAAATTATGTAATTCCAAGTGGATACTCATTAGACTTGTTGCTATTAAATTTTTTCATGAGGGGATTATATGAAATATTGTCTTATTGACAAGCATCATATATTTATTTGACCCAGTATTATAGCTGCTTCTTGTCATATAATTCATACAATGCTTTTAAATACATGGCATACAACTGAATATTTCGTGGTTGTCCTACGAACAACAAAGAGTTCTCACTTAAAAATGATTAAATTTTGAGTTACATTATAAATTACTAAAGATGTTTAGGATTTTCTAATTTTTTTTTACATAATTTTTTACTCCCTCCAATAAATCTCGGATACACTATATTATTCCCTTCCATATAACTTCCAACTGTATAAAGTGCCGTTACATTCAAAATATATTCATTAAAAACAAGTAGATATAAATTAAAGGACAAAAATATGACATCAAAACGAAAAAGAAGAGAAACATTAAGGAAAGATTCTTTAACAAAAGTACTACTGAAAGCATTAAATCACGTGTTTTATTAGAAAAATTTTTACGCTATGATATGAAAGACGAATTTAAAAATTACATTTTTGGCGTAAACATTTCTGCTCCTTTAGAATGTCAAGCAATAGCGCAAACATTCATTTATTTTTTTTTACTTTCCTGTTTTACTTGAAGAAATTTGCTTTCTGCGTAATGATGTTAGTTTCATTATTAGGAGAAAAATTGGTTTAGATGTTTAAACAGGAGTTTTCTTGAAAATTCCTTATTAATTATCTTAGTTTTAGTAATCAACTCCAAGTATTGCAATAAAGAATACAAAAAACTGGGAGATTCTATAGAGATAAGAATGTTTGAGCATTTTACATCATCTGTGTAGTGGATGTTTTTTTAATAGAGAGAAAAGCAGATATGCATTATAGAGAAATATGCAGATTTTTATTCAAATGTATTTGAGAATAAACCTCTCGAGAAGCAATACGTCCCTCTTTTCCTTTACATAATTTGCAGAACTAGAAGAGATTGACATTAAAAAGTATCGTTGGTGCTTTAATATTTAATCGACTCAGACATGCATGCATATTCACATTACATAATGCGTGTCAAATGTGCGCTGCTAATACCAAAGTTTAGTAATCATATTCGTCACTAACTGCGTCAAATCACATTTTTCCCCGTGAACCTGCAAGTCATTTAAACTTAATTGCTCGGAACAACACTGTTTGAAAAATTGGCACTAAAACTGAATTTAATTTAATTTGTTTTTTCCTGGATCGAAACTATGCATGGTGATTAATCTCCTTAATCGACAGTTCCGTTTTTTAAATAAATGGACATTTTAAAACTAATCGTCCAATTATTTTTTCTTAATAATAAACCTTTACTCATTCTAAATTAAAGCATCAGACATTTTTTTTTATTAAGGGAGTCGAACATTAGCTGTACTGTTCTTAAGATTATTAAAAAAAAAGGCGTACCTTTTCAGCGATGAATAATCCTTGAACAAGACGACATCAAATAAACAAGGAACTCGTTACGTCTTTATTTGAGGTAAAATTAAGAAATTCTTTTCCATCATCATTATCTAAGGCCCGTCCTAAGGATATATTTCAATGCAACATTCTTCACCTTTTTGATCCTTCTCCCATAACAAGCACAGGAGAATCCTTAAATGAGTTTTCCTACGTGTTCTCTTTCTTGAACGAGATAATGAAGAAAAAGTAGAGAAATAGGAGCTCTAACTCCTTGTTAAAATCTCTGTGACGCTACCTAAGTTGTGATTAAAGAGATCTGCTCAAAGTTTAGTTAATCCGAGCATTAAAAGTTTCGAAGCGCGGGTTCTTTTTTGAGCGCAGATAAAGCACAAATTTGATTTTCATTAGAAAGTGAGACTTCCAAAATTCATTTTTTATTATTTTAAATTTATGTTTTAGATGTTAATTGAACATAATATATATAATTATTATATAATATTCATGATTTGAAGATAACAATTGTAAATGGGAAATAATTTGAAAATGAGAATTTGAATGTTAAAACAGTTAAAATAATCTCCAAAAATTACTATAATAGGCAAATTACAACAGCAAAAAATAATATGAAAAATAAAAAACTTACAATAGTATGAAATAATATGAAAAATTAAACAAACTATAAAAGCAAATAAAAATAAATGCAATATTATAATAATAAGCTGTAATAAACAAATTACAGTAATAATAAACAAATTCCAGTAAATAAAAAAAAATAAAACAATATCAATTATAATGAGCAAATTACAACAATATAAATAATAGTGTGCAAATTACAACTATAAAGAACAATTTACAACAATACAAATAATAATGTGCAACTTACAGGAATAAACTATACTGAATAAACTACAAAAATAATCATTAATAAGCAATATTTTTTAATGTCAAATAATTTAGTAAGTTTGTTTGCATTTTAAAAAGATACATTCCTCTTCTTCTAACTCTCATAATGTTTCAAAGACAGAAGACTTTGATATTAAAAATTATCGTTGGTGCTTTAATATTTAATCAACTCAGACATGAATGGATACTCACATTACATAATGCATGTCAAATGTGTGCTGTTAATACCAAAATTTATTCTTATTCATCACTAGCTGCGTCAAATTACATTTTTCCCCGTGAACCTGCAAGTCATTTAAACTTAATTGCTCGGAACAATACCTGTTTGAAAGATGAGCACTAAAACTGAATTTAATTTAATTTTTTTTTCCTGGATTGGAACTACCGATGGTGATTAATCATTCCTTAATCGACAGTTCCATTTTTTAAATAAATATAAATTTTAAAACTAATCGTCCAATTATTTTTCCTTAATAATAAACCTTTTCTCATTCTAAATTAGAGTATCAAAATTTTTTTTTATGAAGGGAGTCGAACATTAGCTGTACTGTCTTCTTAAAATTATTAAAAAAAGAAGCACCCTTTCGGCGATGAATAATCCTGGAACAAGACGACATCAAATAAACAGAGAACTCGTTACATCTTTATTTGAAGCAAAATTAAGAAATGCTTTCCCATAATCATTATCTAAGGCCCGTCCTAAGGATATATTTCAATGAAATATTCTTCACCTTTTTGATCCTTCTTCCATAACAACACGGGAGAATCCTTAAATGAGTTTTCCTATCTGTTCTCTTTCTTGAGCGAGAAATCAAGAAAAAGGAGAGAAATAGGAGCTCTAACTCCTTGTTAAAATGTCTGTGACGCTCCTTAAGTTGTGATTAAAGAGATCTGTCCAAATTTTAGTTAATCCGAGCATTAAACGTTTCGAAGCGCGGGTTCTTTTTTAAGAGCAAATAAAGCACAAATTTGATTTTCATTAATCTAAAGTATCACCGAAATATTGATAGGAAAGTAGGATCTTTGATTTTTAAAATTTTTTTTTTTTGTTGCATAGTTTATGATTAAGCTGTTATCTTCATTATTTGAAGATAACAAATTTAGCTGTGAAATAATTTGAAAACGGGAATTTAAATGTTAAAATAGTTAAAATAATTTAACAACTTACAATAATAAGAAATAATAAGAAAAAATAAATAAACTTCAAGACAAATAAAAATAAACAATAATAAGCAATAATAAACAAATTACAACAATAATAATAAATAACTTTTAATTATGAGCATTAATAATAATAAAATTATAATAAATAAAAAACACATCTTACAACAATATAAATAATGAGCTAAATACAAGAATATAAATATTAATGAGAAATTTACATCAATATAAATAATAATGTGCAACTTACAACAATTAACAATAAATGAGCGAATTACAACAATAATTAATAATGAGCGCATTACAATAATAATCATTCTGCACATTTCGCTCCTTTGGCATATATATGCCAAAATATAGCGCAAACATTTATTTACTCATTTCCTCTTTTACTTGAAGAAATTTAGTTTCTGCATAATGATGTTAGTTTCCTTATTAGGACAAAAAATTGGTTTAGATGTTTAAAGAGAAGAATTCTTGAATTTCTTTACTCTTTCTTAGTTTTAGTAAATAACTTCAAGTATTGCAATAAAGAATACAAAAAACTGGGAGATTCCATAGCGATAAGAATGCGTGAGCGTTTATCATCATCTGTGTAGTAGATGTTTTTTTAAATAAAGTTTATATAAAGTATTATGCAAATTTTTAATGTATATTTCATACAACAATTAGCTTTGATAAGCCTCCCAAAATGAAATACATTCCTCTTCTTCTAATGCTCATAATATTTCAAAGACGTGATTTGCGGAACTAAAAGTGCTTGATATTAAAAATTATCGTTGGTGCTTTAATATTTAATCGACTCAGACATGGACGGATACTCACATTACATAATGCGTATAAACGTGAGCTGCTAATACCAATGTTTAGTAATCATTTTCATCACTAACTACGTCAAATCACATTTTTCCCCGTGAACCTGCAAGTCATTTAAACTTAGTTAATCGGAACAACACTGTTCGAAAAATGAGCAGTAGAACAGAATTTATTTGAATTTGTTTTTTCTTGGATCGAAACTAAGCATGGTGATTAATCATTCCTTAATCGCCAGTTCCGTTTTTTAAATAAATGGAAATTTTAAAATTTATCGTCCACTTATTTTTCCTTAATAATAAACCTTTTTTCATTCTAAATTTAAGCATCAGACATTTTTTTAAATAAGGGAGTCAAACATTAGCTACACTATATTCTTAAGATTATTAAAAAAGGGAAGCACCCTTTCGGCGATGAATAATCCTGGAACAAGACGACATCAAATAAACAACAGAGAACTCGTTACATCTTTATTTGAAGCAAAATTAAGAAATGCTTTTCCATAATCATTATCTGAGGCCCGTCCTAAGGATATATTTCAATGCAACATTCTTCACCTTTTTGATACTTCTCCCATAATAAGCACCGGAGAATCCTTAAATGAGTTTTCCTATCTGTTCTCTTTCTTGAACGAGGTAATGAAGAAAAAGGAGAGAAATAGGAACTCTAACTCCTTGTTAAAATGTCTGTGATGCTCCCTAAATTGTGATTAAAGAGATCTGTCCAAAGTTTAGTTAATCCGAGCATTAAACGTTTCGAAAGCTCAGGTTCTTTTTTGAGCGCAGATAAAGCACAAATTTGATTTTCATTAATCTAAAGCCTCACTGAAATATTGATTAAAATTAATTTTTTTTGTTCTATATTTTATGATTTATCTTCATTATTTGAAGATAACAAACGTAAATGTGAAATAATTTTAAAACGGGAATTTAAACGTTAAAATAATTATAATAATTTAATAACTTACACCATAATTTTCTAACTTATAATTTTAATTTTAACAAGTTACAATAATATGAAATAATAAGAAAAAATAAATAAACTACAAATCAAATAAAAGTAAACAAATTGTAATAATAAACATTAATAAACAAATTATAATAATAATGATTAAATTTTAACTACAAGCAGTAATAATAAACAATTTATAATAAATAAAAATCATCTTACAACAATATAAATAAAGAGCAAATTACAACAAAATAATGAGCAAATTACAACAATATAAATAATAATGTGCAATTTACAAAAATAAATAATAATGAACAAATTACAACAATGAATAATAATGAGCACATTTACTTTGGTTTTTCTAATGTTTTTACATAATTTTGAATTGTTTCCAGTAAATCTCGGATACCCTTTATTATCCCCTTCCATAAAAAATTCAACTGTATAAAGTGCTACACACTATACAACACTATAAATAATAATGTGCAACTTACAACAATTAACAATAATGAGTAAATTACAGCAATACACATAATAATGAGCAAATTACAACAATAAATAATAATGAGCACATTACAATAATAATCATTCTGCACATTTCTCCTTCTTTATAATATATGCCAAGAAATTGCGCAAATATTTTTTTCTTTCCTAAATTATTTGAAGAAATTTACTTTCTACGTAATAATGTTAGTTTCAGTATTACGAGAAAAATTGGTTTAGATGTTTAAAGAGGAGTTTTCTTATAATTTCTTTGATCTTTCTTAAATTTTGTAAACAATTCCAGCATGTACCTTGGCATAAAAGATTATATGACATTTAACGAAATTGAATAGTTGAATTTATAGAATTTATCAGGGGTGACATTTCAGAACTTTAAATTATTCATAACAAGACATTTCAATGCAATGTGTTTAAAAATTTGAACCTGTAGCAGTACAAACTTCGAAGACAAAACCAAAAATGAAAAATTCAATATGTCTTGCCATATTAGTTAAATGATATTCGCAGTTATTTCTTTAAAAACAATTAAAGTGTAATGTAATCATCTAGATCCTTATAAATTCTGAAATTTCAAGTGGATATTCAGTAGGTTTACTGCCATTAAATTTTTTCATGGGGGGGGGGGTTATATGAAAGATTGCTTTTTAGACAAACATTTCAGAAAAATTGTCAAACATCTTATACTTATTTGGATCAGTGTCATAGCTGATGTTTATTATATGTTTCCATCGATACTTTTAAATACATGGCATGGAATCGAACATATTTCGGTTGTCCTGTAAGAAACAAAAAGGTGTCATTTCTAAATATATTAACTTCATAGTTGCATTGTAAATTGGTAAAGTTACTTTGGTTTTTCTAATTTTTTTTTACATAATTTTGTACTGTATCCAATAAATTTTGGATACCCTATATTTTTCCCTTCCTTATAACTTTCAACTGTATAAAGAGCTGCTACTTTCAAACTATATTCATTAAAAATAAGTCGATTCAAATTAAAGGATAAAAATTTGATATCAAGACAAAAAAAAAGGCATTAAAGAAAAACTATTGCAAGCACTAAAGGAGTCAGGTGTTTTCCCAGAAACATTTTCCACAAATATGCGAAAGATGAATTTAAAAATTACACTTTTAGCGTAAGCATTTTTGCTCCTTTAAAATACATGCCAAGAAATAGCACAAACATTATTTATTTTTTTACTACTTTCCTGTTTTACTGGAAGTCATTTGCTTTCTGCGTAATGATGTTAGTTTCATTATTGGGAGAAAAATTGGTTTAGATGTTTAAAGAGGAGCTTTCTTTGAATTTATTTACTCTTTCTTAGTTTTAGTAAACAACTCCAAGTATTGCAATAAAGAATACAAAAAACTGGGAGATTCTATAGTGATAAGAATGTGTGAGCGTTTTTCCTCTTCCGTATAGTGGGTGTTTTTTAAATAGACTTTATATAGAGCACTATGCAAATTTTTATTAAGATATATTTCATAAAACAATTAGATTGGATAAACCTCTCGAGATGCAATACGTTCCTCTTCATTTAATTCTCATAATGTTTCAAAGACATAATTTGTGGAACTAGAAAAACCTTGATTTTAAAAACTATCGTTTGTGCTTTAATATTTAATCGACTTAGACATGGACGAGTTCTCCTATTACATAATGCGTGGTACAGAATTAGCAAGTGTAAGAAAGAAAGATGATTCCATTTCGAATTGGGTAACAATAAGGTAGAATGTAGAATGGGGAATAAGGTATAGGGTAGATAAGGTTAGATATAAGGTAAGATAAGGTGTAATATTGCAATAAAGAATATACAAAACTGGGAGATTCTACAGCAATATGCATGTGTGAGCGTTCATCATTAAGTGTGTAGTGGATGGTTTTTCAATAGAGTTTTATACAGAGTAATATGCAAAATTTTATTTAGATATATTTGATTAAATATGTAGCTTTGATAGACCCTCTCGAAATACAATACATTCCTCTTCTTCTAATTCTCATAATGTTTCAAAGACATAATTTGCAGAACTAGAAGACCTTCATATTAAAAACTATCGTTGGTGCTTTAACATTTAATCGACTAAGACATGGATGGATATTCACATTACACAATGTGTGTCAAATATGCGCTGCTAATACCAAAGTTTAGTAATCATATTCATCACTAACTACGTCAAATCACATTTTTCCCCATGAACCTGCAAATCATTCAAACTTAATTGCTCGGAACAACACTGTTTGAATAATGAGCACTAAAACTGAATTTAATTTAATTTGTTTTTTCTTGGATCGAAAATATGCATGGTGATTAATCATTTCTTAATCGACAGTTCCGTTTTTTAAAATAAATGGAAATTTTAAAACTAATCGTCCAATTATTTTTCCTTAATAGCAAACCTTTTCTCATTCTAAATTAAATTATCAGACAATATTTTTATTAAAGGAGTCAAACGTTAGCTGTACCGTTCTTAAGATTATTAAAAAAAAAGAAGCACCCTTTCGGCGATGAATAATCCTGACGACGTCAAATAAACAGAGAACTCGTTACATCTTTATTCGAAGCAAAATTAAAAAATGCTCCTCCGTAATCATTATCTAAGGCCCGTCCTAAGGATATATTTCAATGCAACATTCTTCACCTTTTTGATCCTTCTCCCATAAAAAGCACCGGAGAATCCTTAAATGAGTTTTCCTATCTGCTCTCTTTCTTGAACGAGATAATGAAGAAAAAGGAGAGAAATAGGAGCTCTAGCTCCTTGTTAAAATGTCTGTGACGCTCCCTAAGTTGTGATTAAAGAGATCTGTCCAAAGTTTAGTTAAACCGAGCATTAAACGTTTCGAAGCGCGGGTTCTTTTTTAAGAGTAGATAAAACACAAATTTAATTTTCATTTGTCTAAAGCATCACTGAAATATTGAAAGCAAAGTAATATCTTTGACTTTTAAAATTCATTTTTTGTTTGTTGCATAGATTATCATTTAGCTGTTAGCTTCATTATTTGAAGATAAAAAATGTAAATGTGAAATAATTTGAAAATGTTAATTTAAATGTTAAAATATTTAAAATAATTTAACAACTTACAACATAAACAACTTGTGGTAGCAACATAGCAACTTTTCATTAATCTAAAGCATCACTGAAATATTGAAAGCAAAGTAAGAACTTTGAATTTTAAAATTCAATTTTTTGTTTCATATTTTATGATTTATCTTCATTATTTGAATATAACAAATGTGAAAGTGAAATAATTTGAAAACGAGAATTTAAATGTTAAAAAATTTTAAATAATTTAACAAGGTACAACATAATTTACGACTTATAATTATAATTTTAACAACTTACAATAATAGGAAATAATAAAAGAAATAAATAAACTACAAAGCAAATAAAAATGAAATTGTAATAATAAGCAATAATAAACAAATTACAATAACAATAAATAAATTTTAACTATAAGCAGTAATAATAATGAAATAATAATAAATAAAAAACATCTTAAAACAATATAAATAATGAGCAATTTGCAACAATATAAATAATAATGTGCCATTTACAAAAATAATGAGCAATTTACAACACTATATATAATAATTTGCAACTTACAACTTAAAAATAATGAGCAAATTACAGCAATACACATAATAATGAGCAAATTGCAGCAATGCACATAATAATGAGCAAATTACAACAATAAATAATAATGAGCACACTTCAATAATAATCATTCTGCACATTTCTGCACATTTTTAATGTATGCCAAGAAATTTTTTTTTTCTCCTTTCCAGATTTACTTCAAGAAACTTAGTTTTTGCATAAGGATATTAGTTTCATTATTAAGAGAAAAATTGGTTTAGATGTTTAAAGAGAGTTTTCTTCGAATTTCTTTACTCTTTCTTAGTTTCAGTAAACAACTCCAAGTATTGCAATAAAGAATACAAAAAACTGAAAGATTCTATAGTGATAAGAATGCGTGAGCGTTCTTCATCAACAGTGTAATGGATGTTTTTTTTTAATAGAATTTTATACAGAGTAATATGCAAATTTTTATAAAGATATATTTGATAAAACAACTAGATTTGATATAGCAACCAAAATGCAATACACTTCTTCTAATTATCATAATGTTACAAAGACATAATTTGCCGAACTAGAATACCGTGATATTAAAAAGTATCGTTGGTGCTTTAATATTTAATCGACTCAGACATGGATGGAGACTCACATTACATAATGCGTGCCAAATGTGCGCTGCTAATACCAAAGTTCAGTAATCATAATCATCACTAACTACGTCAAATCACATTTTTCCCCGTGATCCTTCAAGTCATTTAAACTTAATTGCTCGGAACTACACTGTTTGAAAAATGAGCACTAAAACTGAATTTAATTTAATTTGTTTTTTCCTGGATCGGAACTGGGCATGGTGATTAATCATTCCTTAATCAACAGTTCCATTTTTTAAAATAAATGGAAATTTTAAAACTACTCGTCCAATTATTTTTCCTTAATAATAAACCTTTTCTCATTCTAAATTAAAGCATCAGACATTTTTTTTATTAAGGAATTCGAACATTAGCTGTACACTCTTCTTAAGATTATCAAAAAAAGAAGCACCCTTTCGGCGATGAATAATCCTGGAACAAGACGACATCAAATAAACAGCGAACTCGTTACATCTCTATTTGAAGCAAAATTAAGAAATGCTTTCCCATAATCATTATCTAAGGCCGTCCTAAGGATATATTTCAATGCAATATTCATTACTTTTTTTATCCTTCTCTCATAAGAAGCACCGGAGAATCCTTAAATGAGTTTTCCTATCCGTTTTCTTTCTTGAACGAGATAATGAAGAAAAAGGAGAGAAATAGGAGCTTGAACTCCTTGTTAAAATGTCTGTGACGCTCCCTGAGTTGTGATTAAAGAGATCTGTCCAAAGTTTAGTTAATCCGAGCATTAAACGTTTCGAAGAGCGGGTTCTTTTTTTAAGAGCAGATAAAACACAAATTTGATTTTCATTAATTTAAAGCATCACTGAAATATTGAAAGCAAAGTAAGAACTTTAACTTTTAAAATTCATTTTTTCTTCTTACATAATTTATGATTTATCTGTTGTCTTCATTATTTGAAGATAGCACGTAAATAAATTTACATATAAAATAATTTGAAAACGGGAAATTAAATGTTAAAATAGCTAAAATAATTTACAAAAATTACTATAATAGGCAAATTACAACAATAAGAAAAGATAAACAAAGTACAAAACCAAATAAAAATAAATAAATTGTTATGATAATAAGCAATAATAAACAAATTTTAACACTAAACAATAATAATAATCAAATTCTATTAAATAAAAAACATATTAAAACAATATAAATAATATTTAGCAATTAACAACAATATAAAAAAATTAGAAAATTAAAACTATAAAAATAATATTCTATTAATCAATGATGGACTTCGTTTGAGGGT
The DNA here is from genome assembly GCA_021605075.1 of Caerostris darwini. Taxonomy (NCBI): domain Eukaryota; kingdom Metazoa; phylum Arthropoda; class Arachnida; order Araneae; family Araneidae; genus Caerostris; species Caerostris darwini. The sequence continues at coordinate 279,341 of BPLQ01000176.1, forward strand.
ACTTTAGAACAAAAACCAACATTCGTTATTTAGGATATAGGGTTATTTAGGATTTTCTCGAGGAAGATAGACAGCAGAGAAAAGATGCAAATTTTATGCAAACTGAAATTTCGAAATGTGGTTTCATTTCAGTGGCGTTGTTTCAAGAATGTTTGATTTTGTTCTAAAGTTTCTAATTACTTTACAATGGAACCATCATTTCCATTAATCAATGATGGGATTCGTTCAAGGATGCTTTAGAACAAAAACAAACATTCTTGATTTCGGAAGTCTCACGATTCAGCATTGTCATCTGCAGTGTTCGTTAATCAAGAGGATGACCTACTTTCAAAGTTGCATTAGAAATTTCGTTTTCTGAATTTCATTGCAATTTTTCCCGTAAAATTTAATTTTAAAAAACTACTTCATTGAAACAGATTATTGATTTTAATTTTAATTTGTTTTCCTTAATTTGTTAACGTTTTTAAGCACCTCGTCTTATTTAGCGTCACTGTATTACGGATCGCTATTTATGCAAAGAATATTTTATAATTTTTTTTTTTCTTTGTTACTTTATATTTTCTACATGCTCGTTAATTTGAGCTGTTGAATGCGATGTATACTAAATAAAGTATACATCGTAAAAAAATAATATACAATATTAAAGTATATATACAATATTAATACTAATAATACATAAAAAAAATTAGTACTAATTAGGGTATTATTCTTTTATCTTCCAAATTTTTAATATATTGTTATAGTTGATTTTGAATGTCAAGAATTTTTACCTAAGTCCTTCCCCACTCGAACAGAAGATATATAGTGGATTCAGCATTACACAAGGAACATCACGGGAAAGGCCTGCTATTTGTACATTTAGCCATCACAATAGGCTACAATTGATGACATATGATGGGTTCCAATCCTTCGATCCCAACTGAAGTACTTTCTTGTCTTCGGATTTATTGTGTCTATCTCCAGCATTGGCATGGGTACTTTCTTTTGCTTGTCAGGTTTCAAACCAAGATCTGTTTTTTAAAAGTCCATCAGTCAAGTCCCTTTGACATTCAGTTTTTTTTAAATAAGAATGCTCCAGGTTAGGAAAAATTTATAGTCTCCATTTTCTTTCATATTTACCACTATATATCTTTTTAAAAATATTATTTTCTCAAAACTTTAGAAAATAGATAGAAAAAAGCTGTTTTAAAAATACATTCATTAAAAGAAGAGTGGATACGAGTTAAAGAAAGACAAAATGATGGCTAGACATATAAACAAAGAACAAAATATAAAGATTCTTTTAAAAGAAGGATTGTCACAAGTATTAAAAGAATCACGATATTTTTATTATTATTTTTGTCTTTTCATGGTGAAAAAAAAATTAACGGTATAACAATTTCAACTAGAATTTAAAAGACGCTGAATTCAAAGACTACGCTTGTGGCGTAAACAACTCAGCTCTATTTGTGATGTAACCTGAAGAAATAGCGATGAGAGTAAACACTTCATTATTTTTTTCTTCCTATTTTAGTTGACGAAATTTCTGTCCTGATCTTGTTATTTCCCTTCATTGAGAGAAAAATTAGTTTAGTTGTTTGAGAAGAAAGGGCCTTGAAACTTTTTTTTCACATTTAAGTATAACCTAATTTGTTCATTATTATAAAACATTTATTTAATATTATTTATTATTATTAATTGAGTTCGTAGGCGATGTTTTTTTATTATATAAGAATATATAGATTATATAAGAAGATATTTTATTTTATAAGAAGATATAGATTTTATTCAAAATTAAAAATAAATCTTTACCAATGGACCAAGACTTAGCTGCAGTATCTCATGAAATTCCACAGAAGCCTAACCATGTATTTTTTATTATTTATTGTTATTATTATTTATTATTTTAAAAAATGAAAGTTTAATTTAGTAAAATATTACACTCATTTGTTTTACAAAAATTTAGAAAATATTATTATAAACAGAATTATGCAAATTATGCGACAGCATTTTTGTAATTCTTCTTCTTTAATGACGCAACAGCCCCATGATGGACTAAGGCCGTCTTTGAGGCCGCCAAGGCCATGAGATGTTTTTTTTTTCTTTTGTGGTGTATGATTGTCAGCCCTAGGCTATATACATATATATAGGCACTATACAACGAGTTGGGTTTTATAGAGGTATAGGGAAAGATAAATTTAAGAGCTGAGTTTATGTGTGAAAGGTGGAGTAGTGTTACTCGCGTCCGTAGCATATCTTCAAGCTACACGTGCTCCTTGGGGTACTGCTAATTGAATAACAGCTGTGCAGCCCTTGCTTATGGTATAAAGGTAACTGTCTCTGTATTGCCAGCTGCATTAAAAAAAATGTTTGAAAGGTTACAGCATGGTGCCTTTAATGTGCTATAAAGATTGACTTTCTAAAATAACAAAATAATTTTTTTAACAATAAGTTATTTAGGTTTCATCGTTTTTATTTTCTCCCAAAAAAAACAGATTTTTTAAATCAAATGTGTATTAGTGATATTTGTTGTATCTAAAAATTTAAATTAGATATTAATAAAATGTATGTTAATAAAAATGAAATCAAGAAAGAAAGGAGAAAAAAATTTATTTTACTCTTAAATAAGCTTAACTCTAATTAATTTTTAAGGTATTTTCTTAATTTTTCATGAGATAAAAAAAATTAAGATATTTTAATTATATTTCAGAAATTGTTGGAGACCTTTTTTGTCAAAAGCCTGAACTTAATTTTAAAAGGGATTTATTTGAAGCATTAATTGAAAATAGTTTAAAGATAAAAAATAAATGTTAATCACTAAGTATTAATTTTCATTTAAACAATTATAAATTTTAATAGCGCAAGAAAAAAAACATTTTTAAGAAGTAATTAGAATATTTCGAAAGCATTTAAAAGTTCTTTTTGTCTCCGTTAATAAAGCATGAATGTTTGTAAAAATTAACTATTTTTGCCCATTATCAAACAAAAAAATAATAGCTTAATAGCTGTTCTTGTGTTGCATTCATTTATTAATTTATTATTATTATTTCATTTATTTATTTATTATTATAATTATTATTACTATCAAAATATAATCCTAATGTATTTATTTTTCTATATTAACATAGTGTCAAGATAAATAATTGCTTAACCACAAAAAATTAAGAAACAAGTTGCATATTTTATATATATATATATTCTTCTGCGGGGCCTGATGGCTGAATGGCTAGCGCTCATAGATGTTTGTAGTGGTTCGGAATCCATTTTAAACCATAGGTCTCGATCTAACATAAGCTTTGTGGGGGTATTATTGTTCCGCGTCCGTAGCGTTAAACTGTAGGTTCCGGTCTATTTAGCCTAAAGTGTGCACAGGATGACCGTAGAGTGATCTTATCTTCAAGCTACACGCCCCGCCTGGGCAGTGCTAAATGAGTAACGTCGGTGCAGCACTTGCCTTAAGCCATCTAAGACAGCTGCGTTTTAAAAAAAATAATAATTCTTCTGTGCATGTGTTGTCACTGAAGTCCTCGTAAACGGCTGGGCTGATTTTGATGAAATTCTTTATGTGTCTCCCTGGATGGTTTAGATTCCCAATTATACCTGGTAGATTGCACTGTAATCGATATATCTTTATATATATAATTCTTCTGTACATGTGTTGTCACTGAAGTTCTCGTAAACGGCTTCACATATATTGATCAAATTTTGTGTGTGTGTTTGAGTCGGTGCCTGAATGGTTAATTCACAATTATATCCGGTAGGTGTCACAACAATCAATATATCTTTATATACACTCATGTCCATAAATTAAGGATAATTCAGAATCACACAGAAATTGAACTCTAAAATAAAAATTTCACCTGTAGAATTATCACACACATCTTGAAGAAGAATATGCAAATTACAGGAAACCATCAGATGGCGTCATTCTGGAACAACATGTACGTTTGTTTCGGGGCGCCATGGGTGCTGAATTTCTGTTTATGGATGACAACGCCCGTCCTCACCGTGCAAACATTGTAGACGAATGCCTTCAATTGGAGGATATCACCCGTATGGATTGGCCAGCATACTCACCGGACTTGAATCCAATAGAGCATGTGTGGGATATGCTTGGCCGACGAATTGCAGCCCGTCAACCCCCTCCCACCTGTCAACCGGAACTTCGGAGGGCATTGCTTGATGAGGGGTGTAATATTCCCCAAGATCAGATTGATAATTTGATACTCAGCATGTCTAGGTGTTTTAAGGCCTGTATTGCATTGTCCGGGAGACATACTCCATATTAATCATTATACTAACCATGTTATACTGTTTTTTGTAAATAGGTTCTTTTTTGAAATTTGCTCCAGGCAGTAAAAATCGCAATTTTTATTAATTATGTCAAACATATAGCATCTTTTTTGCTCTTTACCTTTTGTTTAATAAATAGACTTTACAAATAAATCAAATTTGTTTTGCTTCTGTCTCTTTCTTTGCCTGAACTTCATTATCCTTAATTTATGGACATGAGTGTATATAATTCTGTACGTGTGTTTGTCACTGAACTCCTAAACGCCTCGACCGATTTTGATGAAATTTTCTGTGTGTGTTTGTTAAAATATGGTTAATGTTTTTATGCTATCCCCTTTGTTGTATGCCGCCACCAGATGGTGATGCAGTATATCAACTTCTTTACCGTTCAACTAATCGTGATGAAACTTTTAATAATATGTATTCGAGTATGTGAGAGATCATTTAAAATTAACAAAAAACTACTATGTACCATCTTAATCATCGAAATTAACCGAAGAGGCTTAATTATGTTGCTGTTCCTTTAGAAGATGATAGCTTTGGAAACGGGCTACCCTTCAAAATGAATAGTGGTCTATAGCGTTCCATCTTAGAGATTTATTGTACCTATCTATGATATACAGCTTTCGGTTGATCGTTTTCCTACTGTGTATTAATTTTTGATTTTGGTACCACCTCTTCAAAAAAACAACATGCTGAAATTCAGGACACTACAAAATCTTTTAAAAAACACTATTTGTTCTGTATCGATGTAAATACAGAAGGAATGTGAAATAAAATAAAAATATAAAAAAATAAAAGAAATGTGAACAAACCTCTTTATATGTAATCTTATATACATTAATAGAAATTGGATTAATATATGAACATTTAAACATTGCCTATGAGGACTCTTAGATACGTTTAAAATCATTTAGACAATGAACTATTCTACATTCATTAAAAAATACATTACCACAAAATTAAAGAAATGATTACTTATACTATTTGAATGTAATTATAAGAAAAACCGATTTACTAATTATGTAATTCTAACACATTAAATTTCAGTAACTAATAATGTTGCAACAATTTGAAGCCCGATTATGGGGAAAAAAGCAGTCGCACTTTAACGTAAGTCATTCGCTATTAGAACAACAGAATTATAGCAGATTCATCTTTACTCAGGGTATAACAGGGAGTATTTACTATAGTGCAAACACTGCCATAATCCAATACGTAAAGAAACTCTAATTGAAAGAGCAGCATGAATGATAGCATTCCCCTACTCTATACTTAATCATAATGGAAGGACATTTTGTTAGGATTGGGGTAGAAGAGAAGAGACCTACAAATTTTATCGTCTTCACCTCCGTCTCTAGCGTCCTCACCCCCTTTAGTACCAGTTTCGAACCAAGCACCTTTGGTCACGCTATGTACCATTCTGTTTCGGCCGAATAATTTATAATAAAATTTAATAAAAAGTTGATCCTGGTTTGTAGCACATAAAGAATCAAGAGAAATGTTACAAAAATTCAAGTTATTTGAAGCGTCTTTATTACAATGTATCATCCACTTTCTAAATATTTGAAAGTCCCATAGTCGAAGTACGAAATTCTAAGAATTTATCTGAATTTAAATTTATTTATCTAACTCCTGAAGACACCTATTGAGATGTTCGCCATTGTTACAATTTATATACAGTGATAATGCAATAAGATTTTTCTTCCTTTCAACGGAATCAAACTCCAAGTGGCTTTTGTTCAGTAAAATGGGTTTCTGTATTTGAAGTTTCCAAAGTAAAGGTATTCTTCTGTTGAGGTGTTTATTCGAATTTTAGATACTTTGTACATTTACTGATTCTGGTAGAATATATATATTTCCTTTTTTGAGAGATCTGAATGTAAAGCACCCGCTAGTTTTTGAACTGCGAATGCTGTGGGTTTGTTATACAATTTGCGTGTAGCGAATGCGAATACCGGTAGTAACTTTTGGCGTGCAAAATATTCCAATTCACCTTGTCTGTTCTCCTTCGAACTTGTGAACGTGTGTTGTTATCATAAGTATATATATATATATATATATATATATATAAACGTTCAACACAAAAATATGCATATATAAGTTTTCATTTATAACAATGAAATGCCACAGGCAGTTAAATCTGAGATCATTTGCCATTACAATCACAGATATGTAACAGTTTCAGCATTACTCAGAGGGATTCAATGATCTTGTACAGCATTAATGTTTGTTGTTGTGACTAATCCTCAATGTCCGTCAGTGCGGGACGGACATCCCATGAGTGATCTACTCATGGATGGAGGGAAAGGGGGCAGCTTCTGTTGTGATGGAGCACCTGTAGGTAGAAGTCTTACTTTTGCTCCGTGACGCTCTTACAGTCATAATGAGACCGGGACCTACGTCTTAAAGTGGATTCCGAACCACTACAAACATCCATGGCACTGCCGGGACTCGAACCCGAAACCTGTGGTACCGAGCGCCAGAGCGCTAGCCACTAGACCATTCAGGCCCATTAATGTTTGTTATCACTTTTAACACGCCCAAATGTGGAAACTAGAGAATTTGTCTTTTCCTCTTCTTCACCTGACGGCTAGCGCTCTGGCTGTTGGTACTAAAGGCTTCAGATTCGAATCCTGGCGGTTGCATGGATGTTTGTTAATAGTTCGGAATCCACGTTAAATTATAGGTCCCGGTCTAATTAACCTAAAGTGTGCAAAAAAATGACCGTACAGAGACGAACCAAACCAATTGTCATCATCTGGAATCCAATGGAAGATATTTTCAGAATGGAACAGTCTTTTTAAACTTTATCCTGCATAGACAAAGAAGCATTGGTTCAGCGCGGCTATCTGGTTTACAATCAGGAGTTTTTTTTATTTTGGAAATTTAGAGTGTTATTCGCAAAATCATACTGGCATATAAACGAGTATATGTTAAAAGTTTTGAAATTTCTGCATTTTTTTTTTTTTAATTTTCTTCATTTAATGTAAGTAATTTTACATTTTCGTTGTATATAATTGTTTCGCATAGCTACATCTATTATTAATTTTACAAGTACATTATACCAATTACGTTACTTTAACTCTAATTAGTCCTCGTTACCATTCTGTTAAATGAGCTTTTAACAAGCATATAAAGAAGAAAATATGTGTGCGTTTACGGATTTCATTAATGATATCTTCAACGAAACGAAATAAATCTGCTTAAGGCTCTCCTCTGACTAACGAAATAAATGAGTTTTATTTTCTGAGCATTTTTATCATTATCTTTATCTACGTCCCTAATTGCATTTGGTCACTAGATGAAATAAAACAGTCGTTTACATCAAGATAGAACATCATGAATGTGGATGGCGTTACTAAATCTAAATGTTGAATGATTAAAAAAAAGATATAAAATGTATTTTTGATTAAGTTTGATTGCTGAAGAATTACACTAATCTATTCAACTATAGCCTATCTGTAATGCGTGCCTATTGGAAATGGAAGTATATTCATTTCTGTACTACGACGCGCATTATAGTTAGAAATGCGTTATGCTTTTAGAAACCAAGACTCGATGAATATTGTGATAGCATAGGTTAGCATCTTACGTGATACCCTGGTAGTTTTTGGGCTTTACTAACTCTTGACAGGTAATTCATAATTACTCCTGAAAGTCCTCTTAGAAGTTATAAAATATCTCTACTCGTCAAGTAATACTTCTATTACTCTAGAAGGAAAACTATGTCTCACCTTTTATATACGTATATAGGACAAAAATTACTGGAAAAATAAAAAATATATAAGGCATTTTCCGGATGCACAATTAGTTTCTATAATAAAGCCTTGAAAATACTATACATAATTTTTTATATCTTTCCAGTTAATCATGTTAATATATGTAGCATGATATCATGAATTTAATGATAACGTTTATAAAAGTGAAAATAAATATTTCTAATTAAGGTGAACATGGCGTAATTCATGTTTTGCAATACGAAATCAAAATAAATGCTCAAGTATGGGTCGTTATCTTTGCCTAAATTAACTGGTGGCAAATTTTGTCAGAAACACATTGAAACTAGTCTCGTGGAAGTGTATTAATTTCAATTTAAATATTATCCATAAGTTAACCTAATAGTGTGTTGATTATTTACATATACATATACACGCTGTTTTAAAATACGGAAGAAAAATTTAGGGATTTTTCTTATTCTCAAAATTTTCCGTAATCCTTTCTTCCGTGTATGTCTCTATGGCCCTCTAGTGGCATGTCTGTTATGGCCCTAGTTTCTGCTGTTTTCTTCACTGAATTTCGGCTCATCACCTTAGTTGGATTATTTCTTGGAATTTCTTTACTCTTTCATAGTTTTAGTAAACAACTCCAACTTTTACATTGCCATAAAACATTTATACGACATTAAACGAAGTTTATAGAATTTATTAATGGTGACATTTAGGAACTTGAAACAATTCGTAAGAAGATATTTGAAAACCAGATATTTAAAAAAATTGCAGCTGTAGGAGTACAAACATAAAACACAAAACAAAAAATCAAAAATTCAGTAAATTTTGTCGTATTAGTTATATTATATTCACTATTATTTCTTAAAGCTCTTAAAATTTAATTTAATCATGTATTTATCTATATTTTTATTTTAAAGAACATGAAAAAATTATGAATAATGTCCAACATTCATGTAGTTAACCAGAACAGCACGTCAGACAGTTAGTAACAACAGTTGGGATTTTCGCATGATGTTCTTGGAACTCTATTCAAAACCCTACAAAAGTTGCCAAAATCAATTCTTATGTATCACCGTAAATGGGCATGATAAATCCTTTAGGCGGAAAGTCTTTTTGTTCAGCTCAAGGAAGATAAAGAGGAGGGAAAAGCTGCAACTTTTATGGTCGTTCGTTTCAAACTGAAATCTTGTTGCGGTATATCTCTAAAAACGTGGTTTCATTTCAGTAGCGTTGTTCCACGAATGTCTAATTTTGTTCTAAAGTTTCCTAATTACTTTGCAATGCAACAACCATTTCCATTAATCAATGTTGGACGTAGTTCGAGGAAACTTTAGCAAAAAAACAAACATTCATCATTTCGGAAATCGCATGCGTCAGCATTGTCAGCTGCAGTGTTCGCTAATCAAGAGGATGGCCTACTTTCAAAGTTGGCATTAAAAATTTCTTCACGTGAATTTGAATTTGAATTTTACTACGATGTGTACCTAATTGAAACAGATTATAGATTTTAATATATTTTCTTTAATTTGTTACTTTAAAGTCCCCCTCCCTCCGCCTAATTTCCTGTTTAGTGTCGTTATGTTACGGATAGCTAGTTATACGAATTATTTTTTCTTTGCTACCTGATCCTTCCATGCTCGCTAATTTGAGCTATTTAAAGGGATGCATACAAAATAAAACTATATAAATCTTGGTACTAATAAAATATTAATACTGATAATATATAAAAATTTAGTTCTAATTATGGTATTATTTTTTTTCTACTGAATTTTTAATATATTTCTGTAATTGGTTTCGAATGCCAAGAATTTTTATGTAAGTCCTTCCCAGCTAGAACAGAAGATATACAGCGGATTCAGCGTTCTACAAGGAATACCACAGAGAAGGCCTGCTATTTATGCATTCATCCAACACAATATTCTACGACAGATGGCATCTGATGGGTTTCCACCTTGGTCCCCTTTTCGATCCCAATTAAAGTACTTTCTTGTCTACAGGTTGTGTCTATCTCCTGCTTTGTCATGGGTATTTTCTTTTGGGTATCACCTGTCAGGTTTCAAACCAAGATCTGTTTTTGAAAAGTCCAACGCGCTATCCATCAAGTCCTTTTGACATACAATTTTTAAAATAAGAATGCGCTAGTTTTGGAAACATTTAGTCTCAATTTTTTTCATATTTACCACTATATTTCTTGGGGAAAAATGTACAAAATAGATGGGAAAAAAGCTGTTTTAAAAATATATTCATTAAAAGAAGAGTGGATACGAGTTAAAGAAAGACAAAATGATGGCTAGACATATAAACAAAGAACAAAATAAAAAGATTCTTTTAAAAGAAGGATTGTCACAAGTATTAAAAGAATCACGATATTTTTATTATTATTTTTGTCTTTTCATGGTGAAAAAAATTAACGGTATAAAAATTTCAACTAGAATTTAAAAGTCGCTGAATTCAAAGACTACGCTTTTGGCGTAAACAACTCAGCTCTATTTGTGATGTAACCTAAGAAATAGCGATGATCATTATTTTTGTCTTCCTGTTTTAGTTGACGAAATTTCTGCCCTAATCTTGTTATTTTCCCTTATTGGGAGAAAAATTAGTTTAGTTGTTTAAAAAGAAAATGCCTTGAAGCTTTTTTCCCATTTAAGCACAACTTAAATTGTTCATTAATATAAAACATTTATTTAATATTATTTATTATTATTTATTGAGTTTGTAGGCGATGTTGTTTTTATTATCTTAAGAATATTCATCACATATTAAAACTTTACCAATGTACCAGACTTAGTGGCATTATATAATGAAATTTCACAGAAGCCTAACCATGTATTTTTTTTATTTATTGTTATTATTATTTATTTTTTAAAAAAATTAAAGTTTAATTTAGTTAAATATTACACTCATTTGTTTTTCAAAAATTAAAAAAATATTATTATAAACAGCATCATACAAATTATACGACAGCATTTTTGTAATTCTTCTTCTTTAATAATGCAACAGCCCCATGGTCGGCTAAGGCCGTCTGTCTACTGGCAGGTTCCGAAGCAGGAGATGATTTCTTTTTACGGTGTAGACGGAGAGGATTTCTTTTTACGGCCGACCCTACATCCAACACTCTACAGTCATATTAAACCTGGAACTATGGTTTAAAGTGGATTTCGAGTCACTACAAACATTCATGGCACCACCGGGACTCGAACCCGAAACTTGCAGTATCTTGCGCCAGTCACTCGGCCATGAGGCCCAATTTTTGTGATTAGTTGCACTAATATTTTATTATGATTATATGTAATACAACATAGAAAGGCTATGTTTTGTGGAATATCTACTTCAAAAATTATTTACTTTCATCCATGTTAAAATTATTATTAAAGAATATTTTGTTGGTAAATTATATCCATAATTATTACCACAATTTATTTTTTTT
>BPLQ01000176.1:299725-325017 GCA_021605075.1 Caerostris darwini
TTTTTTTTTTTTTTTTTTTTTTTTTTTTTTTTTTTTTTTTGTATTTTGCTCGTTTTCAGTGAACCTAGCTTTTCACTATACTGGGCATAAGCACTAGAACTCTCAATTGGATAAACTAGTTCCGTTTCAAATAAAGCTCTTTCAGTTTAAATGCTCAAAGGACAAATCATCATGCCGATTATATAGGAAAAATAGAATTATACTGAAAAACCCATGATTTAAAAATGTCACAACTTATTCAACGTCGTTCTTTTTATATTTTGTTTTTTGCAATTTACAGAGCATCTCTTGGAGATTGAAATGATTATCTATAATGTTCAGAAATGAGTAAAACTCATTGAGTTTCTTGTATTCTAGTGAAAGATTAATAATAAAAACTGAGAAAAATTTTTGTCATATTTTAATGTCAAATTTTTTTATAATGATTCGGAACGTAATCGCTCGATTTGAAAGTATTGGATCAAAGATAATAAAAGATTGGATCAATGATCGGAAATAAGAGAGGAGATCTTACTATTATCCACAAAGACTTTATGTATCCTTCAGTCTTTCAGAGGCAGCCCTACATTTTTAACATTTTCTTTTCTAAGTCATTGTTATTTGAAACAGTATTGTTTGTTAATACATTTTTTTCATGTTTTCATACTCCTTCCGTTTTGTTATGCTTTCAAACATTAAAGTTAACGTTTCAAACGTAATTTTTTCTATTTCTGATAAAGGAATTAACACAAAATCTTTACTTTAATATAATAATTATTTTCCTAAGTTTTTGAATAGCTTCTAAAGTAATTAATCTTTTCAGATGAATAAAATGTTTTGGGAGCTTTTTCTAAATTAATCATTAATTATTTCTGCTTTTATTACGGATATGTAATTATTAATGTACATTAAAAGATCATCTATTATTTTTAACATTCTCGATTATTTTTTTCTACAGATACATATAAAAGAAATTCCCTGATAACAAATAGATAAAATATTAGTCCATTAGACAATGAGTTTCTGAATAATTTAATGTTTATAATAGAAGAAATTATTTTAATATTTCGCATAGGCTTTATACTAATGTCAAAGGAAGCTTAGGAGTAAAGCATTATAAAATCATACAGATTTTTTTAAAAATATTCTGGAATATTTAAAAAAAATTTCAAACAATGAATTCATTACGACCTTTGTTATTAAAATTATCGTAAAAACCTATTAAACAAAATGTATTATAAAAATTAAACTAATAATCTTAAAGTGATTTCTAAGTCATAAAAAATATATCAAAATATTTAGTTAAAACCTTTGTCTTTCATAGATAATTCAATACACTAAAAATCTGTTAATGGGTTAGCAAATTTCGCATTTGACAAAAAAAGCACCGAATGTGAGCTAAGGAATCAGATTCATATTTTTCATTCTCTTCAATATTTAGCTTAGATAATATTCTTTCATAAAGCATATTGCTTTGCAAAATTTTTAACAATTATATGTTCCAGGACAAAAATCTACAACAGTCTGCATGAGCCAGGTGAGGTTCGTGTATTCTTTCAGTTGACCATCAGGCTCTTAAAAACATTAAATCAACTATAATACCTAGAATTCAATTATTCGGTGTTTAATAAATCCTTTCGCTATTTTACAGCATGTCCCAATTGTATGTGTACTTTCCTACAAAGTTAGACTATTCAGACTTTGTACTTTAGTTCATGTTTTGAATATTGTAATTAAAGAACCATAATTCTTCAGGGTGGTAAAACTGTAAAGCTGAATCATTGGCAGAGCCCTGTTGAATTGAAACCCCTCTGAGAGAATATCTAGAGAAGTTTCGCATATTCCACTCGACCTTTTAAAACCGATGGAAAGAATTTCCGGCCTACATATTGGCGTGCTAGAGTTGACAAGGAAGCAAATAAAAGATGTGAATCCATTTGATTTAATTACTAAAGGATCGAAACCAACTCCATTGGAGAATCCTTTTATTTAAACAACTAAAGTGCCACAGTAATTAAGAGTGAAGAGCAACCAAGAAAAAAATCTTTGGAAGTTCATATCCTTCACACTATTCTTTCAGACCGATGGAACTATACATTGAAATGTCTGTATTAGGTTTGACAAGGAGTCAAAAACAGTTTTCAATCCATTTGATTGAACGATTCCATTGGTCGAAAATGATTCCACTGGAAAAGCATTTCGTTTAAACGACTGGAGGGTCTCAGTAATTAAGATTGAAGACCCTTCAAGGGAGCATATGGGGGAATTTTGCATCTTTCACTCTACCCTTTAAATCCGATGGAAAGGGTTTTCTTGCCTATTAATTGAAATTGCAGTATTAGAAGTTGACAAGAAACTTCCAAACTGATCTTCCACGGTTCAGGCCCCGCCCGGACCCCGCCCCCCCTCTTAATGTACGGATTTTTAAATTACTAGATCTATCCAGATCTTGGTTCTGACTTAATACACTCTGATTAGTCTGTACGACTAAAACCAGAGGGAAACATATTCAAGTATAAATAATTCGTTATAATAACGATTTGAATGGGCCTGAATGGCCGAGTGTCTAGCGCTCTGGCGCTCGGTGCCACAGGTTTAGGGTTCGAGTCCCGGCGGTGCCATGGATGTTTGTAGTGGTTCGGAATCTACTTTAAGCCGTAGGTCACGGTCTCATTTGATTGTAAAGAGCATCACGGAGCCAAGTCAGACTTCTACCTATGGGTGCTCCATCACAACAGAAGCTGCCCATTTCCCTCCATCCATGAGTAGATTACTCATGGGTTGGCCGTCCCGCACTGCAGGACACTGAGGATTAGTCACAACCACAACGATTTGAATCATCTTACTGTATACATAATAATCTTTATTGTTTTAAGAAACGATAGGATTCAACTGGAACTGTGACAGAGTAAATAAGAGTCTTTCCTCTATAGTTAGATTAGTAGTTAACTGGAAGATTTCCCTTTAAAACTTTTCAAGAAAGCAATAATTCTCCCCACCAGTCAGCGGCTGTTTTGCGGCATATTGTATCTAATGCTAGATATCCATGTAAAAAACATACATTCTAAATGTACAAAATCATTTTAATAATACATTAAAAGGTATATATACTTTAATATTTTTATTGTATCTAAAATTAATGCTTCTTCCTAATTAAAAAGATTTTCCTCGAAAGATTCGATGTTTTATAAAACTTTTGAAGCAACTATACTAAACTAACAAAATTAATCTAACAATTAACAAAAAAAGACTTTTGTCTAAAGATTTGATCAAAACAAGTTTATAAACTTCCTTTATTTATTTAACTGTAAGGAATCGAAATAAATAATTGTTTTTGTGATTTTTTTTTTAACTTTAGAACAACTAGTTAAAGAACTATTGATCTAAGTGTGTCATCCCAGAGAATGTGTCCCTGGAGTCTTTTTAACAAATATTTCTACCATCAAAGCCAAGATGGGAATCTTCATAAATGATTGAGATTTTCTTCGAATGTATCTCAATTTTGCGCTGTAGGTACTTTTTTAAATTTAGAAGAACTTTTAAACTCCACCGATTTATCAAAGATAAGTCGAACATATAAACTTTAATATACTTTTATGTCTTTTAAGGTACGTAGAAAAGTTTTCCCTTTATCAACAGATAGGTTTTTGTATTTCTTAAATCTGTCTTATTTCCAGTGATGTGAAATTGTGTTTATTCTGTAAAATTCATATTAGTGCTCTATGGCGCTCTGTGCCATGGATGTGATGTTTGGAATGTTGTTGTGTCTTTTTAATTCTTTCTGCGTTGTTGTTGTTACTTTTCCTGGTTTAATATGATGTCATATCAAATCAAAACTGATTTTGTTGTCGCCAAATTCGGAAGTTGAAGGCATCAACCAACAGACCTTTCCAAACTTTTACAGTTTTTTTGCTTATTTATAGTTTATAGATATTAGTAGTTAACATCATAGTTAGTAGTTTATAGATATAAGTAGACATCCAGAAAAACCAAGCCACTGAGATGGTGTACTGCACGTTTTAAGAAGTTTTTATTCACACGCAAAAAATTCTCTTGTAATTCTTCCATTTATTCTTCTCATTCCATCCAAGTTTGGTTTTATCATTTTTTTCTTATGATAACTGTAACTAGTCTTGTTGCCTACAAAATTATTCTGCATTTTAAGAAATAATAATGTCACAGAATTCGTAGAATAAGTTGCCACATTTATCATCAAAAAAAGGGGGGTAAATGCTTATACCTATTTTTTTTCTTTAGATGTTAGGATGAAATTGAAGATTCAAATGTTGATAAGGGAGGAATTATATTTGCATTCATAAAACGGGCCATCATAAGATTTTAGTTTTATCTACTTCGAAAAGTAAACGATACGAAGGCTATCTTATTTTTGAAATGTGAACTTCTTGCTTTGACCTTGAAAGGCCTGTTAAAAGCTGCAAGAAAAAGAATTTAATGCAGAAACTAGCATCAATAAAATCTTCATTTCACCAATTAATCGCGTGACTATGATGTTATTTGAAATAAGTTTTCACTTATAATTCTATTTACTCTTTACTACTATTATTATTTTTTGATAAAATTGATTTTTTTTATTTATTATGTTTTTGGATTCATCCATTTTGTGATAGCAAAATTCATTTAGTCTCAGTTTTCAGTTGTTTTATTTTTGATGATCCCGATTTCTTCGGTTTATGCGCACATGACTATAATTGTGATTTTTTTTTTTTTCAGTAATGTTCACTTTATATAATCTTCTTTGATTTGTTATTTAACAAATTTATTTACAATGCTTTGCAATTTGTAATTTTTTACATGGGCAGTATAAAATAAATCCCAAAAAATTTATTTAGATGAGTATCAACTTTAAATTTTTGGAATAAATTACATAAAAGGGATTGGTACATGGTGCCATACTAATCAAACCTAAATTATTTTTAACATTAAGGCTAAATTTATTAGCATTTATCTAACCCTATCTTTGAAATTATATCTACTCAGCAACCAAATTATTTTGTATCTTTGCATATTTTTTCTGTGAAAAACATTATAATTGTTCATCTTGATTTCAACAAACACCCTTGGGTTAGTTACTGTCATTGTAACTTGAAGCTAGTTTCTTGCCTTTTTTTCTAAAAAATTAAGGATGCTAAATAAATAGTATTGATGTTGAGTGGAAACAAAATTTCGATAAATCAATTCCATACAATATAAAACACCTTGCACAAATGAATTACTTTGAAGATTTAAACAGCTGATAAAAATATTTAAATGATCATTAATAAAACTACATGAAAGCTTTTGTGTTAATCACAAAAAACCATTAAAGATCTAAACAAATCTCGTTATACTTTTCATGTAGAGGAATTGTTAACGAAAATTCCACATTTTTAGAAAAATTAATTATTTATGCTTAAAATTATGCTTTATTTATATTCTTATAATATTCATAATGTTGATTTTTTATATGAGAGATATTTCGTGTTATTTTTCATAAAAATAACAATTATTAACTAATAAATAATTTGACTCACAAAACCAAAGCCAAATCCAACACCAGAAAACACGTTAAATTTTATATGCATGTGTATTTCCTTTCCGTTTTGCAAAACAATTATTAAAAAATAATGGATTTTTTTAGGAAAAAAAATCCTTTGATTTTACAGATTAAAGCCATTTGACACAAAAAAAGATATACGTTTTATATATTCTGACAAAAAATTGCATCGATTTTGAATATTAACAGAGCTTCATAAAAAAAGGTTTTGGCATAGATAACTGAGTCCGCAATATCGCTACGAAATCAAGAACTTACTATTGCAAAAATAACTCAGAGTTTCGTCTCTAAGTTTAAAAAAACTGTTTTATTCCATATATATTTTGAAAACCTCATTTCGAACATTGAATGGCTTTTTTTTTTTTAAAAAAGGTGGGGGGGGAGGATTCCCCCAATGAAAAGGCCTCTTTGACATTGGAACATCAAAATTTGTTTGTATTCAAATGTCAGAAGTATATCTTTCACCTGAAACATCATTTTGGGGAGATCTATAAATAGTTGTTATCGATATCTCATGAATGTGAAATAGGGTAAAATAAATTTGAATATGTTTTGAAATATCTTCCTTCAAATTATTCCTTCCACCGTATCTTGCTGGATATAAAAATCTGCGGGACACTTTAAAAGAATATATTATCTTAGGTTTTAAACTTAAGTGAAGAGGGTTTTTTTTTTTTCAAAAAAGGCATTTATTTATTTTTTTAATTAATGAATAAATATACCTTTGTCCATTTGCTAATTCATTGTACAGCAAATTATCCATCGCTTATTTCATATTGCTTTGTTAAAAGAATAATTTCTTTTAGACAAATCTAAATTTTTATGTTTTATTCGTTAATTACGAATTGTAATTTGTAGTCGAATCGTGTCGAAATACTGAAACGACTCGTCTTCTTAAACAATCCATGAATTAAGCCAGTTTTAGGCTTCTTCAAAAAGAATGAAAATGCTCCTCAGGCAAGCCATTCGTCATTGATCTAAACAAGTACAAATCAGATGGAACAACATCTGGAGAGTATAGTGGGTGAAGTAGGATAATAGGACATCCAATCGAAGCGTTTCCAAATATTTTTTAATTTGCTTCGCAACATGTGTCCTAGTATTGCCAAGTCGAAAAATGTTCGTATCCTTTCTTGTATTCTGGACGTTTTCCTGAATGCTCAGAGGAAACACATCAGTTTATGTTGATAGTGTTAATCAAGAAACACACACACAACGCATTGTCCATCGTTTTTTACCCAATACTTTGGCAAAAGACGAATATCTTAGAGGCGAGTCGTAATTTGTACATTTACGTTGGTTATTACGAATCATAATTTATAATCGAATCGTTTTAAAATACTCGAAGTAAGGACTCTTCTTTTGAAACTATCCAGGAATCTAAGCTACTTAAAAAGAACGAAAGTGCTCCAGAGAAATGCCGTGTGTAATCGATCGAAACAAATACAAATCAGGAGCAATGTCTGTAGAGCATAGTGGGTGAAGTAGGACATCCAATCAAACTTTTTTTTAATATTTTTGATTTGCCTCGTAACATGTATCCGAGTTTTGCCAAGTAGAAAAATTTCGAGTCCTTCCTCCTATTGTGGCAGTCTTTCTTTCAATGTTCAAATCGAACACACGAGTTGCAGTTGATAGCGTTCTTGAGCAACGACTTTACCAGGTTTTAGCAATTCATGATTTTTTTTCGATTCACCAAATGGTTCATACCCTTGCGTACCACTTGGGTTCAAAATCACCATCTTTGAATCTCTTAACTCCTTTATGACTATAGCTAGTGAAAAATCATATAGCATTGATGGAAAAAAAAAGAAAGATAATTGCAAATTAAAAACAGATTCAAACATTTGCTAGCAATCGTATAAATGATGAAATATTTATTTTTATAACATCATATATATATAATAAATACATTTTTAAAATTTTGATTAAATTAATTTTACTGTTTATAAAATCGCTAATAAGATTGCTGCTGTCTTGTAATATGATTAGCTATTTGAATTATAGAAATGCATTAACGTAACTTGAACGAAATTTTATAACTGTTGATTTCTTCCTGTATTCTTATTCTTATTCATTAGCGCAGCAGCCCCATGGTTAATCCATAGGTTAATCCATCGTACAGCACATTGTGCATCGCTTTTTTCCTGTTATTTTGGTAAAAGACGAATTTTTTGGAGACAAGTCGGGATTTCTAGTCGAATAGTGTCGAAATACAGACTCGTTTTCTGAGACAATCCATGAAGCAAGCCAATTTTAAGTTTCTTCAAAAGAATAAAAGTGCTCTTCGGGCAAGCCATATGTCATTGATCGAAACAAGTGCAAATCAGACGGAACAATGTCTACAGTGAAGAATATGAGGTGTAGGACATACAATCGAAGAGTTTCCAAATATTTCTTTTCATTTGCTTCGCTTGCAGTGTGTGTCCGAGTATTATCTTAATGAAAATTGTCGTGTCCTTTCTCGTATTCTGGCCGGTTTTTTTTTTTTTTTTTCAATGCTCAGGTCAAACACATCAGTTGAAGTCGATAGTGCTAACGATTTCACCATGTTTTAGCAAATCATAATTTTTTTCCATTGGCCGAATGATTCATGGTCTTCCCATAACATTCTTCTAAATAATCATCTTTGAATCATTTTAATCATTTATGACTAGAGATCGTAAATTATGAAATATTTATTTTTTATAACATAACATATAAAATAAATACATTTTTAAAATTTTGTTGAAATTAACTTTACTTTTTATAAAATCTTTAATAAGAATGCTGTTGTCCTATAATTTGATTAGCTATTTGAATTATAGAAATGAATTAACATAACCTGAACAAAATTTCAAATGATGCAAATTTTTCTGATTCTTCTTATGCTATATTCCAGAAACAGTCCTTATGTTCTCCAAAGAAATCTTCATTGTTTTCAGTTATTGACTTGAAATCTTTTGTAGCAGCACATTTTTCAGTTATTTTTATTGTAATATTAAATTATTTTTTAATCCTGAACAAATTTGTAATTATATATTTTTGCTTTATTATCGTAAACCAGTTCATATTAGAATTCTATTGATGTATGAAATTTAATTATTTTCAGTTGTAATAATTGTTGATTTTTCATTAGCGAATATTCCTTGAAATTATGTACGCTTGTCAATTAATTAAATGGAAATAGGTAATATAGTTTAATTATTTTTCAATCTCTTAATTTAAGTTACGTAAAACTTGTATATTTATTTTTATTATAAAGAATTTTTTTTTCTTATATATTTTCTACCAATTCTCTTAAATTATATGAAACTCTTTAATTTGTTATATTGTACTGCTTGTGGAAAAATATACCCATCTATTTTTTATATATTCTGTAAATTATATGAAATTTGAAGTGGTGGGACCTCATATTTCTCCTAGCATAATAAACACATTACTTGAAGAGTAGAGAAGCTTTATATCTTCTAACATAACTATCAGGAGTAATTATGAATTACCTGTCAACAGTTAGTCAAGCCCAAAAAAACTGCTACCAGGCAGCCTGAATGTTGATGTAAGATACTAATCCATACCATCACAATATTGATCAAGTCTTTGGTGTCTTAAAACAGTGGATAATCCATGCTATCACAATATTAATCAAGTCTTTGGTGTCTTAAAACAGTGGATAATCCATGCTATCAAAATATTAATCAAGTCTTTGGTGTCTTAAAACAGTGGATAATCCATGCTATCACAATATTAATCAAGTCTTTGGTGTCTTAAAACAGTGGATAATCCATGCTATCACAATATTAATCAAGTCTTTGGTGTCTTAAAACAGTGACTATAACGCCCATCGTAGTGCAAAACTGAACATTCATTCATTCTATAGCATTAGCGCGCACTACAGCTAGACCATGTTTGAGTTGCTTAGCGTAATTTTTCTGTGACTTACTCAAAAACACATTTTTTTTTTTATCATTCAATATTTAGTTTTAGCATGATCCTTCACACTTATTATGAAGTTCTTTTTTGATGCAAACGAGTGTTTTATTTCATCTAGTGACCAAATGCAATTACGGGTTTAGATAATGATCATGATAAAAATGCTCAGAAATTAAAACTCATTCATTTCGTTAGCTGTAGAAGAGTATTAAGCAGATTTATTTCGTTTTGTTGAGGATATCATTAATGTAATCCGTGAACACATACACTTTTTTTTTCTTTATCTGCTTGTTAAAAGCTGATTTAACAGAGTGATAATGAGGACTAATTAGACATAAAGTAACGTAATTGGTATATTCGAGTACTTGGATAATTAATAACAAATTTAATTTCGCGAAAAAATTGCATACAACGAAAACAGAAAACACTTACTTACGTTAAAGGGTTGAAACTAAAAAAATGTTGTTCAAATTTCAAAACTTTTTACATATACCAATTTAGATGCTAGCATGATTTGGCTAACCAAAACTTCGAAATAAAAATGTGTAGTTCGAAATCTGATAAGCATTGCTGAACCAAATTATCCCTGTCTATACTGGATGAAGTCTGAAAAGTCCGTTCTAGTGTAAAAAGTCCTTCCCTTTGGCTGTAGGTGATGGTGAGGAAATGATAAATACCCCAATTTTCCCACTTGGGCGTGTTAACTGTGTTAACAGATGTGAATGCTTCCCAAAGCCTATTAGTTCCCTCTGGGTAACGCTGAAGCTGTTACATATCTTCTGATAGCAAAGGATCTAAGACATCCAATTTTCCTGGCATTTAAATTCAAATATATGTACATATACTTATATAAGGAAACACAACACATGGACACAAATCTCAAAGGAGAACATGCAAGAGGAATTAGAAGCCCAACCATTTTGCACGCCAAATGCTACTACCTGTATTCGCATTCGCTGCAAGCATTTTGTATATCAAAATCATAGTATTTGCAACTCAAACACAGGGGGGGGGGGGCGGTTCAGATTCCGATCTCTCAAAAGCGGAAGAACATATATATATATAAAATTCGAATAAATACTTAAGTGAGGAATAAATACCTTTTCTTAGAAAACTAATACAGAAACCAATTTTACCGAACAAAAGACACTTGGAATTTAACTCTGTTGAATGAAGTAAAATCTTATTGTATTATCACTGTATATAAATTGTAACAATGGCAAAAATTTCAATGAATGTTCTCAGAAGTTATATTAATTAATTTGATTTCCGACAAATTCTTGTAGTTTTACAACTTCGACTAATGGCACTTTCAAATATTTATAAAGTGGATGACATATTGTGATAAAGACCCTTCAAATAACTTGCATTATTGTAACATTGTAACAGTTGTATGGTTTCTTTGTGTGTTACAAACTACAATCAAATTTTTATTGTATTATTCATAAATTATTCGAACGAAAAATATAGGTGGGTACGTTATCTGGGCAAATGGTACCAAAGTGAAATCTTTCGTGTCTACATCAAGGGATGAGGAGGATAAATTATGTCTCATCTCTTCCACCCTAATCCTAACGAAATGTCCTTCCATTTGCATTATGGAAGTAAAGGGGAGGGAAATGCCATCCTTGATGTTACTCCTGCAGTTGGAGTAGCTTTAAAATTGTTGCAATGTATCAGATCCTTCATGTTATACCCTGGGTAAGGTTGAATCTGCTACAAATCTGTTTTCTTATTGCGAATGATTTAGATCAAAGAGATTTTTGACTATTTTTTCCCAGAACCTTGCTAGGAATAACTACAACAGTGAAATTAAATTGAAATTAAAATGAGTTAGACCTACATGCATAGGAAATCGGTTTTTCTTATAACTCCATTTACATAATATAAAAAAATCTTTCTCTAATTTTATGGAATTAAATTTTTAAATAATTGCTAATTTTTAAAGTTAGTATTTTTTAATGACTGTAGAATAATGTCAAAATGATTTTAAAAGAATTTAAAAATCATCATATGCAATTTTTAAATGCAATTTTTTTCCCCATTTTTCTTTAATTTTTCAACAACGATATAGAACAAATAGTGTTTTTTATTAGGTTTCGGAGTATCCTAAATGTCATCTTGTGGGTTTTCTGAGCAGGTGGATCCCGAATTAAAACAGAACTTCATAGTAGGAAAACGATCAAACGAAACTCTATATCAAATATTGGCACAATAAATCTTTAAGCCTAAAATTTATAAACCTCTATTGGTTCTCAAGTATTAGGTGGTTAAATTTATTCTTAAAATAGAGTTTCAGTCAAATTTATTCTTTACAATCAGTTATAAGTCGTTAAATATAATAAATTGCCATTATTTTTCTATTAACGAAATTATTGCTCATTATTATAATTTTTTCAAATATTTACCTTTCTATATATCATTTCAAATATAAACTTTATTTCCCTAATCATATTTCCCATTATGCAGATGGCTTGTGTAGTGTCCTTTTAATTGTAGGTCTATTATTAGTAAAATTATTTTCATCTTGAGATGCCTTTTTTAACTATTATTTTCTCAAAACTACTGAACTGCTTTTTCCTCCATTTTCACAATAAAAATTCCTTCTCATTCTGGTTATTAGTTCCACCTACAGATGACTCAAAGTAGGTAATGTTTGTTATGTTGTTTGTAATTCCTTTATAAATTTTCAAAAGAAGTAAAGTATTATTACTTTTACCTAATGTTGACTTGTTGAACTATTTCTTTCCCAGCATCTCACTTCCCATAATTAAATTTCATGTCACCAATCACATTTACTATTATTATATCGAGTTACAGATGGCTAATGTGGAGTCCTTTTATTTGCAAATCCATTATTATTAAAGTATAATTATTTTTATCTGGTTGTGATATTTTGAACTATTGTTTTCACAGAACTATTGAACTGTTTTCACCTCCATTCCACAATCAAATTTCTTCTCATTCTGGTTTTATGATTGAGCTACAGATGACTCTGAGCAGTATGGCTTTCTTGATAATTTTATTATATATCTTCAGACAAAGTAAAGTGCCATTATTATTGTCCCTTAATGGTGACTTATTTAATAATTATTTTTTTCCAGAATCTCCCTTTCCGCAATCAAATGTCTTCTCATTCCCGTTATTATATTGAAATACATATGACTCTAAGTAGTGTCACTTCGTTTGTGATAATAATTAATAATTAAAAACTTAAAATGGACTTGCAGGTACGAGGAGCTCTGAGTAATGCCAGTGCCCATTTTAAACATATTAAACTACCATTACTTTTACATAGTGGTGACCCACTGACGTATTATTATCACAGAATCCTTCTTCCCATAGCCAACTTCATGTCTGTTTTTTAATGGATCCGATTATAGATGGTTCTGCGCAATGTAACTTTAATCGTACCATCCAATGCCCCCTCCCCCCCCAGTATATAAAATATCATTTAGTACATTCTTAAGTAGCACTCTGGAGCTCGGTGCCACTGTTTCGGGTTCGAGTCCCGACGGTGCCATGGATGTCTGTAGTGGTTCGGAATCCACTTTAGGCCATAGGTCCCGGGCTCCTATGACTGTAAGAGCGTCACGGTGCAGAAGTCAGATTTCTACCTACGGGTGCTACGGGGGCCTAAGGGGAACAAATGCTGCACCCCTCTTC
Source organism: Caerostris darwini (assembly GCA_021605075.1). NCBI lineage: Eukaryota > Metazoa > Arthropoda > Arachnida > Araneae > Araneidae > Caerostris > Caerostris darwini. The sequence continues at coordinate 312,837 of BPLQ01000176.1, forward strand.
CCTCCTTCCATGAGGGATACGACAACAATATTCTTAATTAACTAGATCTAATCATATTTTTATGTATCACTCGAAGTATTTATTGTTACTTGCCTGTCTGCAAATGTCTAATGATTTAATCCTTATTTGCAGTTCTGTGTTGAGTGCATACCTTCGCATTCATCACTGAAAAGAAAACAGTACAACTTGCTAGAGCAAGAGATACTAAAAACCAGTTCCCTCGCTCCAGCTCTTTATTGGGCTATAAACCTCGAAACATCCATCTAATGACGCCAAAGGGATGAACATTAGCGCTGGAACAGAAAATTAATCAAAGTGAGCTGTAGAAAAAATCAAATCTATACACTCATAAAAACGCCAAGCGCACACTTCGTTGAGGCCGATAAAACTCGGAATGATTAATGTACGCGGAAAATATCTCCTAAGAACTCGCAGATACATTTTCCTTTTTTTTTCGTTTGCTTTTGCTGCCATGGAGGCCTAAGTGCAAGCCGGAGTCAGTGTTCTCTTTTCCAATCTGGATATAAAGTTTGCTGAAAAAGCAGGAGAGAGAGAGTTCGGAGGAACAGAGTTTGTATTTCAAATATTAGCTCTTGAAGATTTTATTGTTATATCAAACATAGCTGTTTGAGAAAGAGAACCGTTGGCAAAGTGCTGTAGTCGGCTACGGGTATTTTCTGTAATTCAAGTATATTAAAATCCGGAAAGTAATAGATAAATTAAATTTACAAAATATCAAATGTAGATTTAATCTCTTTTTTTTTCAAAGCTACTGATTGTAAACATCATTACATATACTTCAGAACTCCTCATTAAATTACACTTAGTAAATAAGGATTTCTAACTCTTTACAATTTTTCTCTCGCTTTTGGCTGAAAACATTGTACATTGTCCAGTCACATTAATGTGACGACCACCTACTTTACGTCAACGTGAATTAACCAATCACAAAAGGCAGGTGGCAGTACATTGCAATGGAATGTATATAAAGGATGCCCTAGGGCATCGGAAAGCATTTCAATCGTTGGCGTAATGCAGAAACGTAGCGATTTATCCGACGTCCAAAAGGGCATGATTATTGGCTTTCGGGTCAAGGGTGGAAGCATTTCGGAAACGGCGAATTTTGTAAACTGTTCGCGTGCCGCCGTGGTAAAAGTATACCGTGCATGGCAAAATGGCACTATCCAAAATCAGCGGTGTGGCACATGTGGTGCACCACGGGCTTTGGATGACAGAGGCGAACGAACGCAACGGAGATGCGTTCGGGCGAATAGACGTGCAACTGTTGAGCAACTGACCGCCCAGATGAGCCAAGGGGCTACCAAGAGTGTATCCTCAACAACAGTTCAGCGAACGTTTCTGCGCATGGGCCTCCGCAGCAGAAGCCTGGTTAATGCACCTATGCTGACTGCTGTTCATCGGCGACGAAGGCTGGAATTTGCAAGTCAGTACCGAAACTGGACGTCCACAAAGTGGCGATAGGTGGCTTTTTCCGATGAATCACGTTTTATGCTTCATCGGACAGATGGACGTTGGCGTATACGGCATGAAACATCTGAAAGCACACACCCTGCAACATTTGCCGGAAGGATCCAAGCTGGAGGAGGAAGCATTATGGTTTGGGAAATGTTTTCCTGGCATTCACTGCGTTTACTCATCATTGTGGAAGGCACGATAGATCAGCACAAGTACGCATCTGTCCTTGCGGACCATGTCCACCCCTACATGTTGTAGGGGTGGACATGGTCCGCAGAATGATGGCATCCACCAGCAGGGCAATGCGAAGTGTCATACAGCTCACAGTGTACATGTGTGGTTCGAAGAGCATAAGGATGAGTTTATCGTACTCCCCTGGCCAGCAAACTAACCAGAATTAAACCCAATAGAGAATCTGAGGGACCATCTCGATCGGGTTGTGCGCGCCATGGATCCTCAACTGCGTAATCTAGCGCAGCTGGCCCACGGCACTGGAGTCAGCATGGCTCAAAATCCCAGTGAACACCTTCAGAAACCTAATTGACTCTCTTCCTGCACGTCTCGCGGCGGTCCGCTCTGTAAAAGGTGGTTATTCTGGCTTTTGGCAGGTGGTCACATTAATGTGACAGGACTGTGTATATTGGAATTGCAAAAAAAACCATTTATTTTATATTTGAAACTTAAATATATTATTAAAATCCGCTAAAATTTCTTAAAATTACATTAGAACGGGAAAAGACTTGTACTTTTTTTAGATTTATAAGTACAATGAAATCTAAGAAGTTATGGGTTTTTTAGCCACCTATATTTAATTTTTTATAAATAAACATTTGTTTTATGTTTTAAAGTAAAAGCAAAACAAATGCAATTAAAACAAAATGCATAAAAAAATTTTAACAATCCATAAGATCACTAGGAAGCATCAATTAATAACAAATACTGCATCACATGTTCAATAATAATGTAAATTACATGTAATTTTTTCAAAAGGCAGAATAGAGAACTGAGATTTCCAACTTATTCCAACACGTTTTTCTTCCTCACAATCTACCACCATGGCTCCTTAATATTTTTTTTTCCTCCTCTTTTTCCCGCGTGTCTCCTGGGCTGAAAAAAAATCCCCACTTTCAATGCATTAAACATCAGTCGGGGCTTCTGTCTCTGCATCCGGGGGAGAAGGGGACGACAGAGTCTGCTGACCAAATGGACGTTGATGGACTTGAGGAGCCGACTACACAGGAAAGAGGGAAGGGCAGGATCCCACCCGGGAAAGGGGCTGTTTTGAGATGTCTGGCGTGGTAAGTTTAGGGGAGTCGAACACTGCCATCACGGATTTTCCTTCCGGGAGTTGAATTTTTTTAACTTAGAATACGTCTTGTAGAAAAAGCCGGAACCGGACAAAAGGGAAAATTTGGAGTGAGTAAGCTTTGAAGTAAATGTCTTAAAACAAAATAATAATTAATTGAGTTTTGATATATGTTATGTTGTATAAATTGATATAGTAAAAAATACACGGAAATTGTAAATACTGTCTGACCAGATATCGCGAGAAAATTGGCAGTCAGAGGGATTCGCATAAAGAGGTGTAATAAGAAGAAAGGTTATTTTAGATAGTTTGAACCGTAATAACAATAGTTTTATTTTTTAATAATTAAAATTACAATCATAAAAAGAAAATTTGATTCAAAAGTTTCGCAATAACTATTACACATTTTAGTTTCAAACTTGCATTGTGGTCTTTATGTCTGACTAGCATACCTATCAAATAGTTAATCGATTAGTCCGTTTCCGCCTTTAAACCGGAGGCTTATCCTTCCTTTAAACTAGGAAACAGCTAGTAAAAAAGTAAATAAATTAGTTTAATAAAATTAACATTTCAATCAAAAGATCAAATCACAGAAAAACACCAAATACAATAGATAGTTTGATACTTTGCACCTTTACCAAGCAATTGGTTAATATTTTCACATGTCTTTTTTCAATATAACTTTTTTTAGTTTTACATTTTGATCATTATTTGTAACGTCTATCACTTTTAGCTTAATTGATTCTCCGTATCCAATTGCTCATAATTTTGAGTCAGAAACAAGACAAGTGGTATGACATTTTTAGACTATGTCCACCGGTTATCAGTAAAGCCTTGATTTATTTTTAATAAGAGACATACCTGAAACTATGATCCAGATTATTTATCCTTAATTATATTTCACTTCGCAAATGTTAAGCTTTGCCTTTCACTACTTCTTCTAGCAGTGACTTTCTGAACTGTGCTTCCCATAGCCAAATTTCATGTCATTATTTTTAATGAATTCGGATATAGATGATTCTCAGTAGTGTTACTTTAATAGTGCCATCTTCCCAAATATATAATATAACATAAATCATCACTTTTAATTAACTAAATCTAACTTTATTTTCATGTATCGCACACAAAATTTATTGTCACTTGCTTATTTCCAAGTGTCCAATGATTTAATCCTCCTTCGCTGATCTATGTTGAAGGGCAAACTTTGGCATTCATCACCAAAAACAAAAGCGATGGGAAAAAAAGACATTAAAACTTGCTTGAGCATGAGGTACCAAAAACACTCCCTCGCTGTAGCGCTTTGTTGCACGATAAACCTCGAAACATCCATCTAATGACGCCAAAGAGATGAACAAACCCACTTAGCGCTGAAACGGAAAATTAATCAAAGCGAGCTGTAGAAAAAATTATTAAAGCTCTAATCTATGCACTAATAAAAACGCCGAGCGCACACTTCGTTGAGGCCGATATAACTCGGAATGATTAATATACGCAGAAAATATCTCCTAAGAACTCGGAGACTACTTTTTCTTTCTTTTGCTTTTGCTGCTGCCATGGAGGCCGAAGTGCAGGTTGGATTCAGTGTTCTCTTTTCCAATTTGGATATAAAGTTTGCTGAAAAAGCAGGAGAGAGAGAGCTCGGAGGAACAAAGTTTGTACTTCAAATATTAGCTCTTGAGGATTTTATTCTTATATCAAACATAGCTGTTTGAGAGAGAGAACCTTTTGCGAAGTGCTGTAGTCGGCTACGAGGGGTTTCTGTAATTGAAGTACATTAAAATCTGCAAAAACATAGATAAGTTAAAAATACTAAATTTTTAATGTAGGTTTAATCTTTTTGTCAATGTAATTGATTTTAAATATCGTTACATATACTTCAGAACTCATCATTAAATGAAATTCAGTAAATAAATATTTCAAACACTTGGCATTTTTTCTCCCGCATTTGGCTGGAAACATTGTATATTTGAATTGAAACTTAATTATATTATTAAAATCCTCTAAAATTTCATAAAATTACATTAGAACCGGAAAAGACTTTTACTGTTTTTAGATTTGTAAGTAAAATAGTAAAATCTAAAAGGTTATTTGTTTTTAAACGTCATATATTTAAATTTGGCAGATAAACAGTTGTTTTATGTTTTAACCTAAACGCATAACAAATGCAATTAAAACACAATGCAAAAAAAGTTTTTAACGGTCTATAAGATCACTCTGAAATATCAATTAATAATAAATAATTCGTCTCATGTTCAATAATAATGTAAATTATATTGTTTTTTTTTTTGAAAGGCAGAATAGAGAGTTGAGAATTCCAACTTATTCCAACACGTTTTTCTTCCTCCCAATCTATCACCATAGCTCCTTAATTTTTTTTCCCCGCGTGTCTCCTGGGCTGAAAAATAGATCCCCACTTTCGAGCGGAATGCATTAAACATTAGGCGGGGCTTCTGTCTCTGCATCCGGGGGGGCGGGATGTCAGAGTGGGCTGACCCGAAATGGACGTTGATGGACTTCTGGAGCCGACTGCACAGGAGAGAGGGGAGGACAGGATCAAACCGGGAAAGGGGCCGTTTTGAGATGTCTAGCATGTGAAGTTTATGGGAGTCGAACACTGCCATTACTGATTTTCCTTTCGGGAGTCGCCTTTTTAAAGTTAGAATACGTCTTGTAGGAAAAAACGGAACCGGACAAAAGTGAAAATTTGGAGTGAGTAGGCCTTGAAGCAAATGTCGTAAAACAAAATAATAATTAATTGAACTTTGATCTATAATATATTATATAAACTGATATAATAAATAATACATGGAAATTATAAATACTGTCTGATCAGAAATCATGGAGAAAGTTGCCACCGGCCAAGTTATACGGATTACAACAAGATGTGTAATAAGGAAGAAAGATAATTTTAGAGTGTTTTAACTGCAAATTAAAATAATATATTTTTTAAATAATTAAAATTTCAAATATAAAAAGAAAAATAGATGTAAAAAATTCCCAAAACATTTTTCGTTCAATATTGCATTGTGGTCTTTATGTCTGACAAGTCAAGTAATAGATTAGTTCGTTTCCGTCTTTAAACCGTATATATTGCCGTTCCTGATAGAATAGTTATTAAAATAATAAATAAATCATATTTAAAAAATTAACATTTAAATCACACAAATATATCAAATATAATCGATAGTTTGATCCTCCTTTATTAAACTAAATCTAATCATCATTCGTGATTTCTACCACATTTAGCCTAATCGTTTGCGATTGTTTAAGAAGTTTAGTCTGAAACATTTGGACATTACTTACGTTTCACTTCCCAAATATTAAGCTTAGCCTTCCGCTACTTCTTAATTTGAGTATTTCTGTAATATTTGTCCATGTCTAATGCATCTGCTTAAACTTTTTTTTTTGTCGTTAATAATTTAAAACCTTGTACGCTTTCTGTAGTTATTTTGTTTAAGCCTGTTTAAATAGGCTTCGGAATACATTGAATGTAATTATTTCTAGAATTCTTAATGTAGAGTTTCGTTACTTATATGCATAAGAAGGATAAAAACTACAAAAAATAGAACCCACGAGTAAAAATCACAAAGAGAATGGTAGATGTCTGTACGAACTACGAAGCCATACACCTATGTACATATGCTACTTTGTATATTCCTACCAAACAACCTTTAAAAAAACTACTCGATAAAAGACATAGACAATGGACACGCCGAAGAACACGAAAAAAACATGGATGTATGTGCATATCAACAACAAAGGCATGCACATATTATTATGCGTTTTACAGTTAGTCCCATCAAAAAATCAATAAATGAACTATACAAAAAGGACATATACAATGCATATGATAAAGAGCAAAAACAATATATAGACTTACGTTGTATATGTTATATAATTTAAGTTTTCTCTCTTTTCACTGATTTTACATGGTTTTTGATAGGACTAACTATGAAGCACATGTTGTTCATAACAAAAACACTTTATTGTTCCCTTACAACACATGTCCATAAATTGTGTCTATACATCTATATATGTTGCATCTATACATGTTGTCCTATATGTTATAAAAATTGTATTGATCTCATACAACATATGTACATATGTTGTACGCGAAAAAAAATATTTGGGGGTAATAATAAAGCCATACACATATTATCATGTGCTTCATAGTTTGTCCTATCAAAAAACCCCAAAAAGCAGTAAACAAAGAGAAAATTTAAGTTCAATTAGTTAAAGATCCGCGGTGCGTTGACATACACAAACATCACAGTGTGTATGAATAGCGAAAGTTGCAAATTTAGATTTTTTAAAATGAAAAATAACGTACAAAATATGCAATCTGCAAGACGAGTTGTCCCAGAAATCAGCAAAAACAGTAAATAATTAATTATAATATTGTGAACACTTTAGGAAACAGTATTTACTCATAGGATATATTCAAACAATATGAAAAAGGAAAAAACTCTTACCGCTTAGAAGCAAAAAGGAATAGAACAAATAAAGGTAATTCTGCAATTAGCTGGTTTTATAAAAAAAAAATCGAATCACATGTAGTCAAGTCAACCATGTAGCTTTTTAAGATGATAGGGACAGTTAAGAGAATTGCTGGGTGACAGACTATGACTTTTATTTAATGTGCGAATTTTCAAAGAGAAAGAAATTTATTGGACTTCTAGTAATTAGGAGCCTGAGAAACTGGAGCAGTGGTGAAGAAGAAATAGATAGAAACTATAGAGGATTTACGGAAACAATAAACTATGGAAAAAATGTTAACAATAATGTGCAGTTATAATGATATATATATATATATATAATATATTCTTTGTTGTTGGCACATCTGATACCAAGTAATTAGCGACATGAGAAAATGGATAGTTTGTTTGGGAGTTAGTCAAAGGACTTACTACTTCATAGAATAACTGTGGGAAAATACCCAAAACATGAAGGATTTACGAAAGTTGTAAATCGTGAGAAAGATTTCCAAACAATAATTACGACTAAGTAAAATACATATTATTGCAAATTAACAATGGCATTTTATTTCTTTGTATTGCAATTGTATTTTTTTTTTTTTAAATCTGTATAATAATTGTTGGACAACATGTATAAAATTTCAACAAAAATATTTTTGAAACAAACAGTAAAACATTAAAAAGTGCATTATGGTTAATCATCGCTGCTATCGCTATCATCTTAATAAATTTATAAGAAATAAAAACTTGATTTCTGCAACTTGGTTTTCTTTACTTATTAAAAAAGAAATTAAAAGCAAAAAAATGGAAAAGGTAAAAAAAAAGAAGACAAGAAAATTGATTGTAGAAGGACTCTCAAAAGTAATGGGTGCGAAAAGAAATTCAAAGAAGCTCTTGTTCTCTGCTAAATTTAATTATTTCAGCCTCCTACTCTGAAAGACTTTTTGCAGCTCCATACAACGAGCCTTTTGTCGTTTTTAGGCAGGCTTACTTAATTTTTCATCTATTGTAACAATAGCGACTTATAGTTAGTCTAGTATGAATGACAAAGATTTGGACTGGCAAGTCACTTTCATGTTAAAATCAAAGAAACTTTTTCTCATTGTTCAAAGAGTGTTAATGCTTTTTATTGCCTTTAAATAAATGACTCACTTCAGACGTAATGGTATGACAAAAAATATATTTTACTTTTAGATCAACAAACTGCCGATGAATTCAAGTGAGTCGAGTTTACGCATTTAATCTTGTTGCCATAGTAACTCATTTCAAACAATTAAAATGCATAGATCATTTAATGAAAAAATGTGAAAAATTGTGTTAAAACTGAAATATTTAACTAAACTTAACTGAAGATCTCAGTTGCAAATTGCTCCATCTATGAGTAAACTACTTTTCAGGTGTCCTCCCCGCTTTGCCAGATACTGAGGATTAATCACAAGAACATAAATTGAAAACATAACATATTGAACACATTGACAATATAACATTGAACATATTTGAAAAATCTACACAAAATAGGCAATTAATATTTTCCAATTAATTATCTTTTGAAATGCAAATAACGTACATAAAATATTAATATAAATATATAAAAAATTATAGAACAGACTAGTTTATTTATATAAATATTACATTTACAGAAAAAGAACAGATTCCATCGTTATGCAGCTAAATGTAATTATAAGAACAAGAAATTTAAAAATGGTTACATTTTACATCATGGAAGTACCAATTTTAATCATTCAAATATATTTGTAAAAGACAATAATATTTTCAAATTTAAATTTAGTTCTAACTAGACACATCACAATAAACATCTCCTAATTGTTTATAATTACTATCTAAGCAGCAATTTTGTTTGTCTTATTATCAGAAACAGCACTCAAGATTAGCCGTTATAGGAAGGTCCCTTACTCAATGTGATACTGTTAATAAGACACCAATTTAGGAAAAACTTTCCTTGTGTGGGGATACGTAACGAAACTAAAATCCCGCTCCGTCAACTGAGATTAATCGGCAGGATTGAGAAAACCAACTGGATTAGTTTCTTCTGCTGCAATTGAGAGGGACTGAATTACTGAGATTACTTTAGTGCTCTAATTTGTGAAAATAAGTATCTTATATCTGAGCCAAAGTGAACCGGTGGGGCATCTCTCTCAGGACCATGGTGACCTTTGGACTTCCCATCTACGAAAGCATATTTCGAAATCCAACTAGTAACACCAAACAAAAACTTCTGCGGATTCAGTTACCTCTTGGATTCCACCCTAAGGAATGATTGTAAAATTGTAATGTTATTATGTCACTCGATTCGTTGCCCAATGTACACAAATAATGTGCAGCTAGATTAAGGTTCCAATTCGCTGGTGACCTTGATGTAGTCGCTAGGTTCAGAAACGAGGAGATTCACTGGTGATTGTTTCAATGTGTAAGTAAATCGCATCGATAGTACGGCGGATTTCCATAAAATATGTTTGAAGGTATCTGAGGTTTAATAAAAATCCAAGTCTAAAATTTTTGAATGTGATCGACAGTAGTGTAATATTGTAACTTCTCCTTGATGTCGACACCGCGGGCAGGACTGACATGAGTTGTCTACTCATGAATTCATAGAAAGGGTGCAGTTTCTGTTCTGATGGCGCCCCCGTAGGCAGAAGTCTGATTAAGGTCCGAGTCACTGATGGAGGAAGGTAGTACCTTCCGGGAAGACTCTTGGGTTTACTACCGCGCATTTTCTTATCGTATAGGAGAAAACTCCCAAGAAGTAGTCTGACTAACGAGGCTAGATGCTAAATATCTCAAAAGTAATCGAGTCTCCACTTTTTTGAAACAGTGTCTACAATAATGTCACCAGCTGTTTTCATGATCAGTGGTATATTCATTGTAATACATGTTGTAATACTGTCAAGATACAGTTTGATCTATCCTTTATTGAATAAAAACACCGTATAAGGATATCTTTGCAAATATTTTTAAATGAATTTTTTTAAAGATATTTTTCTGACACTTAGATGAATCTTCTAAATAGGATATTATAAGTATATAAAACGCCCAGTAACTACATAAGAAAAATTGGTATTTGAAGTATGGGAAATTCAAAAATTATAACAATAAATTCTAACAGTATTTTATAACGAATAAAAACTTGTCTTCATATCTTATAGGAGAAAGCTTCTACAAGCTTCCATAAACCTTGTAGAACGTTGTCAAACGCGAAACTAAACAATTCTCGAACTCATTTCCATATTAAATATTTACTAGAAAGAATTCAGCTCGGCGTTTCACTTCGCAAAATAGCGATTAAGGTACAGAAAATATTTAGTGTTTTATAATTTGAAAAATCTTCCTTTTTCTTTCGGTGTAATTATTTCAAAATAAATACGTAACACATTCACCAGGTCATCAGAGCAGGAATCCCCGACACCCAGTAAGTTCTTATCTATAAGTATCTGACTTCTTATCTATATCTGACTATATTATTATTATCTATATCCCGATTTTCATTGACTTTACACACATATACCGGGCAATTACTAAAAAAAAATCCTTATTTCACTGCGAGTTGGTAGAGTTTTGGTGACTTACACAAGAGGATCTCGAATTACATCAAGATAGATATAGCTTCTATTTATTCATTGTCTCAACAGCCTCATAGTAGGTCAAAATATTCTGCCTGCTGGCAGATTCCGAGAAATGAGGTTTTCTTTGTACGGCGTTGGATTTTCAGTCCTACGCTGACTAGGATTTAACATGGAAATGAGTTCGAGACCTGTTTAGTTTCGCGTTTGACAACGTTCTACAAGGTTTATGGAAGCTTGTAGAAGCTTTCTCCTATAAGATATGAAGACAAGTTTTTATTCGTTATAAAATACTGTTAGAATTTATTGTTATAATTTTTGAATTTCCCATACTTCAAATACCAATTTTTCTTATGTAGTTACTGGGCGTTTTATATACTTATAATATCCTATTTAGAAGATTCATCTAAGTGTCAGAAAAATATCTTTAAAAAAATTCATTTAAAAATATTTGCAAAGATATCCTTATACGGTGTTTTTATTCAATAAAGGATAGATCAAACTGTATCTTGACAGTATTACAGCATGTATTACAATGAATATACCACTGATCATGAAAACAGCTGGTGACATTATTGTAAACACTGTTTCAAAAAAGTGGAGACTCGATTACTTTTGAGATATTTAGCATCTAGCCTCGTTAGTCAGACTACTTAGTCAGATACTTATAGATAAGAAGTCAGATACAGATAAGAAGATAATTACCTACATTAATAGTCATTCACGACTATTAATGTAGCTTTTGATGATTGCACTCAATAGATAATTTTCTTTTTCTTGTAAGGTATTCTTTCCTTCAAATATCCCCTCTGGGAAGGTCCATTTTAAATTTCAATGATATAATATGGGTGGAGTATAGAAGACACTTCGTGTCGCATCCTTAATGTATAAAATTTTAAATCTTTTATTAATATCAAAAGTTGTAGAATTTTCTGTTTAAGTGAAAAAAAATATTTTTTTTATTTACTATAAATGGTTGTAAAATAATAGTAATTTGGATTATAAAATGATTTTTTTTTAATTCAAAATGTGAAATTTTTCCAAAGCTTGTTTTAAATCTTACTATTTAAAATTTATTTATTTTAAAATAACGTATATTTGCTCTTTCAATTCTATTATAGTATTACTGGGCGTTTTATGTTTTAAAATTAGTAACATGCACAATTTTGGTAATTGAAATAAATATAAAATTTTTATTATGAAAATAGAATTAATAAAATAGTTTCCAAAATACTTGGATTTAAACCAATTGAGTGGGCTCTAATGGTTTTACTAAAAAATTCCCTACGTTTTTTTTTTCCCGGTAAAACATTTTCTTCTAAATATTATAAGAACTTAAAAATGTA
>BPLQ01000176.1:925027-1207301 GCA_021605075.1 Caerostris darwini
GGGTCTACTTGACCCATCGGAATAAAAGACGAAGCAATTTCCCCGGTGGGCCTTCAAGTTATTTTCTGGAATGGTCTCTGTAATCTGGAATGGATTTTTGCTTCCTTCTATGGCCTTTGAGGCCTGCGGGCTCTTAAATTCGTTTTGCGCTGTCGTTTGTGCTCTGCTAGATTGTTTCCATTGTTTAATCAAAAAAAGGAACTAAAGAACAAATCAGAAAGATAGATATTCTAGAATGTAAGAATTCTAATAATATTCTTAAGTATCGATTTAACTAAATCGATTATTACTTATTGATTATTACTTATCGATATACACAAGTAAATATACAAATATATAGTAAACTTACATAAATATATAATAAACTTACATAAATAAATAGACTTACATAAATAAATATATAGTAAATTTGCATAAATACATAGCTACTTACTTCCTTACAAATGTCTAAAAACTGATGTAAGATGCAATAAAATACCAAGACACATTGACTAATAAGAGACAGAAATTTTTATCAGTATTTCACTTTGCACTTAGAAAAATTAAAGTGTATTTTACATTTTATAACGAAGATAAATCGATACTTAAGTAAACATACAAATAAATAGTAACATATAAATACATAGTGAATTCACATATATATAAAATAAACTTACATATATATATAGTAGAAATACATAGTAAACTTACATAAATATGTAAAAATATCATATTTCACTCTATTTTTTGAAAAACTAAGGAGTATTTTACATTTTATTACGAAGATAAATCGATACTTAAAGAAACATACAAATATATAGTAACATATAAATATATAGTAAACTTACAAATATATAGTAAATAGATTTCAGTTTAATTTTTTTCCCAATGACGATTTAATAGAACCACACTTTAAAAACGTATTCTTTTTCTGAACAGAACAACAATAAGTAGACCGAAATAATCGATTAGGTTCTAAGACCCAACTAAGACGTTTTATTCGGAAGAAAAAAGGGACATAAGGAGTAATAAAGCATCCTCCAAACGTAATAGACATCTTTAAGTAAAATACGGGATTACTGGCCATTACAGTTTCCAGTAACTTAGACAAGAAGAGGGTCCCGCATCCTTTAAGTGGTCTTTTTTTGTTGCATTCGGGTCTACTTGACCCATCGGAATAAAAGACGAAGCAATTTCCCCGGTGGGCCTTCAAGTTATTTTCTGGAATGGTCTCTGTAATCTGGAATGGGTTTTTGCTTCCTTCTATGGCCTTTGAGGGCCTGCAGGCTCTTAAATTCGTTTTGCGCTGTCTTTTCTGTTCTGCTAGATTGTTTCCATTGTTTATTCAAAAAAAGGGACATAAGAACAAATAAGAAAGAAGAGATTCTAGAATGAAAGAGTTCTAATATCTTTTTAGTCGTAACCAATAGAATTTAAATATTAAATTGTTACAAAAATATATGCACAATATTCCACTTATGAATTTCAATGTGTTATGAATTAACATTCTGTTCCATTTGCTTGATTAAATTGTTTCAATTATTATTTAAAGAAAAAGGAACAAAAGAACGAATCATGGAGAGATTGTCGAATGTAAGAATTCTGAAATTTTTACATTCTAACTAACAGAGTTATGATATTTAATTTATATCAGTAATAACTAATAGAAATTAAATATCAAAATTTCACAGGAATCAGAATATTTTCCAGCAGATGCAATTTTGATTATCAGATTAGGTTAGGTTAGGTTAGGAATATTAGAATATTCTATTTAATAAATTTCAATGTGACATGAATTAACATCATGTTCCATTTGTTTTCTTAGATTGTTTCCACATCCTTCCCACATTCCACATTCTTCCCATTTAAATATATAATAAACTTACAATTATATATAGTAAATAGATTTCAATTTAATTTCTTCCCAATAACGATTTAACGGAGCTACACTTTAAAAACGTATTCTTTTTTAGAACAGACGAACAATAACTAGATCGAAATAATCGATTAGGCTCTAAGACCCAATTAAGACGTTTTATTCGGAGGAAAAAAAGGGACATAAGGAGTAATAAAGCATCCCCCAAACGTAATAGACATCTTTGAGTAAAATACGGGATTACTGGCCATTACAGTTTCCAGTAACTTAGACAAGAAGACATCCTTTAAATGGTCTTTTTTGTTGCATTCGGGTCTACTTGACCCATCGGAATAAAAGACGAAGCAATTTCCCCGGCGTGCCTTCAAGTTATTTTCTGGATGTAATCTGGAATGGGTTTTTGCTTCCTTCTATGGCCTTTGAGGGCCTGCAGGCTCTTAAATTCGTTTTGCGCTGTCTTTTCTGTTCTGCTAGATTGTTTCCATTGTTTATTCAAAAAAAAAAAAATGGGACATAAGAACAAATAAGAAAGAAGAGATTCTAGAATGAAAGAGTTCTAATATCTTTTAGTCGTAACCAATAGAATTTAAATATTAAATTGTTACAAAAATATATGCACAATATTCCACTTATGAATTTCAATGTGTTATGAATTAACATTCTGTTCCATTTGCTTGATTAAATTGTTTCAATTATTATTTAAAGAAAAAGGAACAAAAGAACGAATCATGGAGAGATTGTCGAATGTAAGAATTCTGAAATTTTTACATTCTAACTAACAGAGTTATGATATTTAATTTATATCAGTAATAACTAATAGAAATTAAATATCAAAATTTCACAGGAATCAGAATATTTTCCAGCAGATGCAATTTTGATTATCAGATTAGGTTAGGTTAGGTTAGGAATATTAGAATATTCTATTTAATAAATTTCAATGTGACATGAATTAACATCATGTTCCGTTTTCTTAGATTGTTTCCACATCCTTCCCACATTCCACATTCTTCCCATTTAAATATATAATAAACTTACAATTATATATAGTAAATAGATTTCAATTTAATTTCTTCCCAATAACGATTTAACGGAGCTACACTTTAAAAACGTATTCTTTTTTAGAACAGACGAACAATAACTAGATCGAAATAATCGATTAGGCTCTAAGACCCACTAAGACGTTTTATTCGGAGGAAAAAAGGGGACATAAGGAGTAATAAAGCATCCCCAAACGTAATAGACATCTTTGAGTAAAATACGGGATTACTGGCCATTACAGTTTCCAGTAACTTAGACAAGAAGACATCCTTTAAATGGTCTTTTTTGTTGCATTCGGGTCTACTTGACCCATCGGAATAAAAGACGAAGCAATTTCCCCGGCGTGCCTTCAAGTTATTTTCTGGATGTAATCTGGAATGGGTTTTTGCTTCCTTCTATGGCCTTTGAGGGCCTGCGGGCTCTTAAATTCGTTTTGCGCTGTCGTTTCTGTTCTGTTAGATTGTTTCCATTGTTTAATCAAAAAAAGGGACAAAAGAACAAATAAAAAAGAAGTTATTCTAGAATGAAAGAGTTCTAGAATTCTTCTTGGCATAACCAACAGAATTTAAATATCAAATTGTTAAAAAATCCAAATGCATTTCAGCAAAAGCTAATTTTGATTGATTTTGTTATAATGAAATATTTATGTTCCATTTACTCTGTTAGCTTGTTTCTATTATTATTTAAAGACAAAGAAACAAAAGAACGAATCAGAAAAACAGATTCTAGAATGTAAGAATTCTAATATTTTTCTAGTCATAACAGACAGAATTTAAATATCAAATTGTCCCAAAAATCAGAATACATTTCAGCAAAGGCTAATTTCAATTATCAGGTTATTTTGTAAAAGATTATTAAAATATTCCGCTTACGAAATTCAATATGTCAGAATCAACATTATGTTCCATTTTCTCTGTTATATTGTTTCCAATATTATTTAAAGAAAAAGGGAGCAAAAGAACGAATCAGAGGGAAGGAATTCTAGAATGAAAGAATTCTAGAGTTCTCCTAGTCATATCTATAGAATTTAAATGTCAAAATTTCACAAGAATCAGAATACTTTTCAGCAAATGTTAATTTTGATTATTAGTATACGAATTTCAATATGCCTTCAATCAACATTATGTTCCATTTGCTTTATTAGATTGTTAACATTATTATTTAAAGAAAACGAAACATAAGAACTTTAATGTTTTTCTAGCCATAACTAATAGAATTTAAATATCAAAATTGAAGAAGAATCAAAATATTTTTCAGCAAATGTTAATTTTGATTATCAGATTATATTATAAAAGCATGTTAAAATATTCTATTTATGAATTTCAATGTGTTATGTATTGACATTACGTTCCATTTGCTGTGTTAGATTGTTTCCCATTGTTATTTGAATAAAAAGAAATAAAAGATGTGAATTAGAAAGAAGAGAATTTAGAATGTAAGAAATCTAACATTTTCTTAGTCATAACCAATGGGATTTAAATATCAAATTATAACCAAAAAAAATAATATTTTTCAACAAATGTTAGTTTTGATTATCAGTTTACGAATTTCAACGTGTCATGAATCAACATTATGTTCCATTTGTTTTTGTTAGATTGTTTCCATTATCATATAATAGAAAAGGAACAATCGAACGAATCAGATGGGATTGAATTTTTTTTTATAGAATTTGAATATCAAAATTTCATAAAAATCAGAATATTTTTCAGCAAATGTTAGTTTTGATTATCAGATTATGTTATAACTGAATATTAAAATAATCTGCTTACGAATTTCAAAGTGTCATGAATCAACAACATTCCGTCTTTCCATAAAAAAAAATATTTTTTTGTAATGATAAAAGAAATAATCATAAATTTTGAATTTTAATCCTAAATTATTATGATCGGACAACAATTTTACAAAAAAAGTTAAATATGCTTACGGTTTAGTTTGTCGCTCTATGGTCATCTTGGGCACATTATAGTCTAAACAGATAAGGGCCTACAGTTTAAAGCGGATTCCGAACCACTACAGACATCCATGGCACCGCCGAGACTCGAACCCGAAATCTGCGGTACCGAGTGCCATATCGCTATCCACTCGGCCATTCAGGCCCATATGCTGACGGAAATATTAAGTGTAGAATACAGTTAGAATTAAATTAGAAAATTCAAAAAGATATAATAAACATTTTTGTTTTATGACGAATTTTAATTTCTACGTGTGCTTTCTAAACAATTTGTGCATAAGATATCATTAGTGTTAATTTGAATTCAATAAAACTTAATTAGAGTTAATTAATGGGATTTCAATTACTCTTTTACGACATACTATTTTTTCTTTCTCTTTTGTTTTTTGGGGGTTTTTTTGTTTTAAAAATCATATATAAATAAATTACCATAATTATTATGTTCATATTTTTTTTTAAATTAAAAACTAAAAATTTTTATGTAAATTTCAAATAAATTTTTGATTATTTAAGAAATGCAAATTTTTTTTACTTCACCTTATTTGATCTATTGTCGACAGTTAGATATACTTAACTTTTTATTCCGAAAACTATTTATTCATTAATTTATTTTAATATTTTTTAAAAAATTACAACTAAAAATTTAATTTCATTTAAAAATTAAAGTATAAAAAATTCTTACCATCTCAATTCGATTAAAAAAATGAAGAAATGCAAACCATTTCTTTTTTTAACTTAAAAATTTTTCTAAATTAAGGTTCTCTCTTATTCTTTGTTTTTTATAGAAAACATTGAAAGACTGAGTTTTAATTTTAAAAAAAAAAATCTGAAACTGAATTCTAAAGAAATGCTACAGACGTGAAATACAGTTCATCAGTCATTGCAACAAACCTGCAGGAGAAAAAGCTAAACTGCATTTTATTTGTGACCTTATTTCTCGAAAGACGGTTCTTTACGAAACGAAAGCCTTAAAACTTACAAAAAGCCCTTTTTTATTGAAGCTGAATACTTTCCGAGCTCTTTTCTCGATATATTTTTCTAAGCTTCTTTTTTCTTTCTTTCTTTTTTTCTTTTCCATTTTTGCAACGAATGAAAGCTTTTTGCTCCAGCTTTTTATTCATCATCTTCAGAGACTTCCTTTCTTATCATTTAGGGCGTGTTTTTTTGTATGTGTTGAAAGGCATTTTTTGTGACATCCACGCACTTAAGACAGAACTCGAAATGAATCAGTGAAGCCTTAAGGGCGAAAAAAATTTCGAATGATTGACAATAATGAAATAAGATATAGTGATTCGTTACTCTTTCTTACTAACACGCTTCTTTTCATTTAAGAAAAAAACTCACTTGCAAGCTGAATTCCTTGCAAAATGTTTTAAATTTAGAAAAACATATATTTTGTTCTCCTTTTCAATAAATATTTTTTCCAGCATTTAAATAAATCCACATAAATCCTTTCCCTCTTAAATAAATTATGAAATAACTACTACAGCTATTTGTACCTTACTAATACGAAGGATATATAAAATAAAAAACCCGCTTGCCAGATGAATTCTTTGCAAAATGTTTTAAATTTAGAAAAACACAATTGAATGCTGTTCTAGTTTTCTATAAAGGTTTGATATATCTACTATTTTTCTTGCATTTAAATAAACCCACCTAAATTCTTTCTTTCTTAAATACATTATTAAAATAACTATTATAGTAATTTGTTATTTTTCCTTATAATTCACCACAAGAAAAATCTCGCTTTCTAACTGAATTCTTTGCAAAATAGTATAAATTAAAAAATATATAAAATTATCTGTTGTTTTTCTTTTTGGTAAATCTTTAATATAACTACTATTTTTCTTTCAATTAAATAAATAAACATAAATCCTTTCCCTCTTAAATACATTATTAAATAACTGCTACAGTATTTCGTTATTTTTCCTTACTAATACACCACTTTTCATGTAAGAAAAGAAAACTTGCTCACAAGCTGAATTCTTTGCAAAATATTTTAAATTTAGAAAAATATAATTAAATGTTCTTCTGCTTTTCTATAAATTTTTAATCTAACTACTATTTTCTTCCATTTAAATAAATCCGCATTATACCTTTCCCTATTATAGATATTATTAAAGAATTTCTATAGTAATTGCTTCTAAACTTATCTTTTTTTACTTAAAAATTTTTCTGAATTAAGATTCTCCCTTATCCTTTTTGTTTTGTTAGAAAACATTGAAAGACTGAGTTTTAATTTTAAAAAAAATCTGAAACTGAATTCTAAAGAAATTCTGCAGACGTGAAACACAGTTCATCAGTCATTGCAACAAACCTACAGGAGAAAAAGCTAAACTGCATTTTATTTGTGACCTTTCGAGAAAGACAGTTCTTTACGAAACGAAAGCCTTAAAACTTACAAAAAGCTCTTTTTTATTGAAGCTGAATACTTCCCAGATCTTTTCTCGGTATATCTTTCTAAGCTTCTTTTTACTTTTTTTCTTTCCATTTCTGTAACGAATGAAAGCTTTTTGCTCCAGCTTTTTATTCATCATCTTCAGAGACTTCCTTTCTTATCATTTAGGGCGTATTTTTTTGTATGTGTTGAAAAATATTTTTTGTGACATCCACGCACTTAAGGCAGAACTCGAAATGAAATAGTGAAGCCTTAAAGGGAAAAAAATTTCGTATGATTGACGATAATGAAATAAGATATAGTGATACGTTACTTTTCCTTACTAACACGCTTCTTTTCATATAAGAAAAAAAACTCACTTGCAAGCTGAATTCCTTGCAAAATGATTTAAATTTAGAAAAACATATATTTTGTTCTCCTTTTCAATAAATATTTTTTCCAGCATTTAAATAAATCCACATAAATCCTTTCCCTCTTAAATAAATTATGAAATAACTACTACAGCTATTTGTACCTTACTAATACGAAGGATATATAAAATAAAAAACTCGCTTGCCAGATGAATTCTTTGTAAAATGTTTTAAATTTAGAAAAACATAATTCAATGTTGTTCTAGTTTTCTATAAAGGTTTGATACATCTACTATTTTTCTTGCATTTAAATAAACCCAACTAAATTCTTTCCTTCTTAAATACATTATTAAAATAACTACTATAGTAATTTGTTATTTTTCCTTAGTGGTGAAATCTCGCTTTCTAACTGAATCCTTTGCAAAATAGTACAAATTTAGAAATATATAAAATTATCTTTTGTTTTTCTTTTTGGTAATTGTTTAATATAACTACTATTTTTCTTTCAATTAAATAAATAAACATAAATCCTTTCCCTCTTAAATACATTATTAAATAACTGCTACAGTATTTCGTTATTTTTCCTTACTAATACACCACTTTTCATGTAAGAAAAGAAAACTTGCTCACAAGCTGAATTCTTTGCAAAATATTTTAAATTTAGAAAAATATAATTAAATGTTCTTCTGCTTTTCTATAAATTTTTAATCTAACTACTATTTTCTTCCATTTAAATAAATCCGCATTATACCTTTCCCTCTTATATACATTATTAAAGAATTTCTATAGTAATTGCTTCTAAACTTATCTTTTTTTACTTAAAAATTTTTCTGAATTAAGATTCTCCCTTATCCTTTTTGTTTTATTAGAAAACATTGAAAGACTGAGTTTTAATTTAAAAAAAAAAACCTGAAACTGAATTCTAAAGAAATGCTACAGACGTAAAATACAGTTCATCAGTCATTGCAACAAACCTACAGGAGAAAAAGCTAAACTGCATTTTATTTGTGACCTTATTTCTCGAAAGACGCTTCTTTACGAAACGAAAGCCTTAAAACTTACAAAAAGCCCTTTTTTATTGAAGCTGAATACTTTCCGAGCTCTTTTCTCGATATATTTTTCTAAGCTTCTTTTTTTTCCTTTTTTTTTTTTTTTCTATTTCTGCAACGAATGAAAGCTTTTTGCTCCAGCTTTTTATTCATCATCTTCAGAGACTTCCTTTCTTATCATTTAGGGCGTGTTTTTTTGTATGTGTTGAAAGGTATTTTTTCTGACAAACATGCACTTAAGGGAGAACTCGAAATGAATTAGTGAAGTCTTAAGGGCGAAAAAAATTTCGAATGACTGACGATAATGAAATAAGATATAGTGATTCGTTACTTTTCCTTACTAATACGCCACTTTTCATATAAGAAAAAAACTCACTTGCAAGCTGAATTCTTTGCAAAATGTATAAATTTAGAAAAACATAACTATATCCACATTTTTCTAATTAAATAACTCCACTTTCTCTCTTAAATGCATTATTAAATAACTACTACAGCGATTCGTTACTTTTCCTTACTAATACACCACTTTTCATATAAGATAAAAAAATTCACTTGCAAACTGAATTCTTTGTAAAATGGGATAAATTTAGAAATACATAAAATTACGTTTTATTTTTCTTTTCGATAAATCTTTAATATAACTACCGTTTTTCTTGAATTTAAATAAATCCACATAAATAATTTCCCAATTAAATACGTTATTAAATAACTGCTACAGTATTTCGTTACTTTTCCTTACTAAAACGTCACTTTTCATATAAGTAAAAAAAAATCGCTTGCAAGCTAAATTCTTTGCAAAATGTTTTAAATCTAGAAAAATATAATTATATTTTGTTCTGCTTTTCTATATATCTTCAATATATTAACTATTTTTCTTTCATTTGAATAAATCCACATAAATCCTTTCCCAATTAAATACATTATTAAATAACTACTATAGTAATTCGTTGCTTTTCCTTACTAATACGTAACTTTTCATATAAGTAAAAAAATCGCTTGCAAGCTAAATTCTTTGCAAAATGTTTTAAATCTAGAAAAATATAATTAAATTTTGTTCTGCTTTTCTATATATCTTCAATATATCAACTATTTTTCTTTCATTTGAATAAATCCACATAAATCCTTTCCCAATTAAATACATTATTAAATAACTACTATAGTAATTCGTTGCTTTTCCTTACTAATACGTAACTTTTCATATAAGTAAAAAAATCGCTTGCAAGCTAAATTCTTTGCAAAATGTTTTAAATCTAGAAAAATATAATTAAATTTTGTTCTGCTTTTCTATATATCTTCAATATATCAACTATTTTTCTTTCATTTGAATAAATCCACATAAATCCTTTCCCAATTAAATACATTATTAAATAACTACTATAGTAATTCGTTGCTTTTCCTTACTAATACGTAACTTTTCATATAAGTAAAAAATCGCTTGCAAGCTAAATTCTTTGCAAAATGTTTTAAATCTAGAAAAATATAATTATATTTTGTTCTGCTTTTCTATATATCTTCAATATATCAACTATTTTTCTTTCATTTGAATAAATCCACATAAATCCTTTCCCAATTAAATACATTATTAAATAACTACTATAGTAATTCGTTGCTTTTCCTTACTAATACGTAACTTTTCATATAAGTAAAAAAATCGCTTGCAAGCTAAATTCTTTGCAAAATGTTTTAAATCTAGAAAAATATAATTATATTTTGTTCTGCTTTTCTATATATCTTCAATATATCA
Organism: Caerostris darwini; assembly: GCA_021605075.1. Lineage (NCBI taxonomy): Eukaryota > Metazoa > Arthropoda > Arachnida > Araneae > Araneidae > Caerostris > Caerostris darwini. The sequence continues at coordinate 935,413 of BPLQ01000176.1, forward strand.
ACTATTTTTCTTTCATTTGAATAAATCCACATAAATCCTTTCCCAATTAAATACATTATTAAATAACTACTATAGTAATTCGTTGCTTTTCCTTACTAATACGTAACTTTTCATATAAGTAAAAAAAAATCGCTTGCAAGCTAAATTCTTTGCAAAATGTTTTAAATCTAGAAAAATATAATTAATTTTGTTCTGCTTTTCTATATATCTTCAATATATCAACTATTTTTCTTTCATTTGAATAAATCCACATAAATCCTTTCCCAATTAAATACATTATTAAATAACTACTATAGTAATTCGTTGCTTTTCCTTACTAATACGTAACTTTTCATATAAGTAAAAAAATCGCTTGCAAGCTAAATTCTTTGCAAAATGTTTTAAATCTAGAAAAATATAATTATATTTTGTTCTGCTTTTCTATATATCTTCAATATATCAACTATTTTTCTTTCATTTGAATAAATCCACATAAATCCTTTCCCAATTAAATACATTATTAAATAACTACTATAGTAATTCGTTGCTTTTCCTTACTAATACGTAACTTTTCATATAAGTAAAAAAAATCGCTTGCAAGCTAAATTCTTTGCAAAATGTTTTAAATCTAGAAAAATATAATTATATTTTGTTCTGCTTTTCTATATATCTTCAATATATCAACTATTTTTCTTTCATTTGAATAAATCCACATAAATCCTTTCCCAATTAAATACATTATTAAATAACTACTATAGTAATTCGTTGCTTTTCCTTACTAATACGTAACTTTTCATATAAGTAAAAAATCGCTTGCAAGCTAAATTCTTTGCAAAATGTTTTAAATCTAGAAAAATATAATTATATTTTGTTCTGCTTTTCTATATATCTTCAATATATCAACTATTTTTCTTTCATTTGAATAAATCCACATAAATCCTTTCCCAATTAAATACATTATTAAATAACTACTATAGTAATTCGTTGCTTTTCCTTACTAATACGTAACTTTTCATATAAGTAAAAAAATCGCTTGCAAGCTAAATTCTTTGCAAAATGTTTTAAATCTAGAAAAATATAATTATATTTTGTTCTGCTTTTCTATATATCTTCAATATATCAACTATTTTTCTTTCATTTGAATAAATCCACATAAATCCTTTCCCAATTAAATACATTATTAAATAACTACTATAGTAATTCGTTGCTTTTCCTTACTAATACGTAACTTTTCATATAAGTAAAAAAAATCGCTTGCAAGCTAAATTCTTTGCAAAATGTTTTAAATCTAGAAAAATATAATTATATTTTGTTCTGCTTTTCTATATATCTTCAATATATCAACTATTTTTCTTTCATTTGAATAAATCCACATAAATCCTTTCCCAATTAAATACATTATTAAATAACTACTATAGTAATTCGTTGCTTTTCCTTACTAATACGTAACTTTTCATATAAGTAAAAAAATCGCTTGCAAGCTAAATTCTTTGCAAAATGTTTTAAATCTAGAAAAATATAATTATATTTTGTTCTGCTTTTCTATATATCTTCAATATATCAACTATTTTTCTTTCATTTGAATAAATCCACATAAATCCTTTCCCAATTAAATACATTATTAAATAACTACTATAGTAATTCGTTGCTTTTCCTTACTAATACGTAACTTTTCATATAAGTAAAAAAAATCGCTTGCAAGCTAAATTCTTTGCAAAATGTTTTAAATCTAGAAAAATATAATTATATTTTGTTCTGCTTTTCTATATATCTTCAATATATCAACTATTTTTCTTTCATTTGAATAAATCCACATAAATCCTTTCCCAATTAAATACATTATTAAATAACTACTATAGTAATTCGTTGCTTTTCCTTACTAATACGTAACTTTTCATATAAGTAAAAAAATCGCTTGCAAGCTAAATTCTTTGCAAAATGTTTTAAATCTAGAAAAATATAATTATATTTTGTTCTGCTTTTCTATATATCTTCAATATATCAACTATTTTTCTTTCATTTGAATAAATCCACATAAATCCTTTCCCAATTAAATACATTATTAAATAACTACTATAGTAATTCGTTGCTTTTCCTTACTAATACGTAACTTTTCATATAAGTAAAAAAATCGCTTGCAAGCTAAATTCTTTGCAAAATGTTTTAAATCTAGAAAAATATAATTATATTTTGTTCTGCTTTTCTATATATCTTCAATATATCAACTATTTTTCTTTCATTTGAATAAATCCACATAAATCCTTTCCCAATTAAATACATTATTAAATAACTACTATAGTAATTCGTTGCTTTTCCTTACTAATACGTAACTTTTCATATAAGTAAAAAAATCGCTTGCAAGCTAAATTCTTTGCAAAATGTTTTAAATCTAGAAAAATATAATTAAATTTTGTTCTGCTTTTCTATATATCTTCAATATATCAACTATTTTTCTTTCATTTGAATAAATCCACATAAATCCTTTCCCAATTAAATACATTATTAAATAACTACTATAGTAATTCGTTGCTTTTCCTTACTAATACGTAACTTTTCATATAAGTAAAAAAAATCGCTTGCAAGCTAAATTCTTTGCAAAATGTTTTAAATCTAGAAAAATATAATTATATTTTGTTCTGCTTTTCTATATATCTTCAATATATCAACTATTTTTCTTTCATTTGAATAAATCCACATAAATCCTTTCCCAATTAAATACATTATTAAATAACTACTATAGTAATTCGTTGCTTTTCCTTACTAATACGTAACTTTTCATATAAGTAAAAAAATCGCTTGCAAGCTAAATTCTTTGCAAAATGTTTTAAATCTAGAAAAATATAATTATATTTTGTTCTGCTTTTCTATATATCTTCAATATATCAACTATTTTTCTTTCATTTGAATAAATCCACATAAATCCTTTCCCAATTAAATACATTATTAAATAACTACTATAGTAATTCGTTGCTTTTCCTTACTAATACGTAACTTTTCATATAAGTAAAAAAAATCGCTTGCAAGCTAAATTCTTTGCAAAATGTTTTAAATCTAGAAAAATATAATTATATTTTGTTCTGCTTTTCTATATATCTTCAATATATCAACTATTTTTCTTTCATTTGAATAAATCCACATAAATCCTTTCCCAATTAAATACATTATTAAATAACTACTATAGTAATTCGTTGCTTTTCCTTACTAATACGTAACTTTTCATATAAGTAAAAAAAAATCGCTTGCAAGCTAAATTCTTTGCAAAATGTTTTAAATCTAGAAAAATATAATTATATTTTGTTCTGCTTTTCTATATATCTTCAATATATCAACTATTTTTCTTTCATTTGAATAAATCCACATAAATCCTTTCCCAATTAAATACATTATTAAATAACTACTATAGTAATTCGTTGCTTTTCCTTACTAATACGTAACTTTTCATATAAGTAAAAAATCGCTTGCAAGCTAAATTCTTTGCAAAATGTTTTAAATCTAGAAAAATATAATTATATTTTGTTCTGCTTTTCTATATATCTTCAATATATCAACTATTTTTCTTTCATTTGAATAAATCCACATAAATCCTTTCCCAATTAAATACATTATTAAATAACTACTATAGTAATTCAATGCTTTTCCTTACTAATACGTAACTTTTCATATAAGTAAAAAAATCGCTTGCAAGCTAAATTCTTTGCAAAATGTTTTAAATCTAGAAAAATATAATTATATTTTGTTCTGCTTTTCTATATATCTTCAATATATCAACTATTTTTCTTTCATTTGAATAAATCCACATAAATCCTTTCCCAATTAAATACATTATTAAATAACTACTATAGTAATTCGTTGCTTTTCCTTACTAATACGTAACTTTTCATATAAGTAAAAAAAATCGCTTGCAAGCTAAATTCTTTGCAAAATGTTTTAAATCTAGAAAAATATAATTATATTTTGTTCTGCTTTTCTATATATCTTCAATATATCAACTATTTTTCTTTCATTTGAATAAATCCACATAAATCCTTTCCCAATTAAATACATTATTAAATAACTACTATAGTAATTCGTTGCTTTTCCTTACTAATACGTAACTTTTCATATAAGTAAAAAAAAATCGCTTGCAAGCTAAATTCTTTGCAAAATGTTTTAAATCTAGAAAAATATAATTATATTTTGTTCTGCTTTTCTATATATCTTCAATATATCAACTATTTTTCTTTCATTTGAATAAATCCACATAAATCCTTTCCCAATTAAATACATTATTAAATAACTACTATAGTAATTCGTTGCTTTTCCTTACTAATACGTAACTTTTCATATAAGTAAAAAAAAAATCGCTTGCAAGCTAAATTCTTTGCAAAATGTTTTAAATCTAGAAAAATATAATTATATTTTGTTCTGCTTTTCTATATATCTTCAATATATCAACTATTTTTCTTTCATTTGAATAAATCCACATAAATCCTTTCCCAATTAAATACATTATTAAATAACTACTATAGTAATTCGTTGCTTTTCCTTACTAATACGTAACTTTTCATATAAGTAAAAAAATCGCTTGCAAGCTAAATTCTTTGCAAAATGTTTTAAATCTAGAAAAATATAATTATATTTTGTTCTGCTTTTCTATATATCTTCAATATATCAACTATTTTTCTTTCATTTGAATAAATCCACATAAATTCTTTCCCAATTAAATACATTATTAAATAACTACTATAGTAATTCGTTGCTTTTCCTTACTAATACGTCACTTTTCATATAAGTAAAAAAATCGCTTGCAAGCTAAATTCTTTGCAAAATGTTTTAAATCTAGAAAAGTATAATTATATTTTGTTCTTTTCAATAAATCCTTAATCTAACTACTGTTTTTCTTGCATTTAAGTAAATCCACATAAATTATTTTTCCTTTTAAATGCATTATTAAATAACTACTACAGTAATTCGTTACTTTTCCTTACTAATACACCACTTTTCATATAAGAAAAAACTCTCTTGAAAGATGAATTCCTTGCAAAATGTTTTAAATTTAGAAAAACATAATTATATATTGTTCTACTTTTCAATAAATGTTTAATATAACTACTGTTATTATTGCCTTGAAATAAATCCATATAAAACCATTTCCTCTTAAATACATTATGAAATATTTACTATAGTTATTCGTTACTTTACCTCACTAATACACCACTTTTAATATAAGATTAAAAAATCACTTGCAAGCTGAATTCTTTGTAAAATGGGATAAATTTAGAAATATATAAAGTTATGTTTTGTTCTTCTTTTCGATAAATATTTAATATAACGACTATTTTTCTTTCATTTAAATAAATCCGCATAAATCCTTTCCCAATTAAATACATTATTAAATAACTGCTACAGTATTTCTTCACTAATATACCACTTTTCAGATATAACTTTTTGTATTATATTACAATTATTATTTATTACTCTTCTTAGTAAAAAAGATAGAAAAATGATTAGTTTCTTTGAATGAATAATTCATGAATCCCTGATTCATTTTCCATATAGTCTTATTGTATACTACTTGTATAAGCAGTGATTTAAGATTTATTCTATCAAAAATATGTTACAAAACTTTTATAGAACTCCTTTTATACGCTTGTGAATTCACTTATTCCTTCAATTAAAACACGATTATACCTTTCCAACCAGGGGCTGAATGGCCGAGTGGCTAGCGCTCGGTACCACAGGTTTCGGGTTCGAGTCCCAGCGGTGCCATGGTTGTTTGTAGAGGTTCGGAATCCACTTTAAGAAGTAGGTCCCGGTTTAATAGGGTAGTCGAGCGTTGCGGGGGCATTGTTACTCCGCGTCCGTAGCTTATCTTCAAGTTACACGCGCCCTCTGGGTAATGCAAAGTGAGTACGTCTGTGCAGGGCTTGCCTTAAGGCATCCAAGACGTACATGTCGGTGTTCATCCAGCTGCATTAGAAAGAAAAAAAACCTTTCCAACAAATACTTTCAATTCTCACTTTCCTTTTATAGTTCCATCTTAAAATTCTATTTGTTTGATTCCAAAGAAGATTGACGGGATGATTTTTCTATTTCTGATATTCTTTTTTGTTAACCAATTAAAAGTCCCTTTACTTATTCTACCCTAAATGCTGTTTTCTAAATTCTTAATTACTTTAATCACCTATTTTTATGTTTGTACTTTTGAAAACCTTTTGGGAAACACTTATTTAATTGGATTATTAATTTTTTTAAAAGGATTTAAGCTTTAAAAAATTTTTTTTGTTAATTTTTTTTTTAATTAAACTATACAGTTATTAACTTAAAAAATGAACTTTTTGAATTTGAATTTAATTTTTTACTGCGCTATTGTTTAAAAATATTTCGTACTCTAAATTGTTCACAAACAAAAATGAAAAAATTAATTATTATTCAAAATTGTGTATTATTTTAATTTAAATAATCTTATATTCAATATTATATTTAAATAATCTTATATTCAATATTATATTTAAAAAAATCAAACAGTAAGACAATAGTTGTAAATTTATTAATGTACTTCTTTTAAATTTAAATACTTCGCTTAATACATCCTGACATTTGTAAATAACTTTATTTGAAACTACTGTTTCCAATTGCAAATTTGAAACTAAAATATATTAAATGAATTCAATTCAGATTTTTAACGAAATACAAATTATACTTTTCGCTATTCACTTTTAACGCCAAGAGTGAGTTTGGAGATAAAAAAAATCGCCAAACTCACTCGCATGATAACTGTCTGCACGCACGAATATACTAGCCTTCTCGAATTTAATGCCAATTTCCTTCAAAATCATTAGGTTAGCGGGAACAAAGCTTTCTCTTCTCTCACACGGATCTCGCTTCCCACTGGGCATGCGCAGTGGATGCGACTATCGATTCTTTCTTCCCTTAACCGTAACGGAGAACTCTCTCTTCCTCTACATCTACAGAGAGGAAATGTTGAGATTCCATCCCACCTATCAACGCCTCAGAAATGTTCTGTCGTGTTGTTTATTCTATTTCTGGTATTGTTCTTAAAGGAATAAGATGAGAATGGGAACAGATTGGATCTCATTACTTGATTGGTTTATATTGGTGTTGTTAAGTTGAGGAAAAGTTCGTAGGCTCCTTAATAATTAATTTGTTTTCTGTCTAACTCTCGTTTTCGTGGGTTTACGTAGTATTGTGAAGGTATTTATTATATAAACCTAAATGATATAAGAAATATTGATAATCAATTACTGTGTTTAAGTGGTTGTTTTAATAAATCGTTCATAGTTGAATTAAGGTTTTTAAATTGTATTAAATCTTTAAAAGATTACTGACCAGTTTTAAAAGAGTAAAAATTACAATAAATTTAATTACAATTACAATTAATAATGACAGTAATTTTTTTATATTAATTAGTTTACTTTTAAAAAACGCTGATCTGCAGTACTATTTAAATAAGTACTGATAGGTGATTTCTAATGCGTTGGCAGAATAAAAAAAATTTCTCATTAAATTTTAACTCAAAAGTATAGTTTAAACAAAGATATGTCTCTCGTTTCATTGTTAATGTTAATTCTCTCATGTTATAAGACAAATTCATATTGAATGACAATATGGAATTCTTGTGTTAAAGTTTATTTTAACGCTTGTTGTCTATTTTTGATATAAAACATGAAGCAGTTAGGTGGCAATATATCACTAGATGTTGTTGTTTTTTCTTATCCCACTTGGTCGACAGCAACATCTAGACCAAGTCCATGAACCCGTTGACGAATCATGTTAAAGGGCAAAAAAATGCAGCTTCGTTATGTCCTTGACCTTGTGGCACAAAGATATGGGGCACCCAAAGGGGGAAGTCTGACTTTACCCCATCCGGTTATACCCCCTACCATTGGATACACATTTTACAAAATGCATGGGCTACAGTGGAATTATTCTAATCAATATTGTATGTTAAATAGTCTTATGTTTAAACCATCCTTAGGTTTTTCTAAAGATATTGTAACATTCTGTACATGCATTGGAATAGGGGCATTAGCAGATATACCTACATTTCGCTTTTTACTTAGAGTGGTGCAACATACTGTTGTACAATAAAATGCAGTGAAAATGTTGGTAGCTTACAAACTTTTAAATTTAAGTAAATAATATATTTTTTCCTCCAATAAGAAGACATCGCAATATAAGAAACTTACAGTACCAATAAATACACATTCATTTTAAAGACAGCAATCCATACAATCTTAATGTCCTCTTTAAAGTTATGTCAAAAGTCCATATTTATTAAAAATAAAAAAATAAAAGCTTTTATTAAACTTACAAAAAATTCTGTAAAACTACAATATCGTAAAAACTTTTAAAAATTTTAAATTTCTTAAAACCAAAAAAAATATAAGCATAAACATATTACACAAACAAGTTCCAACTGAACTGAAATTAAATAGTCAATTATATACATATACTGACGGGGATAGGGAGTGTTCGAAATACTTAGAGATAAGTATAATATTAAATCGCTATATAACGCATAAGTATATATATATATATATATATATATGAGCACAATTTTTTTAATTAAATATCTAGATTTTTTTCCTTTTGATAGTTTTTATTTAATTTAAAAAATCCAAGAAACGATACAATTAAGTTATTTACACAATAGCTAATACAATATCATCTTAAATAAACTTCTTTAAATGCTCTTCAGAGTAATCTTAATCTTTCTCATGCTTTTTCATCTCATCCTCGTTCTTTTCCTTCTTGTCCTTGAGTTATGTACTTCCTCCAAGAGATTCTCGCGCCATCTGTTCAACTGACATTCAGGATATGACATTTGGGCATCTTGACTTATGGTGTCCTCAGCTCAACATAGACCACAAATGCAGTTCTGTCATCATCTTCCTCGTCTTTATTAACGTCGCCATCATCTTTGAATTGCAAGGTACATCATCTGTAACCTGATAAGAAATATAAAGAAAGAGAAAGAAAATGGGAAAGAGCATAACTGCATTATCTTAAAACTATTTCCTCAATAACCTTTTTATACCGAAACTTTTGTCATAAAAAATGCATAACGGTGAAAACCACTAAAGAATATTATTCACAAAAAGAAGTCGCACTTTAGGGACAAGCAAAATTTTGTAGACAGTCATTATTTGATTTAGATTCATATTTGTTAAAGAAGAATCAGGCTTCTTGAGATCATCTTTTAATATGATCAGCTGCAGTAGAAATGATATTTGACCCTTCATGTTGTCCAATCTTTTCCACGTCATAATGATCAATAAGCTTTATTCATGTAGAGTTGGGCGCTTGGAAGAAGACGCATCCCAGCCGAAACCCCAATTTATGTAGGGTTACACCGGTTTCAACTGATGCATCCTTGCCGGACCTACAGTTTTGTTAGACTTCTCTACCAGTCTAACAGTGGCTGTACTTTTGCAGTGGGTATCTAGGGGATTTGACAGACACAATAAAAGTCCTGCGTTTCTTTAAAGAAAACCATTTAATTGGTTCTATAATTTACAATAATCTTTACATTAATAATTATTATATAACAGCCATTTTCTACCGCTGCTTGACGCAGCGCGTTGCAGTTTCGCCATCTCCCAGCTTTCCTCTCTCGCACCCAACTAACGGGGTTTTTCCCTTCTTCCAGGGCCAGAGTTCAAGGTCCAATACCGCCACTACATGGCAAAAGGTTGGTGTGAAAAGCACTTAGTCCGTGAGGTGTTTCCATCTGGTGCTTAGCATAGAAACAAATCCTACATTCATATAACTTTATATAGTCCGAATTATTTTGGTCTCTGCTTCATTCCAAACCTACATCCTACAAACCTAAATCCTACATTCCAAATAGAGATCTATTCAATTGCCACCAGATCATTAATGTGATAAATAGGAGCAAGTCTTCGCCGTTCGTTGTTATGTTTTCGATTTACTTATTGAATTTTGAGGATGTTATCTTTTGCTTCTCTTAATTTCTATCTGTCCTGTTATGTAAGTTCCTCGTCTAAAATTCCTATAATCTTGATGTCTTTCCTGTTATTCATCTTGATTCGAAGAAAATGAATGTAGTAAGTTGTCCAAGGAACGTCTTCTAGTGGAATCTGATTTAAATAATAGTCTAAATTTTCCTCTTTCTGTTGGACACTATATGATCTTTAAAATTTGGTACAACATTTTATACCTATAGTTGAGATTTCTCGGCTTTTATATTAGTAGCTATCATTTTTTTAAATTTTTTTTTTGCATCTTAACTTTTCGCGATTTGACTTCGTTAACTTCTTTGATAAGTTTTGTTTCTTATTCTTCAAAGGTCTACAGTAACTAGACTGAGACCATGAATCTATGTGTTCTCATGGAAGGTGGGAAAGGGGTAGGAAACTTCTGTTGCGATGTAGCACCCGCAGGTACAAGTCTGACTTGTCTCCGTATCGCTGAAGAAAGAGGGCTGGGCCTTCCGGAAGGACTTTTAGGGGTAACTACCCGGCATTTGCGTATGGGATAAAACCCGGAAAAATTCTCACCTAGCCCGACTAGCAAGGCAAGATGCTAAACATCACAAACTCCATCACCTCGATTTTTGAAACAATGTCTACAACACTGCCGCCAAAAGATTGGACCTCGGCTCTAATGCTCACCAGCGGCGCACGTTGCCACTGAGTCACGAGTCGAGCTTGATAGGTTTATGCTTATTATCTTTTAACCTTCTCTTGAAAGAATCCCTTGTGTGGAAATTGATGTACATCGTCATTCAAATGAATATTCATCTTATCATAAGTGATTTCCGTTTTTATTTGCCTCGTAATCCTCTCTGCCAGAGTGTGTGATAAATCGATCTCCCCCTATATTTATTGCATTAGCTGTAGAAACTAAAAACTCCTTACCTCTTTAATTTCTTCTTTATTAACATTTTTTAACAGCTTTAGAGTACTTATGTCCATTCACTATGCACGTTTGGCATTAAGGGTGAAATACTTCCTTCTTTCAACAGCATATTGAGTTTAACCATCAGCATCTGTACTTCAGATATTATTTTAATGATGTTCACATTAAAATTATCTTACTTTCTCAAAAACAGAAATGCTATTATTATTAACAGAAAACGTTAAGTGGCTTAACGAATTCATCACCAATAATATAATTATTTGACATTTCAAGATCATAAGTTTTTTGCTTTTATTTTATCATCATTGGTCGCGATTTCAATGGCATAATAACCAGTTTGTGTAATATTTTCACTACAGATACTAATTTATTTAATATTATTATATTATAATTTTCTGTATGCAGGTTGGGCAACCAGATTGTAACTGGGTGTGGTTGGGTTGAGATACTTGAGGCACGGGTTGGAGAACTCACAGCTTTTATTATTTACACACACACATACGATTAAAGACTTACTCTGTTTAACACATTTTAAAACATATAATTACAGATTCGTGGAAGGATTCCACAAGCCGAAATCCCAATACTTAGGTAAGCGCAGGGTGCGCGAATGATACTTCTTCTCCGGAGGAAAGGACAACTAATACGCAGGATTGCGTTAAATTTATTTCCTCTGGGGAAGAGAGATTGTAAACAAAGCGCTTCGTAACAAAAGCGTGTGATTGCGCTGTACTTGCTTTCAGGTGAGTCTCGAAGCCTACTGACCATTTCTCCCAAACACCACAGGTGGTGTTATTGCCAGTGAGTAGGATGAATCACGGTTACAAATTTAGGATAGTTACATGCCCATACACTCTTTTTAATTATTGCTACTTCACTTCCAGTATCTATTACTGACATTGTTTTTGAATCAAACATTAAAACATCTTTAGAAATTTTACTAGGGACATACTAAATGTCTTAATAAGCATCACAAGTTTCATGGCAGAAGTATAAGAATCAAACTCATTCCAGTTCAAACACTTTACCCCTTCTGTTTATCAGGACATTTATTGAAATATCACACATTTTTACATCGTGAAAAACAAAATATACCACTTTTAGGATTGTAATAATTACCATTTACTTCTGGAATTTGCACTTTAGTATTGCCTTACACAGTGATACTTAGGTTTAGCATGATTTCCTTACTGTTCTTTTTTTAATAACTTTACACATTTAATTCTTCTTTAAAAGAGTTTAAAGAAGAATTAAATACAGTGTATAAGAATTAAGACAGTGTTTTACAACAGTACAAAATAGTTTTATTGAGAGGCGAATTGTGAATTCCTTTTATGAAGTACTGCGTCAAAGCATTATCTTCTATATTACCGTTACAATGTAGCTGCTTCATTGTTAAGAAATATTCTTCATACGGTTTTTCATTTTATTTTTCTTTTTGATAACAACTCATGTAATAGAACAAAATTTCTGTTGACGCCATATTCTTTTCTAATCTTTTCAACTTTTGCCAAGATGTTATTTTCAATTCTGATTACATAAAAATCTTAGCTTTGCCAAGTACAGAACGTTTGGCACATATCAATTTACGCAAAACATTTAATTGAAATACTTCTGGCATTTCTTCAAAATTCTCGATCTATTGTTATAAACAATTCTAAAGAATCACCCATGAATGATTGTGCATCATTAAAATCAATGCGCAATCTAGACATAATCTAGACAATTTAGACTTTTGATTTCCATCTTCGTCATCATCATAAAATTTAATTTCTTCTGTCTTAACTTTAAGTTTATTTATATAAAGTTATTAAAATTAGAGACATACAATATTTAACACATTTAAAAACATTCTTTTTTCTTTCTAATGCAGCTGGCAAACACTTATACAGCTTGGTCATGGATGCCTTAAGGCAAGCGCTGCACAGATGTTACTCACTTTGCATTACCCAGGGGGCGCGTGTAACTTGAAGTTAAGCCACGGACGCGGAGTAACAATGCCCCCGTAACGCTCTACGATCCTATTAGACCGGGACCTACGGTTTAAAGTGGATTCCGAACCACTACAAACATCCGTGGCACCGCCGGGACTCGAACCTGAAACCTGTGGTACCGAGCTCCAGAGCGCTAGCCACTCGGCCATTCAGGCCGCACATTTAAAAGCATATAATTATAGATTTGTGGAAGGACTCCACATCTAAGCCGAAATCCCAATACTCAGATACGCGCAGTGTGCTTGAAATATACTTCTTCTCCAGGGGAGATAAAATATCATTAAAATCTTCTTCATTTCCTACATTTAATAAGTTAGATATATGAATAGTTTCGTTAATGATTTATTAATTAGTCCTATTTTGGCATTAAATTCTTTACTTCCTCAAGTAAAATTAAATCCTTTAAATTTTTAAATAAATAAATTAATTTTTTACCACCATCTGCACTAAAAATCAACTTATGCAGGCTACGAATATTGAATATATTACCATTGTCGATTTAAAGTAACAATCCGTGAAAGTTTAACAACTTTCTTTCAAAGGATACACAAATTGAAATAAACCCACCCATGTTATGTCTACAATCTTTAATTGTTGTCGGTAATCTTTTTTAAAAGAGATTTTTTCAATAACTTTTATTTAATTGCAAAAATCAAAAGGCCGGATTGTTACAGGAGAGTTATTTAAAAATAATTAAGACAATACCATCAACAAATTTCTTTAAAAGTTCTTTACAGTAACAGTCATTTCTGTCATACTTGTCATCTTATCCTCGCTATTATCCTTCGCCTCTCAGTTCAGAATTAAGCATTTCTTGACTGGAGATTCTGGTTCAATCGTCATAATGGATATATATATATATGTATATGTGTATCATATATATATATATATATATATATGTGTGTGTGTGTGTGTGTGTGTGTGTGTGTGTGTAGGAGTGTCGGTTACTGCGCAATGTTACATAACTCGGCCATCTAATTGAACAATTAGTATACCGTATTACGTAAGTTCGCCAACTCGGCTATTACTATATAATACTATATAATTAACCTTCCATTACTATACCATATCAATTCATTTGACATAGTATTCTGACATAAAATGCATTCTAGTATTCTGGCATAAAATGTATGCTAGCATTCTGGCATAAAATGTAAACGAAAGATAGTTTTATGGAGAAACAAACAACGTTATCTGATAAGCATCATATATGAGTAAAATCAAGGCACTGTCCACTTTATCAAGAAAATTTATTTCTGTACATATATATATATGTTGTTGTTGTGACAAATACTTAGTGCCCTGCAGGGCGGGACGGACATTTCATGAGTAATTTACTCCTGGATGGGGAAAGGGGGCAACTTCTGTTGTGATGGAACCTCCGTAGGTAGAAGTCTAACTTGGTTCTGAGACGTTGATATGTTTGATTTGTCGCTCTACAGTCATTTTGTGCACACTTTAAGCTAATTAGACCGGGATCTACAGTTAAACGGGAATTCTGAACTATTAACATTACCATAATTCGAACTTCATGCTCTTTGAACTTGAAGCCTATGGCACCAAAGGGCAGAGTGCTAGCCAGTTGACCATTAGGCCTCTCGTGACGCTTATAGGTTTGGTTTATAGGCCGCTAGTGACGTTGAAGAAGGTTGGCAGCGTCTTCAGGATGAGTATTAGGGGAAACCTGGGCGAAAACCTGGAAAACTCCCACCAGGTAGTCCGACTCACAAGGCAAGATTCTGAACATCACAAACACCATCGAGTCATCGCAATGGTGTTTTGGGCCTTTGGAGTCACCTTTTGAGACAGTGTCTACAACAATGTCTCCAGCGGATTGGACCACAACCCTAATGCTCACCTACGGCTCGCATTACCACTAAGTCATGGTCGGGCGTACATATATATGCTTCAGTCTTAGAATTCTCTAATTCTTTTAAGATTCATAAATAAATCTTGGATCAATGCTTTGTTAGAGTTAGATAATGTTAGATGTCAAAGTTAGATAAAATTTAATTATCTTACTTCTTACAGAATTACATGATAGTTGTTTGATTGAATTTTTTTTAAATCTTTTTCCTTCGTTTTTATAAGTATTTTTTATTTTCCTTTTAAAAAATTACAATGAAAATGCTTTCTTTCCTTGTTATTTCACTTATACCTTCCGTTTAGATGACTTTATCACAACTTACTAATTTTGAATCATTCAATAATTTTCAAAAAGATGATATCTAACTCAAAAATTTTAATACATCCTAATGTCATTAATTTTCTTTTCAAGCAGAATATATTATAAAAGACATTACATATTACTTAAAAGGATTTCATAATTCATAATTTCATTTTTTTATCAGATTAACAAAAAAATATTTCATTGAAAACTTTTCTATATTATATGTACTTTTCATATATTTTCTATGTTATATTTATATATATATATATATATATACTTAATATACATATATATTTTTGCCGTTAAATCAATTTATATTTATCTAAACGAAATATTTGCTTAATTTAAAAGTCTATGAAAATTTTAGATTTATTTCTAAAAATTACATTTAATTGCAAGTTAAAATACCACCAGTCCTATTTCTATTACTTTTTCAGTTTCTTGTTAAGTTTTATATCAGATAAATTTTTTCAGGTCTTAAATAATGGAAAAAATTAATAACAGAAGAGCTTTATATCAAGAAATTATTCAATTTGTCTATATATAATTAAACTAATAAATAGCTTAAAAGTATTTGATTCGTTTTCAGTTTTAAAAAGTTATATATTTATTTTATATGTTATTTTTTTAATCTGCATTATATAAAAATAAAGTTTATTGTGTTATTATATAATTTAAATAATTTATTTATAGGTTAATTCTGTTCCCTTTTCATACATAAATTATAAACAAATTAATTTACAACATTTATAAATGCTAATTAATCAGATAATTTAATTAATATAATTTAATTATAATTTAATTGAGATAATTTAATACATATAATATATATTTTCAATCTTTTTATAAGAAATAATAATATTAGTAAATGATTTATTTTTAATTTTTCCTTCGAAATATATTTACTGGTAACATTAAAGTAGATTCAGACTTAGAGCATTATCAATAAGGCCAAATTTTTTTCACTTCCTTTTTAAGTTATGGATAATAAAAAATAATAATTTATGTCTAATAATAAAATAATATCGATCCTACATGCATATAAAAAGCATACAAAATATTTTTCAAAAACATTTCTTGGAATCTTTTTCATAATGTGCCAAATAGTGACAAATAATTTTTAATATAAAATCCTTTTTATCCATTTTGACTCACAGCCAATTTTTTTTCTCTTTTGTTGTCGTTTCTTTCAGTTTCAAATGAAAAAAATAATAAACTAAACCTTACTAACTATTCTTTTATTTAAAATTCATTGTTGAAAAAGAATATTTTTTGTATGTCTATGACTTTATTATTTATAAAAACAGTTTTACCACCGAGACTTTATCCCCTCTTCTCCATTAATAAATCTTTATAATTTAATAAAAAAAACATTAATAATAAACATTCAAAATATACTTAACCTAGAAAGTTAAAAATTTCAATGCAGAACAAGACATTTTAATTTCAGAACTGTTTAAATGCCTTCTTTTTTCAGAGATTTCTTAATATTTCTTTGGCAGCCTAAAATATCTACTACATCTGTTTTTCTTTAGAAATAATATTTAAAGAAGGGCTTTAACACATAATAAAAACTTAAATGAATTATTTTTTAAAGATGTCTGCAATTGGTAAAAAAAAAAATAATTTTAGTAAGTTGACATTTAGCTTGCTAGAAAGATGAAATATTTATTTCATTAAAAAAATTTCCCCAATTTATTTAATGAATATTATTTAAAATAATATATATTTACAATTTATGTAACTGACTAGTTTATTTTTAGTTATAATTATGTAGTTAATTTTATATCTAATTCTTATCCATTTTTCTTCCTTTTAAGATTTAGAGTTCTTTAATACGAAATATATTTTATGGATTATGTGATAAAATACAGCATTCAAATTTAAACATTCTATGCATATTGATCAGCCAAACTGTTTTTTTTTTTTAATTTTAAGCTTGTGTGTGTGTGAATTCATTTAAATACATGAATCTAAATGAATTAGTACATAGTAAATAAAATATAGCATATTATGCATACATATTATTGAATACGTACATATTGAATTTTATTAATGCATATGTACGTAATACGCATTAATATGTATTAGTAAAATTCTTTAAATCACGTGAAATGGCATGGTTTCATTATATAAAGACATAGCATAGTATCTTTTCCAAATTAAAATGTATTAATTATCATGTTTGCCTGCTGTGTGTTTTATATTATATTCCTAATTGCGCTTTTAATAAAGATCGTTGTAAAGATTGTTTATTATCGTTATCGTTTATAAAGATCGTTTATTCTCGTTATCGTAATAATGATCGATATTATAAAGATCGTTTATTATCATTGTAATAAAGATCGATCGTTATAAAGATTATTTATTATTTTATCGTTATAAAAATCTATCATTATAAAGATCGTTTATTATCGTTATCATTATAAAACCGTTTATTATCGTTATCGTAATAAAGATCATTCTTCACTCGCTTTACCGAAATGTCTATCTATCACTTAGCTCAATGTAAAGTGAATTCAAAAATTGTATCAGCTTTAATTTTTTAATTATGAAAGATATTGCGATAAATTTGATATCTATCAACATTTAAAAGTTAAAAAATTTAAACAATAACAAAATTAATTGTATGCTCTGAATATCTAAAATATAAAGGCTCGAAATTCGTGATATTTTGCGAAAGTTTGCTTACTAGAGTTCAGTTGGATAAAACTCGAATGTTTTATTAAATTGTTCATAAGTGTTGTATACCATTAAAAAGTACATTAAAAAAAGGCTATATTCAAAGGGATGTATACATCCGTTTGTAACGAAGACTCAATGTGTTGATTTTCTTAAAAGATGTTAAAAGTTATTAAAAACCAAGATAAAGCAATCCAATGGTAATCCAGAATAAACCCTTTTTTTTTTCTTTGTTTTACTTTTAATTTGAGAAAGGAAAAGCTCTTCATTAACAATGGCATCCGTAATCATCGCCATATAGCTTATTGGAAGATATTTTCTAATGCAAAAATTAAAAATTATTTTTTGTATGATTTTTAAGTAAAATTTTCATTCATTTAGTTAACTTGATTTTATTCAGTCGGTTCATTATCAACCAGCATTTTTGAAATTTTATTTTAATCCTTAACTTAACTAAAGAAAAAAAAGTAAAATCCTTTAATTTTAGAAAAGAAGATTTCTTCTTTTTTTATTACGAAACTTTAATTTACTTCATCCCCGCACCCGCCAAAAAATAAATAAACAGAAAAAAAAAATCAGCGAACCCTTTATTTGCTGCTCTCAGTTAAGACTTAGAAAGTGCCAAAACTTAATATTCCTGGCACGAAAGTCAACATCCAGAGTTGACAAACCATCTCCTCAACACTGGGGAAAATCAGGAATCGACCCCTCGTGGGATGATCGTCTTCCCATCGATCCTCAGTGCCGGAAGCAAATGGTTAGATCTTTTTTAGAGGGAAAAATTTTACTTTTCCTTGATCGAGTTTCCCTAGAGAGTTTTCCCCATTGGCGACCGTTTTTTTATAGGATTCCCTTTTCGAATTATCCTTACGGGGAGTTTTTCCCTTTTACGACATCTCACATAGGAAGAGTATTGTTTTTGGCATATTTTTTCTGATGCTATCATAGTTTTGAATTATTAAGTCGCTCAGTTCAATGTTGAGCGAATTGGAAAATTAAGACAGCTATAATTTTTATTATTAAGATTTTACGATAAATTTGATATCTATAGATAAACTTATTTTTATATATAGCAAATGTAAATATCTTTTATTCAAATATTAATCTTTATCTATATAAAATTTTAAGCAATAATAAAAGTAAATGTTTCTTTGGAAGATCTAAACTATAAAAGGCCTAAGTTCGTGATATTTTGGAAAATGTTTCTTACTAGAGTTCTGTTAGATAAAACTCGAATGTCTTATTAAATTGTTCATAAGTGTTGTATACCATTAAAAAGTGCATTAAAAACTGACTATATTCGAAGACTACATGCGTTTGTAGCAAATACTTTCTCCATTTGTTGATTTTATAAAAAGCTTTATAAAAGTTATTAAAAACTAAAATAAAGCAATTCAATGGTAATGCAAAATAATCAAGTTTGTTTTCTTTTTTTACTTTTAATTTAAATAAAAAAAATTCTTCATTAACAATGGAATCAATAAACATCGGCATATAGCTTATTGGAGGAGTTTTTCTAAGGTAAAAATTATAAAATATTATTTTTTAAGTAAATTTTTGAAGTGGATTTCATTTATTTAACTTTATTTTATTCAGTTGGTTCGTTATTAGCCAATATTTTTTAATTTTTATTTTAATCCTTAGCATAACTAATGAAAAAAAAAAGTAAAATCCTTAAATTCTAGAAAAGAAAGATCCTTCTTTTTTTTTAATACGAAACTTTAATTTACTTCATCCCCACACCAGCCAAAAAATAAACAAACGGGGAAAAAATCAGTGAACCCTTTATTTGTCTGCTTTCAGTTAAGACTTAGAAAGTGCCAAAATTTAATATTCCGGCACGAAAGTCAACACACTGAATTGACAAACCGTCTCCTCAACACTGGGGAAAATCAGGAATCGACCCCTCGTGGGATGATCGTCTTCCCATCGATCCTCAGTGCCGGAAGCAAATGGTTGGATCTTTTTTAGAGGGAAAAATTTTACTTTCCCTTGATTGAGTTTCCCTGGAGAGTTTTCCCTATTGGCGACCGTTTTTTTTTATAGGATTTCCTTCTCGAATTATCCTTACGGGGAGTTTTTCCCTTTTACGACTTCTCACATAGAGGAATATTGTTTTTGGCTTTTTTTTTTCCGATGCTATCATAGTTATGAATTATTAAGTTTTCTATCTGGGTGATTTTATTATTATATTTGGAATATTTCGTCCTTCATTTACGACAACATTTATCTTACTTTTGTATATTCTTTTAGAAATTCTTGAACGATTCATTCTTTATGAAGTTCTTGATCTATTCATCATTGCTATATTCATGTGGCTATTGAATTTTGACCATTCGTAAAATATTCCAATCAATTGATTTATATATCATATCATCATCTTCATTATATCGCTTATTAAACATTGGCCTATTCCTGAGTTTATTCATCCGTTCTCGAATATTCACACATGATAAGTTGAAATTTGCCGAGCAGATTTCAGTTTTTTTAATACTTAAATATCTATGTCTTTATTTCATTCAGTTGGTTCGTTATTAACCAGCGTTTTTTTAACTTTTATTTTAAATCTAAAATTATCTACAGAAATAAAAGTAAAATCCTTAAATTCTAGAAAAGAAAAACTCTTTTTTTATTACGAAACTTTAATTTACTTCAAGTCTTCCATCCACACACTAGCCAAAAAACAAATAAATGGGAAAAAAATTAGTGAACCTTTTATTTATCTACTTTCAGTAAAGACTTAGAAAGTGCCAAAACTTAATATTCCAGGCACGAAAGTCAACATACTGAATTGACAAACCATCTCCTCAAAACTGGGGAAAATCAGGAATCGACCCCTCCTGGGATGATCGTCTTCCCATCGATCCTCAATGCCGGAAGCAAATGGTTAGATCTTTTTTAGAGGGAAAAATTTTGCTCATCCTTGAGCGAGTTTCCTTGGAGAGTTTCCCTATTGGAGACCGTTTTTTTATAGGATTCCCTTCTCGAATTATCCTTACGGAGAGTTTTTCCCTTTCACGACTTCTCACATAGAGGAATATTGTTTTTGGCTTTTTTTCTGATGCTATCATAAATTTGAATTATTAAGTTTTCTATCCGGGTGATTTTATTATTATATTTGGAATACATCATTCTTCATTTATGCCTATAATTTTCAAATTTTGATACATTCTTTTAACTATTGAATGTTATGGTGTTTCTTGCAAAATTGACAATACTTTATGCTTCATTTATGCCTAAAATTTTCAAACTTTTATATATTCTTTTGAGTATTGTATATCATAACGTTTCTTGTGAAATTTGGAATACTGCATTCTTCATTTACGACGACATTTATCTTACTTTTGAATGTTCTTTTAGAGATTCTAGAACAATTCATTCTTCATGAAGCTCTTGATCTATTCAACATTGCTATATTCCTGCGGCTATTGAATTTGGCCATTCTTGTAGTATTCTAATCAGTTGCTTCATATATCTCGGGCATTATTAAACATTGACATATTCCTGAGTTTATTCATCATCCGTTCTTAAATGTTCACATATGATAAGTTCAAATTTTCTGAGCTGTTTAATACTTAAACATCTATTTCTTTATTTAAATTTATTTTATTCAGTTGGTTCGTTATTAACCAGCTTTTTAAAATTTTTATTTTAATCTTTAACTTAACTACAGAAAAAAAAGTAAAATCCTCAAATTCTAAAAGAAAAATTCTTCCTTTTTTTTATTACGAAACTTTAATTTACTTCACATCTCCCCATTCCCCACACTCCCCAAAAAATAAATAAACGAGGGGAAAAAATCAGCAAACCCTTTATTTGTCTGCTCTCAGTTAAGACTTAGAAAGTGCCAAAACTTAATATTCCGGGCACGAAAGTCAACATCCAGAATTGACAAACCGTCTCCTCAACACTGGGGAAAATCAGGAATCGACCCCTCTTCTGATGATCGTCTTCCCATCGATCCTCAATGCCGGAAGCAAATGGTTGGATCGTTTTTAGAGGGGAAAATTTTACTTTTCCTTGATCGTGTTTTCCCTATTGGCGACCGTTTTTTTATAGGATTCCCTTCTTGAATTATCCTTACGGGGAGTTTTTCCCTTTTGCGACTTCTCACATAGAGGAATATTGTTTTTAGATTTTTTTTTTTTTCCGATGCTATCATAATTTTGAATTATTAAGTTTTCTATCCGGGAGATTTTCTTGTGATAGTTTTATTGGTGGAATTTTTTTTCTTTCTTTGTTTATTTGGTTTGAATAATTAAATAAAAGAATGAGTCCTTTTTTTAACCATGTATGTCAAGTCTCAAGAGTTTTTGAATGTATGCTTTTATGTAAATTTTGTTTTCTAAATAAGAATTCTTCAATAAGTTTTAAACTTGTCGCCTTTGAATGTTATAATTTTATTTTAAATCTCGTATTTCAAGCTATAAAAAATAATTAAGTTAATATTTTTCTTTGATAATATCTTTATAAAAAGAAAATATGCAAATCCTGTGAAAGAAAAATCTTATAGATTAAATATAAATATGATTTTCAACGAGATTTAGTCTCAGAATTATATATAATTGGTTAAAAATGTTTTATGAATGATTTTTATGCATTTGTTTCTATTATAAAAAATTTGTCCTCAACTCTTTGTGTGATAAAATATAATCATTATCTTTCTTGGCAGAAGTTTTCTTTGTGTTTTAACTATTTTTCCAATAAATTATTCAATATTATCTATATTAAATAAGAAAATCAATATTTCTAATAATTAATGGACATTTTAGCTTTGTGGAGGGCTGGAAATGGCTTCAATTTTAAATGTTTGAAGGCTATAGATTTCTTAATATTTTTTAATGTCAGTATTAGGAATTAGTTCCTTGTAGGCACTTTTGATGATGACATTATCAAATGTGTAAATCAAGAGCTCATATTTTCTATTTTTGCTACATTTAGTGTCAAATTAATAAAACTAATTTCATCTCTAATTTATGTATTTCGTTTTTTATAAATTGGATTCATATTAATGAATTTTAATGAGAAAATTATGTTTATTCATGAATTTTAAAGTTAACAGTTATATTAATAACAGTGCTTTAAAAATTAATGATTGATTTTTACTTTCAAATTTTGTTTAATTTTCAAGAAAATTCCGGACATTACAGGTTTAGCGTACTCATACCCCTTCGCAGTTACG
This sequence comes from Caerostris darwini, assembly GCA_021605075.1. Taxonomy (NCBI): domain Eukaryota; kingdom Metazoa; phylum Arthropoda; class Arachnida; order Araneae; family Araneidae; genus Caerostris; species Caerostris darwini. The sequence goes on from BPLQ01000176.1 coordinate 958,304, forward strand.
GATTTATCGTCACCATACCCGCCATAGACCTAGCAAATTTTCACTCGGCGAGTTTCAAATTAGACTTCTCTTATTAGGAAATCCGGACTACTCTGTCCTTTTCATTTATATATATATAAATGAGATGAATTCTTATTAATAGTTAATTTACATTCAGTACCCTACACTAATTTCAGAAAGAAATTCTTCATCCCAATGCATTCTACAACTATCCCCCTCCTACGCTTTCTGTTGTATTCTCATTGAATTCTTTCCAAATAATCAGACATAGGAATTCAAAATTACTGAATGCTACCATTAATTATACGAATACCAAGATTTCCTCTTCTAATAATCAATGGAGACGGTGCTATAATAAAACCAGCAAATTTTCGCTGGACGGGTCTTATTAGAAAATCAAGACAATTCCGTCCTTCTTATTTATATATAAAAGAGATGAATTCTTATTATTAGATAATTTTTTATTGAGTAACCTACACTAATTTCAGAAAGCGATTCGTTATCACAATACCTTCTACGCTTTCTGTTGTATTCTCATACAATTATTTCCAAATGATCAGACATTAGGAATTAAAAATCACTGAAGGCTACCATTAATTATACAAATACCAAAATATACGCTTCTAACAATAAATGAAGACAATGCTACAATAAAATCTGCAAACTTTAGCTGGTTGGGTTTCGAACTGGACTCCATTTGTTAGGAAATCAGGACCTTCTTATTTATATAGATTTGAGGAGACTTCTTATTAACAGTCAATTTACTTTCAATAACCGACACTAATTTCAGAAGAATCTTTATCACAATACATTCTACAACTATCCACCTCCTCCTCCGCTTTCTGTTGTATCCTCATTAAATTCTTTCAAAATGATCAGACATAGGAATTCAAAATCACTGAATACTACCAAAATTTCTGACTACTACATGCTTCCATTAATTATACAAATGCCAAGATATCGGCTTCTAACAATCAATGGATACGATGCTTTACTAATAAACTCCCGTAAAGAATCTTATGAGCCATCTAACAATAAAAGCAATTCATATGACATATGTATTCAAATCTTTCATGGTTTCTTATGGATCACATAAAGAATACAATGCCTATTACTCCAAGCAATATTCATGTCCTTCCTACGCATTCTATTCTATCATTAATTCAATGAAGGCGTATGAAAGATGTTGCGAAGGAAATCAATGCCAAATAAGTATAATGGTTAGAATAGTTGTTTAATGATTCATTTGGGAAAGACATTGATAATAGAAATACAAGACTCTTGGGGGAATCAACTTCTCGTACTGGTTGGTGTATGTATGAAATGAAAGATTCGTTTTTAATCTATTATAATGAATAAGTGGATGTCTCGCCTGAAAATATAAAATATGTAGAATTTCAATTAGATGTCTCCGGAATTGTTAGTGTGATAAAAGATATTAATTACATAACTCTATACACTGAAGTGACAAAAGTCATGGGATAGCAATATGCAAATTTTCAGATGGCAGTAGCATCGCGTAGAACAGGTATAAATGCGCAGTGCTTTCGCAGAGCTTTCATTTCTGTACAAGTTATTCATGTGAAGAGGTTTTGACGTGATGATGACCGCACGACGGGAATTAACAGACTTTGAACGCGGAATGTTAGTTGGAGCTAGACGCATGGGTCATGCTATTTCGGAAATCGTTAGGGAATTCAACATTCCCAGATCCACTGTGTCAAGAGTGTGCCGAGAGTATGAAATTTCAGGCATAACATCCCACCATGGACAGCGCAGTGGTCGACCGCCTGCACTTAACGACCGAGACCGGCGACGTCTGAAAAGAGTCGTAAATTCTAACAGACCAGCAACACTGCGTCAAATAACCACAGAAATCAATGTGGGACCTACAAGGGACTTGTCTGTTAGAACTGTGCGGAGAAATTTGGCTTTCTTGGGCTATTCCAGCAGAAGACCGACTCGAGTGCCTTTACTGACAGAACGACATCGCTTGCAGCGACTCTCGTGGGCACGTGAGCATATCGGTTGGTCCCTAGATGAATGGAAAACCGTGGCCCGGTCCGATGAGTCACGATTTCAGTTGGTAAGAGCTGATGGTAGGGTTCGAGTGTGGCGCAGATCCCACGAAGCCATGGACCCAAACTGTCAGCAAGGCACTGTTCAAGCTGGTGGTGGCTCCGTAATGATGTGGGCTGTTTTTTCATGGCATGGACTTGGTCCTCTGGTGCGATTGGACCGAACATTGACTGGAAATGCTTATGTTCAGCTACTTGGAGATCACTTGCAACCATTCATGGACTTCATGTACCCAAACAACGATGGGATTTTTATGGATGACAATGCGCCATGTAACCGGGCCACAACTGTTCGCGATTGGTTTGAAGAACATTCTGGACAATTCCAACGAATGATCTGGCCACCTAGATCGCCCGACATGAATCCCATCGAGCATTTATGGGACATCATCGAGAGGTCTGTTCGTGCCCAAAATCCTGCACCATCAACGCTTTCACAATTATGGACGTCTATCGAGACAGCATGGCTCAATATTCCTGCAGAAGACTTCCAACGACTTGTTGAGTCCATGCCACGTCGAGTTGCTGCACTTCGCCGGGCGAAAAGAGGGCCGACACGATATTAAGAGGTATCCCATGACTTTTGTCACTTCAGTGTATTATTAGTAAATTCTTTTTAAAATAGCTCAACTTTATTATTATTTTTTAATTATCCAGACAGCAATAATATATCTCTAAAAGGGTATACTTACATATTTCTTGTTTGAAAAAGTTTCTTCATCATGAATTATAATGCTGAAATCTATAAATTTATAGATAATTTATTTTTAATTATAAGCCTATAAACAACGACATTAAAAAAAGTCAAACTTTGAACTCTTTGAATAGATAAAATTTCTTGTTCATTAGCTAACTTTATTTCATTCTGCTTTTCAAATATAAGTTATTTAAATAATGAGAATTTCATAAATGTTAATAAATTTTTAATGAAAATTTAAATATTTGGTTCATAATAATAGCAGGAATTTATTTACAAAATAGCATAACTAGATATATCTGGATTCTTACTTGTATATGTATGGTACTTCTTAATTACAAAACAAACTTGTACGTATGTATGGATCATATTCTTTCACTTTAGATACATTTATTTCTCTATTATCGCTACTCAGTATCTCTAAATTTAAAAACAATAAAGTATGGATAAAAAAACCTTTCACTTTTGTATGTTTATGATTCTATATATATTTGTATACTTATATTCATATATATATATGAACAGAATTCTTATTAAAAGTTAATTTACATACTACACTAATTACACCTACACTAATTTCAGAAGAACCTTTACCACAATGCATTCTACAACTATCCACCTCCTACGCTTTCTGTTGTATTCTCATTGAATTCTTTTCAAATAATCAGATATTAGGAATTCAAAATTACTGAATGCTACCATTAATTATACGAACTCTTCTAACAATCAATGGATATCATACTTTAATAATAAATGCCCGCAAAGAATCTTATGAGCCATCTAACAATAAAACCAATTCATTTGACATATGTATTCAAATCTTTCATGGTTTCTTATGGATCACATGATGAATACAATGGCTATTACCCCAAGCAATATTCATGTCCTTCCTACACATTTTATTCATTCAATGAAGGTATGTGAAAGATGTTACGAAGGGAACCAATGCCAAATAAGTATAATAGTTAGAATAGTTTGTTAATGATTCATTTGTGAAAACATTGATAATAGAAATACAAGACTCTTGGGGGAATCAACTTCTCGTACTGGTTGGTTTATGTATGAAATGAAGATTCGTTTTTAATCTATTATAAATGAATAAGTGGGTGCCTGAAAATATAAAATATGTAGAATTTCAATTAAATGTCTCTGGAATTGTTAGTGTGATGAAATATATTAATTACATAACTCTATAATATAAATTCTTTTTAAAATAGCTCAACTTTATTATTATTTTTTATTATCCAGACAGCAATAATATAGCTCTAAAAGGGTATATTTACTTGTTACTATAACTTGTTATATATAATCTCTTTTGTATGTTTATGATTGTATATATATTTGTATATTTATATTCATATACATATATGAATAGAATTCTTATTAAAAGTTAATTTACATGGAGTAACCTACACTAATTTCAGAAGAATCTTTATCACAATGCCATCTACAACGATCCACCTCCTACGCTTTCTGTTGTATTCTCATTGAATTATTTTCAAATGATCAGACATAGGAATTCAAAATTCCTGAATGCTACCATTAATTATACAGATACCAAGATATATGCTTCTAACAATCAATGGAGACGATTCTATAATAATAAACGCCCGCAAAGAATCTTATGAGCCATCTAACAATAAAACCAATTCATTTGTCATATGTATTCAAATCTTTCATTGTTTCTTATGGATCACATGATGAATACAATGCCTATTACCCCAAGCAATATCCATGTCCTTCCTACGCATTCTATTCATTCAATGAAGGCATGTAAAAGATGTTACGAAGGGAACCAATGCCAAATAAGTATAATAGTTAGAATAGTCGTTTAATGAATCATTTGTGGAAGACATTGATAATAGAAATGCAAGACTCTTGGGGAAATCAGACTATGTGGTACTAGTGTATGCAGGAAATAAAGAGTCGTTTTTAATTTATTATAAATGAGTAAATGGATGTCTCGTCAAAAAATAAAAAATATGTAGATTTCAATTAGATGTCTCGGGAATTGTTAGTATTATGAAACATATTAATTACATAACTCTATATTATTAATAAACTCTTTTTAAAATTGCTCAACTTTATTATTATTTTTTAATTATTCAGACAACAATAATATATCTCTAAAAGTGTAGATTTACAAATTTATTGTTTGAAAACATTTCTTCATCATGAATTATGATACTGAAATCTATAAGTTTATAGATTATTTAGTTTTAATTATAAACCGATAAACAATAAAAGCAAAAAAGGCAAACGCTCAACTTTATGAATAGATAAAATTTCTTGTTCATTAACTTACTATGAAATAAAATTAGATAATGACAAGAAATTGTAATGAACAACAAAAACAGAAAGTTGTTCAAATATAAATCGCTTAACTAATGAAGATTTCATTTTGTATTTCAAATTTCATTTTCTTTTTCGATTATAAATTGTTAATTTAGATTTATTGATTGTTAATAGATTTTTAATAAAAACTTAAATAATTATTTTATAATAATAGTATAATTTATTTATAAAATAGTTGAAGATTTCTAGAATCTTACTTGCTACTTCTTAATTACAAAACAAACTTTTACTTATGTATATATAGATATAGATATATATAAGTTGAGTATTATCACTCAGTATCTCTTAATTTTAAATCAATATTGCCAAAAAGTATAGATAAAAAAACATGAAAAAATGATTTCAATAAATATTCAATAATACTGACTTTTACTGTGTTTTTAATCTAGGTTTCTTAAAAGTAATCCAAGATTTTAATTTGAAACGTTAAATTTCTATTCACTATGGAAAACAGAATAGTTCATCATCAAATGATTCCTTGAATTCGGGCAGCAAAAACATTATTTCTGCCAGAAATATAATCTAGTAAATCTCTGGTTCTTTTGTTTAAAAATGACATTTTTTTAAACCCTAAATTTCAAAACTAAATATCTTCTTCGTTGAATATTTAGTAACAAACATTCATTTGGCTGTTTTTATGGCGCCTTGAAGGGACTATATATCATGACTATTTATATTGATATAATTTATTTTCCGTATAAATATGTTCCGAAAAATACTTTAATGGTATATTGAACTTTTTAATAGTTTTGTAGGGTAAAAATATATTCCTAATATAAATATTATTATACATGTATAGAATCATATGTTTTTTTAATTACTTTTTAAGATTATGTATATAACTGACTATATATATATATATTTTCTTTTTCTGCCTTTTTGTAATTTTGTATAAGACTGACTGTATATTTTTGTTAATTTGTCAAAGGGTTTGTTGATGCTGTATAATATATAGAAAGACACTGACACATGCCTAAATTGATTTATTGTCGTCAATTAACTTGATTAATTGACGACATTAGCTGGCGACGCGTGGGCTCGAGAATTGCAATGTATGTTCAAAAATTTCCCCAGAACTGTACTGTGTCATTTTTCCTTCAGGTTCGAAGTCATCTTGGAAGCACAGAGGACCATATTCTTGGACTTCAAGGCATTCCTATTGTAAAAACACATCCAGTAACAAAAAATTAATAAATGTGTTTTCTAAACAGCTACACGCAAGACAGAGGATGAGCGTACTTACAACGACATTAGCTGGTAACAATTTTTAAATCGTACAGCACAACGCTTCTTCTTGTTGAAGTGGCGGATTCCTGCTTTTGGGCACACCTGACTTTTCTCCTTCTTTATCTCTGTCTCTGTCTCTCTCTCTCTCTCTGTCTCTGATCCTTCCTTTAAAAATTAAATTTCTCTTTAAAGGTTCTCAAAAAAAAAAAAAAAAAAAAAAAACCGAATGTTTGCATGTTTACGTTACAGCACTACCTGATTTTATTTTCAGTGGCACTTTTTTTCCTTTTGCAACATGTAAATGTTATAACAGTTTTGTTTTTTTTAAACTGGAATGCTTAACCAATGTGCATGAGTGTTGTGAGTTGTGAGATTGCTGTGCTTTCTGCAATATGTGTTTGTGTTGTGTCAAGCTTTGGTTTCTTTTCATGTATTGTAATTGTGGTGTATTATTTATAATGTTTTTTTTAAATATGCATTGCTGGGGTGGGTTAATTGTGTACCAAAATTCATTTATTTTAATACTGTTTCTTTGAACATATTTTTTGCAGCTGGCTTCTAATATATATTCATATGCTTTTTGTTGTTGTTGAAGGAAGATATTGTTGTGTAAATGTTTTTAACCCTTTTACAATATATTATTTAATTTAAAGTAATTAATGATGAAATTTATAACTAAAGTAATCTATTTAATATTCAATCCATTTTTATTGTTGCGTGCAACTAAAGATAAGTTATCCCATTATATTTTCTAGTTTACTTTTGTATTTTTTAATGTAACTAGTAAAGCTAAAATCAATTTTACAATTCAAATGCATTTTGTTTTAAATATAAACTTTACTATTAAATTAATTTAAATTTTATTATCTAACTTTTATTTTATTAAAGTTATCATTAAATTTTATGTGTATTTTTTTTCATTTTAGTAAATGCTATTTTACTTTTGTTTTCTGAATAGTATAAAGAAATTTACCCATAGAAATATGAAACCTAAGCTAATCTGGTATATTTTGATTAAATTATATATCCATATATTTTTAAAAGCATTAACAATAAATTAAATTGCTTTAATTCCTCCTTTACCATAAAAACCCACTTTCTTATTTTAATAAAAATGTTTTGTCTATTTGTTATATATTCCTTTAATATCCTTTTTCATTCTTATCACTCCAGCTGCATTGCCTACGCTTTAAATAAACTTCAGGATCATTTTAATCTGCAGCTGAAAGAAGCTTCCACGCTATTCCTCTAATATGCTATTCCATGTTTAAATCCTTTACCAGTTGATACATGTCTTTGCGTGTGGTGTGCGTGTAACATGATGATGTGCGTGTGTTGCAGGGCGCGTCTCCATGCCGGAGCAGAGCAACGACTACCGCGTGGTGGTGTTCGGGGCAGGCGGCGTCGGGAAGAGCTCTCTCGTACTCCGGTTCGTCAAGGGGACCTTCAGGGAGTCCTACATACCAACCATTGAAGACACATATCGGCAGGTAGGCCATGCATTAATTTAAGCATACTATAAATTATATTAAGTTCAATATTTTCCTATGTATATATATATACTTACCATAGATTCAAGCATGTCAAATTTTATAACATTCCTGAACTATCTCGAGAACCATTTAATCTATTATGTCTTTTTTTATGTAGAATTTCGTTATGTTAGTGAATCAAGATGTTGCTATGGAAACGCTATTTTAATACGTTAAATATTCGCCATGGAGAGTATATATCGGCAAGTATGAAGCTACAGGCAGTGACATGTGATTACACTGATGATATATATATTAGATATAATATCGTTTTATATACAAAATACGCCAAGACAAGTAACATGTCGAGGTTTCAAGCAATGCGTAAACTTCTTATGAATATGATTTAATAGGTCTTTTTATATAAAATTTCATTATAATAATGAATCAAGTATAGTTTTTTATCAGTGTAACACTGATTCTTCTTCATTATCCCCTCTATTCAAAGCATACACAATGGTTAAAAATACATGTTACATATGAGATCATTAAAAAAGTTAATTCTTTCGCATACATTTTTCTCACTCATGTGGAAAATACATAGTTTTTTAAAGATATAATAAATAAATATAATAAAAGGCACATAATCAATTTCTTGTAAACATTCATTATGCACCGAAATGCCAAAAATCACGGGTTATCTCTTGTAGGCTTTCTTTTGTCCGGCGAAATGCAGCAACTTGGCGTTTCATTGACACAATAAATCATCGGATATCCTATTAAGAAATATTCAGCTGCGTTGCATCTGCAGCTGTGCATAATTACGAAAGTGTTGCTGGGGGAGGATTGACCTTTCAATCATGTATATAGGTTAAATTGGTTTCATATCTAATGATCTAGATTGCCAAATCATTCGCTGAAATTGTCCAGAATGTCGTTCTCAAGTCAGTCACGAAAGAGTTTGGCCAATAACATTGACCTATTGTCTTTCTAGAAAATTCCATCTTTGTTTGTGTATATGAAATCCAGGTGACTACAAATGGCCTCCTATCTGCTGAACATAACAATTTTCTGTCAATTATCGGTCAAACAATAAAAACAGTCCATTCCAGGTAAAAATGGAACTATACCATTATGGAACTACACCTCAGCTTGGGCAGTGTCTTGTTACCAACTTTGGTCCATGGCTCATGGAATCTGTACCACACTCGAACAATGCCATCAGTCGTTAACAGCTGGAATCAGGACTTATCTTATTACTTATTATTATGTTTTTTCAGTTATCTACGATGCAACCTATATGTTCAAGGATTAATCAGAGGTCATTGTAAACTGTTAATGAAGAAACTCAAGTCGCTATATTGCCATATCTCACCAACACTAAATTTTGCTACATATTCTTCACAGACACGTTTGTCGCCCGTCCAACATTTATTGTTGTTGTTATTTGATGCAGAATTGTTTGTTTGTTAATGCTGATTACTCTAAGTTCACGTCATGAGATTCGATCATTTAATAGATATTGCGTTATTCACGATGGGAGGTAACGTCTGAAATTATATATTCTTGTCGCACTCTTGACACATTGGATCGAGGAATATTGAATTTCTTAACAATTTAAACGGAATACTCCATATGTCTTGCTCCAACATTCTGCTTTCAAATTTTGTTAATGCCATAATCACATCAAGTACAAATGATCTGGTATCGGATTAATTAAAGAAAAATTAATTTGTTGAAAGCCCTGACAATGCAGTGCCTATTTATATATTCCGTACTCAATGCTACTGTTATTTAAATATTGATATTCCACGATGTTTGCCTCGTTAATGTGTATATTAAGTGGCCCATAATGTTTGCAAAATATCCTCGAATTCATATTAATACTTATGTCCTTATCCTTAATACTTACCCTTATCATATTAATACTTATTTCCTTATCCTTAATACTTACCCTTATCATATTAATACTTATGTCCTTTATAGAATTTCATCACAGTGATGCGAACTATTATCAAAGTTCCTTTTCACGAAATTCAATACAGACAAATTACGTAGGACCAAATCAAGAATAATACAATATTGATAAGATCTTTGTCTTACATGTCAAATAATATTCATTTCCGTTTAACAGAAAACTTTTTATAACTATAAAATGCAAAATTGCTTTATCATTGTGTACTTTATACATTTTAATAACTTTCAATTTTCTGCAGAAAATTAATTACTCCATTTCTCCAATTATGATTTTTGTAGCTGATATAACATGCTCAGTGAAAATCCACTGCTGCATAAATGCATTATTGTAAGGGAATGGTCCTATAATTGATATCGAAAACTCATCAAACTTTGGAAGTTCTATTATTAATAATTTTAAAATTTCACATTATATTTTGTTATTTTTTTTTTCATAGCTTTAGTATATGATTAAGAGTCAATCATCAAAGATTAAAAACTATTGTTTTGTAATAAAATGTATAAGTCTTGAAATTACATTAAAAGTTTACTGATACCATCATTTTTAAACTTTAACTTCCAAGAAAGAAACTATAAACTAAACTAAATAACTAAAGACTAATAAATTTTATGTAAATTACTCTTTAGAGATAAATTCACAACGTTTAGACTTCAGAAATAATAATTAGTATTTGCCTTCACAATAATCTCCTTAAATACTCTCATCCGCAAACATCCCCCATCCTCATGGAACAGTTGACATAATGATTGAAAGGAATTGGGTTCAAACCCCTGACCTTTCCCCATGAGTTACTACCGCAGTTTCAGAGAGTAATCCTCCGCACGCTCTGTAATTGGAAAGGGATTTCAAGTATGGAAATTGCCCAGTTTTGTTTAATGCCTTTGTTTGATAGCGTAATCTTCAATTTGTCAAACTCTTATCTTTGGAGGTTTGGAGAGAGAATTTGAATTATTTGAATGAGTGAGCATTGGATCAAAAGAAAGTGCTGCACCAAAATATCGTCAATAAATCTTAGCGATATGTCTATTTCTAATGCACTTATTGTAATGTTATAGAAGTATATTTATATAAATAAAACATATATAGTTTTGCAATATGGTTGTTTCTTTCAAACAATAAAAACCTATTGAAGTAGACAAATACGTAGGGCATCGAGAGGGCTTTGCCAGAATGAAAAAGAAAAAGAAAACTGATAGGAATCGAAAAAAGTAAAATAAAAAGTACCATTAAAAAGGATTTATCCAGAATTTTCAGAATTTTTTTAGTGTCTTATACATCATTTAAATGCATTTTCAATCAATTTTTTGCATTTTCAAATCTCAAATTTGTTACAATAAAAATAACTACTTCTACGCAATTTTAAATGGTTTTCGTTATCATCTTTCATTGGCCCTTTTTCTATTAAAATGGCGCAGAGGTAAGAAATCGGATCTCTGACAGTGAGGTTGAGGATTCAAATTTATTTAAGAACCTGGTGGCCGAGTGGCTAGTGCTCGAAGTCACAGGTTTCGGATTCGACTCCTGACGGTACTATAGATGTTTGTAGTGGTTCAGAATCCACTTTAAACCATAGGTCCAGTATACTATGACTCTTGGGCATAGGGCTGGCAACCCTACCCTGTAAAAACAAAACATCTTCTGCCTCGAAATTTGCAAATACACAGACCACCTTGGCCCACCATGGAGCTGTTGAGCCAATAAAGAAGAAGAGATGTTTCTATTACCAAACAAAAAACAAAACTACCATTAAAAGATTTATACAGTTTTCAGTGTTTTTTCCATCAATTAAACCCTTAAGTATTTGTTACATTTTCAAATCCCAAAACTGTTATTACAATAAAAGTAACTCTTCTGTACAATTTTTAATAGTTTTTGTCACTATTTTTCATAGACTAACTTCAACTGGCTTCTACTAACAAGCAAAATAATTCAAAATGATCTCATGCCTTTAACACTTGAATTAACGAAAAGTAGCCGTCAGCTGTCTATTTAAATGCTTGATTAATATTAACGAGAACAGCAATAAAATTCATGAAGACTTTCGTAAATCTTTTACGTGAACTTAATTAGATAATCTTTGATAAGAAAGTTCGTTACCAAGGAAGACTTTTCATTAATATACACTTTTTTTTTCCTTTGTCGGCAAATCTTTCAAGCCTCACTTGAGCGTTTCCCTCGTGAAAGTTGCAGAAAAAAAAGCGATGTCAAATTAATTGACGCCTTCTTCACAAAATTCTGGTAATAAAAAAAAACTCCAAATTTAATTAATCAATTACTAGTTTAAAGCTAATGAGATTTTGCCCCTAATGAACTTCATCGAAGTCAAGAATGAGTACTTTCTTTAAAAATCTGCAGAAAACTTTACACAAGTACTTTGATGAGTGCTTGTTATCTTCTACATTGAATATTCTTTTATGTTGTGTTATTTGAACAAAACAAGTTGTCAAAAAGTAATAGAGTTAGAAACTTTTTTTTTCTATTTAAACCTGAAACAACAGCTTAGAAATTAGCTTATGACCGTGAGATTGAGAGTTCAAATCCTTTTAAGAGTCTGATGGCCGACTGACTACCGCTTGATTCTCGGTGTCACAGGTTTCAGGTTCGAGTCCTGGGGATTGTATGGATGTTTGTAGTGTTTCGAAATCCACTTTAAACCGTAGGTCACGGTCTAACATGACTGTTGGGTGTTTGGCTGACAACCCTAATCCGTGAAAACAAAACATCTTCTATCTCGAAATCGGCCGGTAGACAGAAGTGCTTGGGGTTTTGTTCATCATTTAAACCCTAAAGTATTTGTTACATTTTCAAACAACTAACCAGTTATTACAATAAAAATAATTATTCTATGCAATTTTTAATGGTTTTCGTCACTATTTTTCATTGACTACGTTTCTACTAAACTGGCACAGGGATAAGAAATCCGATCTATGACCGTGAGATTGAGGGTTTTAATCCTTTTAAGAGTTTGATGGCCGAGTGACCAGCGCTTGATTCAAGGTGCCACAGGTTTCGGGTTCGAGTCCTGGCGATGCCATGGATGTTTTTAGTCGTTTCTAGTTGTTCTAGTCTTTGGATTCGGAAGAATAGATGGTTTCTACTAACAAATAAAAAAAACATAAACTACCTCTAAAAAGTGTTTGTACGGAATTTCTAAGGTTTTAGTGCTTGTTCATCAATTAAACCTTATAGTATTTGTTACATATTCAAATCACAAACCTGTGTTACATTAAAAATAATTCTTCTACCCAATTTTTTATGGTTTTCGTTACTGTTTTTCATTGACTAACTCTAAATTGCTTCTACTAATAAGCAAAATAATTCAGAATGATCTCATGTCTTTAACATTTGAATTAACGAACGTAGCCGTCAGCTGTCTATTTAAATGCTTGATTAATATTAACGAGAACAGCAATAAATTTCATTAAGACTTTGGTAAATCTTTTACGTGAGCTTAATTAGATAATCTTTGATAAGAAAGTTCGTTACCAAGGAAGACTTTTCATTAATATACACTTTTTTTTTTCCTTTGTCGGCAAATTTTTCAAGCCTCACTTGAACGTTTCCATCGTGAAACGTTGCAGAAAAAAAGCGATGTCAAATTAATTGACGCCTTCTTCACAAAATTCTGGTAATAAAAAAAAACTCCAAATTTAATTAATCAATTACTAGTTTGAAGCTAATGAGATTTTGCCCCTAATGAACTTCATCCGAGTCAAGAATGAGTACTTTCTTTTAAAATCTGCAGAAAACTTTACACAAGTACTTTGATGAGTGCTTGTTATCTTCTACATTGAATATTTTTTTATGTTGTGTTATTTGAACAAAACAATTTGTCAAAAAGTAATAGAGCTAGAAACTGTTTTTTCTATTTAAACCTGAAACAACAGCTTAGAAGTTAGCTTATGACCGTGAGATTGAGAGTTCAAATCCTTTTAAGAGTCTGATGACCGACTGACTGCCGCTTGATTCTCGGTGTCACAGGTTTCAGGTTTGAGTCCTGGTGATTGTATGGATGTTTGTAGTGTTTCGAAATCCACTTTAAACCGTAGGTCACGGTCTAACATGACTGTTGGGTGTTTGGCTGACAACCCTAATCCGTGAAAACAAAACATCTTCTATCTCGAAATCGGCCGGTAGACAGAAGTGCTTGGGGTTTTGTTCATCATTTAAACCCTAAAGTATTTGTTACATTTTCAAACAACTAACCAGTTATTACAATAAAAATAATTATTCTATGCAATTTTTAATGGTTTTCGTCACTATTTTTCATTGACTACGTTTCTACTAAACTGGCACAGGGATAAGAAATCCGATCTATGACCGTGAGATTGAGGGTTTTAATCCTTTTAAGAGTTTGATGGCCGAGTGACCAGCGCTTGATTCAAGGTGCCACAGGTTTCGGGTTCGAGTCCTGGCGATGTCATGGATGTTTTTAGTCGTTTCTAGTTGTTCTAGTCTTTGGATTCGGAAGAATAGATGGTTTCTACTAACAAATAAAAAAAACATAAACTACCTCTAAAAAGTGTTTGTACGGAATTTCTAAGGTTTTAGTGCTTGTTCATCAATTAAACCTTATAGTATTTGTTACATATTCAAATCACAAACCTGTGTTACATTAAAAATAATTCTTCTACGCAATTTTTTATGGTGTTCGTTACTGTTTTTCATTGACTAACTCCAAATTGCTTCTACTAATAAGCAAAATAATTCAGAATGATCTCATGTCTTTAACATTTGAATTAACGAACTTAACCGTCAGCAGTCTATTTAAACGCTTGATTAATATTAACGAGAATGACAATAAAATTTATTAAGACTTTGGTAAATCTTTTACGTGAGCTTAATTAGATAATCTTTGATAAGAAAGTTCGTTACCAAAGAAGACTTTTCATTAATATATACTTTTTTTCCCTTTGTCGGCGCTTTTTTCAAGCCTCACTTGAACGTTTCCATCGTGAAAAGTTGCAAAAAAAAAAGCGATGTCAAATTAATTGACGCCTTCTTCACAAAATTCTTCTAATAAAAAATCTCCAAGTTTAATTAATCAATTACTAGTTTGAAGCTAATGAGATTTTGCCCCTAATGAACTTCATCAAAGTCAAGAATGAGTACGTTCTTTAAAAATCTGCAGAAAACTTACACAAGTACTTTGATCAATGCTTGTTATCTTCTATGTTGAATATGCTTTTAAGTTGTGTTATTTGAATAAAATAAGTTGTCAAAAGGCAACGGAGTTAGAAACTTTTTTTTTATTTAAGCTTGAAACAACAGCTTAGAAATTTCGTTAATAAGTATTAAATATTTTCAAAACAATAAATTATTATGAGTCATCATTTGATTGCAAAATACAATGAAGTAAAAGTAAGTTTAAATAGTCACATATTAGCATATGTATTGTATTTTTTAAGGTAATGAAAATGTTTTCTACTGGATCTATTTATTAGCATACAACTTCATATTTATTGTATGGTACTAATGCTTTTATATGTTGTTTCTCAGACTTATTTTTAAACTTATATTTTAGAGTTATTTTACTTACATAAACTTATTATTAATATTTATTTTTACTCAGAATTATTTTTAAGAAAAGGAATTTTTCATTATTTTATGTTTACATAAGGAGCTTTTAAAAAAAATGTAAAAAGCAAAATTAAGTAAGAAGAAGAAATAAAAAAAAGATGTCTTGAAATATATAAATTCTGTAATAATACAATAGAAGGGCATAACAATATTTATGAATATCTCTGTTACATTAATACTTAAGAAAAACTATATAATCTTCCACTTTTTCCATAAAGCCTTAAATCAAAATATCTTCAAGTGTATCATCAGGAAGTATATATATTCAGCAAATCAATAACAGAAAAAAATGTCCAACTTATAACCCAATGGTAAAGTACGCATTTAGTCTGCAGGAGTGTTAAGTTTTGAATCCGCTTGAGGCATGTGTTGCAGTCACTGCTTTCAGAAACCAGCAAACTCGATGACGATTGGGACAACAAGTATAAAGCGTCTCACATCAATAGTCAGGCTTCCTGGTGGGAGTTTTTCCATATTTTCTTTCATACGACTCACAACTTCGGAGTAGTTACCCTTAAAATTTCCTTTCGGAAAGCAATGTTTTCCCTTCATCGCCGATATGT
Organism: Caerostris darwini; assembly: GCA_021605075.1. Classification (NCBI taxonomy): domain Eukaryota; kingdom Metazoa; phylum Arthropoda; class Arachnida; order Araneae; family Araneidae; genus Caerostris; species Caerostris darwini. The sequence continues at coordinate 974,254 of BPLQ01000176.1, forward strand.
AGCCTATTCATGCATAAGGGGAACATAAGGCCCACTGATGTTCAACAAAAAAATTTTAAAAATTGTTTCTAGTGTCAAATATTCTTTCTTCTACATCAATTATTCTTTGGCAAATACATCAATATTGTATATCAGATACATCAATTATCCTTCTACAATAATAAGCCAAATAAGAGTTTATGGATTCTGCATAATCAGAATATACCATATAGAGTTTATTACAAACATTAATCAGTTTATATTACATGTAGGGAAAATGACTACACAGCCGATTTAACAACGAGGAAATATACGTATTACCAACGTAAACTCAGTGTCATATTAAAGAAGCATGAATAGAACTTGCATATTTTGTTTCTATCGTATATTTGTATATTTCGTTTCTATTGTTTATTTAGTTTTCATTGATAAACTTTTATATCCAGCAGACGTATATTTAAAAGGATGTCTTTTTCAGCTTCTAAATTTGAAGTTACATATACATAATGAAAATTTACGAAATTTTATTTTCTTTTCTCCTTATTCGAGTCTGGTTAAAGATTACCAGATTTACACGTTTCCTAACGATCTATCACAAAGGGCTTTGTTTTTGCCTTATCCTCAGGACGTTTTGAAAATATAACATTGCCAGATTATTCCTGACAAAGCTAATACAGTTCCTTTGGGCTTTGTTGTGGTGGTAATACTCTGCAAAGATTTTGACAACTATCCATCCATTTTGCAATGATTTTGATGTACGTGAGTCATATTCTAAACGAGGGGTGGACAACTCGCTGCGCGCCTTGAACATTTTTTCTGCCCGTGAGATTTATCACACTTCTACACAATATATTTATTATATAATGGCCAAAGTAGTGAAACCCAATGTATTAAAAAAATACATTATATGTGCATCCATTTATTCAAAAATTAAATATCGAAAAGTTTACTTAAAAAATTTAAAAATAACTTTGATTTTAAAATAATATTTTTGCGAATATATGACAGATATTGCTTGTTTTATTTATGAATTCACAGAATAATTAAATTATATTCTGCGAACTGATGATGCGCGCCCATCTTGGAACATCTAATATAACAGGTTGTAATATGAATATAAAAATGTCAATAGTGGGTCTAAATCTAATATGGGATATATAATTTTATATGCGGCCCACGGAGTTATGGTGTATTTCCAAAATGGCGCACAAGATCATTTGGGTTGGCCACACCGTTCTAAACAAAGATCGTATACCAAACAAAAATGTTTCACCAAATTGTATTTATTTCAATGTGGACGTATACTAAGGTATTACTGTATTGAAATTACTTTTGCAATGCTTAAGACACAAAATGCAGTATTACTTTTAAACACTTGTTACGTATTTGTATCTACCAAACAATAATTGATATTCATTCGTTTATATATTCGAATGGATATCCATTCAAAACCATTCATTATCCATCCATTGCTAATTCTATCCATCTATTTTAAGATTTTGGATGTATGCGAGTCATATTCTAAGCAAAGATCATATAGTACCAAAGCAAAATGTTTCACATCCAAATAGGACGTATACCAAATTTGATTTATTCCAATATGGACGTATACCAAGACATCATTGTATTGAAATTACATTTGTAATTGCTAAAGATACAAAATTCAGTATTTATTTTAAATACTTATTATGTATTTGTATCTACCAAACAATAATTGATATCCATTCATTGATAGATTCGAATAGATATCCATTCGTATCCATTCATTATCCATCCATTCATAGTTCTATCCATCTATTTTGCAAAGATTTTGATGTACGCGAGTCATATTCTAAACAAAGATCGTATACCAAACAAAAATGTTTCACGGACAAATAGGACGTATACCAAATTGGATTTATTCCAATATGGACATATACCAAGATATCACTGTGCTGAAATTACATTTGTAATGCTAAAGACACAAAATTCAGTATTAGTTTTAAATACTTATTATGTATTTGTATCTACCAAACAATAATTGATATTCATTCGTTGATATATTCGAATGGATATCCATTCGTTGATATACATTCGTTATCTATCAATTGATAATTCTATCCATCTATTTTGTAAAAATTTTGATGTTCGAAGTGATATTCTAAACAAAGATCGTAAACCAAACAAAAATGTTTCACGTCCAAACAAGGCATATACTAAATTGAACTTATTCTAATGTGGACGCATGTTGAGGCATCACTATACTGAAATTACATTTGTAATGGCTAAATATACAAAATTCAGTATTAATTTTAAATACTTATTATGTATTCGTATCCGCCAAACAATAATTGATATCCTTTCGTATCCATTCATTATCCATCCATTGATAATTCTATCCATCTATTTTACAAAGATTTTGATGTACGCGAGTCATATTCCAAACAAAGATCATATACAAACAAAAATGTTTCGCATCCAAATAGGATGTATACCAAATTTGTTTTATTCCAATATGGACGTATACCGAGGCATCATTGTATTAAAATTATATTTGTAGTAGCTAAAAATACAAAATTCAGTATTACTTTTAAATACTTATTATGTATTTGTATCTACCAAACAATAATTGATACTTAGCTCATCCAGGGATACAAAATTCAGCATAATGTTTAAATATTTATTATGCATTTGTAACAGCCTCAACAAACAATAATTGATACTTATTACTGAAACCTTTTCAACTTTCACAGGTGATCAGCTGCAACAAGAACATCTGCACCCTGCAGATCACCGACACGACGGGCAGCCACCAGTTCCCGGCGATGCAGCGCCTCAACATCTCCAAGGGCCACGCCTTCATCCTCGTCTACTCCGTCACCTCGTCCCAGTCCCTGGAGGAGCTGCGCCCCATCTTCGAGGTCATCCGGGAGGTGAAGGGCGGCGACATGGAGGGCATCCCCATCATGCTGGTGGGCAACAAGTGCGACGAGACTGAGTCCAGGGAGATCCAGACCTCGGCGGGACAAGAGCAGGCCAAGAAGTGGAGCTGCGGCTTCATGGAGACCTCGGCCAAGACCAACCTCAACGTCAAAGAGCTCTTTCAGGAACTGCTCAACATGGAGAAGAGACGGAACGTCAGCCTCAACATGGACACGAGCAAGAAGAGGTCCCAGCTGAGGAAGGAGAAGTTGAAGGGCAAGTGCTCGATGATGTAAAGATATGTGACAGTAGGAACACTGGTAAAAATGACAGACGGAAATGGTTTGATGTTTTTTCAGTTATCCTCGACAATAGCAGACCCTTAAATTCTGTAGCTTGTAAACAGAAATCCTTAATAATGCTGGAAAATATATGCTTTTTTTGTCTTTATTATTCAGTTTTCTTTTTCTGATATGCTTGGTTAGGTATTGATTTCAAAGTGGTCATTAAGTGATTTATTTTCAGAGATATGGCATAACATATATTAGTCTATAAGTAAGAAAATCAATGCATAGGGAACTGCAAATATGTAACTATTTAGGTTCTTAATAGATTTAGCTTTAAATGCTTCAACTTCAATGAATTTAATTCATTTATAATAGACTCATGCTACAATAATTATGGGTCTATCAAAATATAGAAATGTTTTAATACTCCATTCCGGTTAATATTTTGTATAGAAAAACAAGTTTATCTTTTCTTTATTATTATTATTATACAAGTATAAAGTGTTATTCCGCATTTCTGAAAGATCAAATACTTTACCAAATGTTACCTCATATATATTTTTTAATCTATCATTGTAAAAGCGATAAAGAAACATATTTAATTGGATTAATTGCTTTATTTTTTAATCCAATAAATTAAACAATGTATTAATTAATTGATATTAACATTTTTTGATTAATTTATAAAGAATGTGTTTTATATAGTTTTGTAAGGTAACCAATAACCAGAATCGTTGTTACTATACTTTCATTAATTTCTTTGTCCAATTAATAATTCATTTAGCATAAAAGGGTCAGCTATATTATTCAGTTCGGTCTGTCATTTTTTAACTGAAATATATAAAAAAAGTACTGGGAAGATATAATAATATTACAAGTTCTGTTTTCTAATACGTCTACTAGTATAAAATATATTTAGTTTCAAATGACGCCGATGTCAAAAGGAAAGATAAAAAAAGGGAGTTTATTAACTGCCAGTTTGCTATTTTGTTTTTGTTGTAAAATATTATTATATGTATGATATTTTTTAATTAATATTTTGATTGAATTATAGAAATTTTAAGCTGAATTTCCTCACCTATATAGACATTTGTTATCAAAAGGTATTTTGATAAGACTTTAGCATGCTTGAACTGATTATCCTGTACGAGTTTGAATTACTTATTTGGACGATAAACTTCTTTCGATACTGTTATGGCTCCTTTGAACTATCGATGTGATTACGTCATGCATTTCTTGTTATGCATTAAGATTGTATATTTCTTGAGATACAGTAAACACATGTGGACTCATTATAATTCAACTACAACAATACACAATTTGAAATGAAAAATCATTTTGCTGTTTAAATAAGGATGTAATGCTAACAACATACGAAATGGAGTTGATATATTATGATTTTAAATATGCTGAAACCTTAAAAAAAGTTTATTTTGATTAAAAAATGGGAGATCACACATTTTATATAGAATATGTTGGACCAATGTGAGTCCAAAGATGTATAAACTTTTGCAACTAGCTTTGCTGAACAATGGAGATTATGTTCAATGTTTCATGAACACTTCAAAATTTTTGTTTGATGAACGTAGTTGTTTTACGACGGATTCAAATGCTGAAAAATTAAAATGGCTCAGAAATTATTATAACAGTTTTCAGTAGTTTCTGTTGATTAAGTGATTGAAAAATATTTCGTTACTATTAAATGAATTTTTATTGTTAAACTGTAATGTTTGAGAATTTATTGTTTTTATTTTTATTATTATACAATTTTTTTAAATATCTATATTTATTTTTGCAATCATATCAATGCTCAGGGCAGGATTGCATACTCTTTTTACTTACCAATGCATATTAATATAAATCCATGCCATTCGAAAAAGCTCCAATTAAAAATGATTAATGCCACTTGTTAAGTTCTATACTAATCTTAAAAAGGTTTTAAAATTGATTATTATTAAAATTGTTCTTGTTAAGGATTGTCAGAAGTTGAATTCTTGTCGATGTAAAGGTTGACTTTATTAACCTAAAGAGGCCAAAAGAACAAAATGGCAAAAAAATAATAAATAATAAATGAATAAAAACATTCATAACAAAATGTGATTTTAAATAAATTCAATTAAGAATTTGGAATAATTCATTTAAGACTCTAGAGTCATATTTCCAATTTTTGAATTCATATATTCACCACTCTTTCTGAAGTAGTAAAAGTGAATTTTTACTACATTCTGCTAATGGAGTAGGAGCTTAGACATCACTAGAAATAACGTAATGTATGTAAAGGAGATCTTATTCTTAAAAAATACAGAATGTGTAAATTTATTTTGTAACACAATTTGAGAATTAATTTTCTTATAGCTTGTGAAATTTATTTTAGCTATTTCATTTTTATTTATTTTTTTAAATTTAATTTTACAGTATTGTATAAAATATCGCACAAAATGTAATTACACATTCATGCAAATAAATCCACGCTTTCCTTCAATAAAAAGTGAAGTAACACAATTCTTATGTATATCTAATGTGATATAATGCACTTCGTCAACTACACCTTTATATGAATTAATATTTCATATGAAATTGTTGAAATCAGCTTCATGCTTATATTAAAAATTCTCACTGCTAAAACTCGATCAATTTAATGTTGAAATCCTATTTGATTGAGAAAATAACGAATACGAGGTACACATAAATTTACAGAAAAATTTATTTAATAACACAAAAGTAAAATTTAATATAAATACATGACTTTGAATTTCTTTTAAAAAAATATATATATTTTGCCATTAGATATTGTAATTAATATAATTTAACAAAAAAATTCATGGAAAAAATAATTATTTAACTTTGTTATGTGTGAACTTACTATGCTTAACATTATTTAATTTAGCATAAGCGCCTGGACTTTTCTTAAAAAAGGCTTAAAAAAAACTATTCGAGAAAAGATTATAAAGTTATATTTTTTTTTCTTTTAATGTTATTAAGGCTGTCTATCTCTCTCATTAATACTTTTTTCATATAAAATTTATTAAAAGAAAGTCAATTTTGAACATGTTTTCTAAAATGCAAAAAAAGGGTACTTTTCTGTTAAAGCGGCCTTGGCATTCCTTGGCGCTTTTTGGCGAAAGAAAGAAATTCATGCTAAAGGTACCCTGCCAATTTAAAAAGATGGAACCACGTAGCTTGTATCTCTTAACTTATCTCTTTAAGCTTGGTCTGCTTGGTCTATATGATACGGTATTGTTTAGAACGCGTGATTAAATATGATCCGGCTCTATAAAAAGGCAACCTCGGATCTTTGTCAGTTATCGCTTTTGCTAGATAAGCAAATAATTTATAATAAATGTCACTTTAATTTGTAATTTTGCTCTTCGCTTATGAGGTAGCATGCTCTACAATTTCTCATTACTAACATCACAGGTATAAGTTACATATACACATGCTCATTGCAGAGTTTTTTTATCTCTGTTTACAACATTTGGTGACGCATCAGCCACCCGAATTGCGCCAAACGTGTATTAAAATGCCATGGCCGCTTCAGAAATAAAATATTCAACAAAGCAAAACTTGACAAAGTTGTGCATCATATGTAATGCGATAAAACATCTTCTATTTTATTTTGTACCCTGATCTCCTGAAATCGAAAGGTTTAAAAAAGTGATTCTGACTTGTACAAATAACTGATTGTTCTAGAGTAGAAGAAAACGTGTATACACTCACGATAGAATTCGTCCCATATAGATGAGAAATACGGAGCAATTTCTCATTATTTGTTGATTATCACTGACCAAGTGTTATAAAAACCGCATCACATATCGAGAACTTGTTGCGTTGGTCTACAGAACAGATCGATAAAGAGAGATAATTTACTATGATGCCTATATTAATAATGTTTTGCAAATGTTAATGAATACTATATTATAAGCATGTTCGTATATTATACAAATACTCCGTGTTACGCCTAATGATTAGCATACAGTGAAAGCTCGTACATTATTAGATGAATAAGAACTAGTCTTGTAAATATGTCTAATATTATTTGTCTACATAATATCAACGATTATTTACACAGATGAAAGGCATAGCGTTATGCCAAAGCAATACATTTACAAAAACTGCTTAGCCAGTCAAAGAAGACTGGTTCTGGATTGATTCCAGTTTAATGTGATTTTTGTTGGCAATGAAAATGCAACAATAATGTAGAAATATTGGCACTTATATATTAATGCTCACACTTTGGCAGCTTTTTGATTTCGTTTGGCGTTATGAACATTGCCAAAAAAGAGCCCAACGAGGGAATATAGGCTAATAAATTTTGCTAAATAATCAAATAAATATAGACTTGCAATAAAAGAAAAGGACAATTTTAAAAACTAAAGAGTTATTTTTCAAAAACAATATCAATATTGCATGATTGCATAAATTATTAACCACAAAATAATTTTCAGATCATAAATCGTGCAAGCTTATGCTCATGTACTCAAAATAAAAGTTTGACGAGAGATAACAAAAACTATGCTTTAAAGCGTAATAATAATAATAAATAATAATAATAAAAAGAAACAAATGGAAAAGTTGTTTTTATCATTTTCAGCATTCGCCAAAATTACGTAGTTGGCGATAAATTCTTGGCGATGAAGTTATTTTCTTATCATAATTCATGCCAAGCCTATGCACATGCACAAAATGAAGCAAGTGAAAAGAAGTAAATTATTAAACCATATCAACATCAATAAAAATAATAATTCAAATATTTGTTAATTTTTTTCAAAATTATATCAAAAAATTAAAACAAAAAACATTAACAACACAAAAAAAATATTTTATCAAAATTTGGTGTATTTTTTAATTTATTTTTGCCAATCAAAAAGAAAAACATTAATATTGGCGTATTTTTTTATTTATTTTCGCCAACAAAAAAGATGAACATTACTATTTAAGTGCCAAATATTTTACCATGTTCATATAGTGATGAGTATAACTAGTTTTTTATATCTGGCTAAGCAGTGCTCCTATTTTCTTGTTTTACTACTTATTTTTCTGCCTTATATTATGACAAGAAGGCATTGATGCTGCAGCGTGTGAGTGCCTGCAACAGTTTCTTGCGTGCGTAAAAAAAAAAAAATTGTAAATATGTGCAATGGTGCATTTTCTATTTTCTTCGCACAATACTCGATAAAATTGTTTGTGTTCGACTGCGATATGTATGGTCATCACCAGTATTATGTGTAGCTATTGCAAACCATAAGCCCGTTTTAAAAGCCATAAAAAAGACACTGGAATTCATTGAAGTTCCATGAAGAGTAAAAATTAAATTTCTATTAACCAACTTCAAAGCGAAAATAAAAGGTAAACCAGTTTTTAATTCTAAATTTCTTTCCTATCATTTTCTTCAGATTGCATTTTATCTAATATATTTTATAATTTAAATTAAAAATAATTGTTAGCAAATATTATTAAAATTATATTTCAAATAAAAATAAAATTATTATTTCAAAATTTATTTTTTTAAATCTGTAAGTATAATTAACATAAATAAAACTATATTTTCCTTAATTTTTTTTTTTTTCCTAATTTAAGAAGAAGAAAAAACATTTGCATAATTGTTCATTTCATTATTTTTCAAGCTTTTTTTTTTTTTTTTTTTTTTTTTTTAAAGCAAATCTTAAATGTTAAGATTTATTTTAAATTTCTATATTAATAACCTTTTTAAATTTATTAAAAATCATTTGATTATTAAAAAATTTCTTTTCTTTTTTTTTTCCATTTTATTCAAAAACAAATAATTTTGTATATTTATTTAAAACATTTTTTTTGTTAAATAAATAATTAATACAAATTTAGCAAAAGGGAAAAATTAAAAAATAAATTTAATTTAATTCAAATAACAAACAAAGCTATTTTTTAATAATTATTTTTTATCGGATTAAAACTTTTTTTTGTTTATTTTTATTTTATTACTTCTCCATAAAAAATAATGAGTAATGAATTTCTAATTGCAATTAAAATCTAATCTTAATTATTTTTGTGTACAAAAATAGCAATAATAATTATGCCACATAAATGGAACTCAAAGCATAGAACTTATTCAAGCGAATTCCTACTACGCCGAATGTCAGTTAATTTAAGAGCTTTTTTCAGAACGCACATCTAAAATTTGATAAATTTCATTAAAAAAAAGCAGTGAACATTGCACATTTGAGACCAATATTATATTGATACCGTAATTGAATTGTAAAAACATATTGGGTTGCTATAAAATAACTTTCCCAGTTTTGAGGCATCTGCAGCTAAAACTAATTAACATAACGAAATCCATTTTCAAGTACAGTGTAAAAAAAGTATCAAATTTCGCCAATAGGGCGAGAGTTTGGCGCTTCTATTACTTACACACTATGAAGTTTTTGCAATCTAGGTAGACTTTTCAAGTTTCCTAATTCATACGTGATTTTGGAGTTGTTGGAAATGAAAAAAAAAATCAATTACAATGAAAGGCGGAATTACGGAAGATAGATTATATCAAATTTCATTAAAATGTGTATAATCTCACCTAATGAGCATGAACTAAATGGTATAATATCCACCATGTCTGTATAGGAAATTTGGCTTCATACTATTCAGTAGTTTTGGCTGCAGTGGCCGCCAAACAATGAAAGTTATTTTATGGCCACCCTGTATATACAAACTGCAAAATATTATAAAGCAAAATTCATTTAGGTCTAAACTGTTGTGCATAGATTTAAATTTATATATCTTATCAACGAAACGTGTGATGATCATAAAAAATTTAAATTCTTCATAATAAAAATAAGTTACATTTTAAAATTATGCTACAAGTGCAATAACAGGAGTTAAGCATACTTATTCAATTATTTGTTGAATTGTGTGTATCATAGCTGAAGCAAATGGCTATTTCAAATGTTATTCGAAAACGTTTAATTAAATATTGCTATATTTACATATATATATATATATATAAAACGTATATATTGTTACTAGTATTATATCTTTTGAATGCTTGTTACATGTTTGTGTTCATGGTGCTCTTTTATCTTACACTGTGCAATAATAAATGTTGATAATTAGCATATTTTCATTCTTCTTAGTCTTTTGTTGTTTTTTTAATGTTATATGTAATAAAAACATGTGTCTCTGATACAATGTGACGTAAGATCTAAGTCCTCATTTTGGTTTAAATTTTGTAATAGTATATTTTTATTTATAACAGTAATACGTTATAATAATTAATGAAGTAAGGATTGATATAATTTTTGTTTACTGAACTGCTGTTTCCCAGCGTTCTGAAAGGAAGAGTAATTGCATTAAACCAACAGCAATGTTTTAATATCAGAACCAAAAATATTTCTGATAGGTTGAAAGCCATTGTCTATGTTAACGAATGTTTTTGAAAAGTTTATCTTTTCAAAGATTTCAATTTTAATTTTTAATAACTTACAACCCAATAAACATATTAAAATGGTATTTATTACCATTATTATTAATCATCATAGCCAAATGTTATTTATTACTATATTTTTAGATTTTTTTTATTTAATCCCTTTTTCAATAAGACAAAATTTATTGATAATTTTATAAATATCTCAGAACATAAGATAATGTTTCGAAAAAATTATATACTTAAACCTTTTACATTTTGAACACCAACCAACACTTTTGACATTAAATTTTAGTTTTGCCTTACCATTTATTAAAAATCACACTATGATCATCACACAAAATCACAGATGAATTCTTCACCAAAAACATGGCGTACATCTTAATAAAATTAATTAATGTAAATTAAATAAAAGAATAACATATTAATTGAAAAAAAAAGATAAAAATTGATTATTTAAGATATTTTAACAAATTCTTCGTGTAATATTTAGAAAATTTTAATTTTACAATATTAACTGCTAATTTTACAATCTAAATTTTTAAAGATGATTAAAAAGACAAACCATCATATTAAGAATTTTAATTTGTCTAGTTAAGCCAGTTATTGAAGTAACGAAATTGGATATACCTTAATTTAAAGTATATCTTATCCAATATGCAATTCAAATTTTTTTACCAACAGAAATACCACATGCAACTATAATAATTCAAAGCCCATATAATTCAATAATTGTATTTATTTTAAATATTTTGAATAATTGATTGAATATATTCAAAATTATTTCTCTCAAAACAGAATGATTGAAGAAAGAAAATAAAAACAAGTTTAAAAATTATACGGATAAAAAATTACATTCTTCCCATTATTCATTTGAATTTTAAAATGCTTGCTAAATAACTTAAATTTTAAAAAATTAAAATCTTAGAAATTTTCTTATTATTTGTTTAATTTATTTCAAAAATCCATTTGTTGCTAGTTTATATCTTTCATATACATGACTTTTAAAAATTAATTTTAAAAAAAGTTGTCTTTAAAGAGCGGTAGATGAGAATATGACATAAAGTGTTTTATCATGATCTATGTTTCTTAAAATAAATGTTACAAATTGCTAAAATTAGTAAAAAAAAATTATTTTTCGAATTTATTATTTAAACAATTACTGTATAAACTACCAACATTTTTATAGCTTTTTCAATTAATGGTTCTTTTATTTTAGGTGCCTAATAAATTTTTTTCAATAAAGTAGAAATTTCCGAATATTTTAAACTTTGGAAACAGTAAAGAGATATTGATCGTAAAATGTATTTTTGAACTTAATTATATTGTTGTTTGAAAGTCAATTCTGATCAATTTTTAATTATATTTATAATCTTACATTTTAATTAATAAATTAATTAATTTGTGATTTTTTAATCACATTTACATTTAATTGATAAACACACAAGTTATTTTTTAATTTATGTTTAGTTAATTGTTAATTACTGTAATTCATTAATACAATCGTTATGAATATATCATATATACTTAATTTAAGATATCAAATTATTCTTATTAATAAAATTTTTTTACAAGAATTTATTTTTGCTTTTTTTAAAATGATTACTGCCCCTCCAGATTGTCTCAGAGACGCTGCTTTTTCTTTAACAATGAATTGAATAGACACTTCTTTACTATTGTTCCGTGCTGTTAAGTATTAATTAATACTAACGAATATTTTGTACAAAAAGGAGCTGATATCATGTAAATACTATTTTAAGCATGCATGAGAAACGGTGCCACTGTAAACGATATTACTTTTACGAAACGAGGGGCTATGCTTAGAATTGTGATGTAGTTTTCGAATTGTGCACACAAAATATAAAAGATAATTTTTTTGAGGATACTTTGTACATACCAATTCACTACCGATAAGGGATTCTGTAAAGCACCTGGATGAACACACAGCTTCAAAGCCTTTCATGAGAGTGTAGATTGTACAAGTATAGTTTCTAGGTCTGTCTGTTCATTTACTATGATTACTTATTAAGGAAGTTATACTTCAATGTTGACTCTTGATTACTATATTTGCTAATTTACTCACAATGAAGACGCAACTCAACGAGGCTGTTCACTCACACACCTTGGAAAGTTGCTTGTGTTGTACATTTTAGTCTTTTTTTGAATAAAATACTTTTGTTAAACATGTCGTTGTAAGTCTTTTTTGTCCTCCTTGTCAACTTTATTTTTTAATGTATATATAGTTTTCAATTAAAAAATATTTGTAAAAATAGTACATTGTTTCTATGTTAACTGTTCCGATTCGCAGCATCGACCAGCATTTATGCTGCAAAAATATTATAATATCAACGTTAACAACTGTAACGTCTCGTCTCAGCGTCTTTTCTCAGCGTCTCGTCTTTTCTCTATCACCATTCACGATGTTACAGCTCATGGTGTAGTCCATATTTCTTATGTAATTGTTTCTACCTGGGAAGATCACACAGATAATCACTAATTTCATAAGGTCTAATTATCCATGACACTGAATATCTGCTATCAGATTTGTGTGACAGGTTGTTCTCTCTAGTACAAAACACTAATTGTATTAAATATGTAACTACCCACAACACTGCTTATCTGCTGTCGAATTTGAGTGAAAGGTTGTTATTATGTATTTGTCAAAGAATATGCATTCCTCTCTGCTGGGAATGAAATTTCACAACACTTCCAGTGGGGAAAATGTTATAGCAACTTTACAAAAGGAACTTAACTGCCGTGTTTTAATATTATTCTCTTTGGAGGAAAAGGTCACAATGAATTTAAATAGCTAAAAAGATTTATTTTATCCGTGTTTATAATTTAAGTGTAAGTTCTTGATTTTAAGCTTCTTATTATGGCAAAATTTATTTTATTTTTTAATTTTAAAGCTCCAGTAATCTCATTTACAAAGAATGAGTACCCATTTGCAGATAATTATAATTTTAAGTAGCTTTTGAATGGCAAAGTAATAAGTGTAAATATATTAGTATGTCAGGTAACGCCATTTGACTAAATCGTAATCAAAGAGCCTGGCATTATCATCCGCATTCAAAAAATTACACTTAATGGTTGCAATCAATTTTAAAATGCTTATTTTAATTAATAATTATTATTTAATCTTCAATAATTATTGAAAAAAATATTTATTGTATTATAAAAGCCTATATCGAAATCGATGTTTCAAATCACTATAAGAATCATAGTCATAATTTTAACACACCATATATTTTCTTGGAATAAACATATAATGAAATAAAGAAATTAAAGAAAATGTACTAATAATTTCATATTCAGAAAATAATGTTAACCTATTATTAATAATATAATTAACTTTTTAGATAGACTACAAAAAAAATCGCATGCTCTAAAATTTATTCCATGCAAGCTTATGAAGGAAAAGAGGAAAAAGAAATGTTTGGCAAAAAAAACTGTGGTAAAAAGTTATTTATAAAAGATTACAAAACACACACATATATATATATATATATATATATATATATATACATGCAAATTTCCTACTTAGTAAATAACAGTTTTCGTAACGGAAAAAGAAATTTTCTTTTATCGTTTACAATCTCTACTTGGCCTACAGCTATTGCTACTTAAGTTCCTTTATCACTGTAGTGTTTCTTCCTCAAAATAAAAAAAAACAAGTAATATAAAAAAAAATTAAGTCAATTCCTACTTTTTTTTTTCACTATATTGCTGAAGTCCTTTATAAATAATTTTCATTCATTTTTTTAAGTTATCTGGCGCCATCTATTGGTAGATATATGCAACTTAAATCTAAAAAAAGCTAAAATTAATTAATTCAATTTAATGAAAAAATTAATATTTGAAAAAACTGTATTAACATCAAGTGTCATCCACTACAAGTTCAAAAAAATATATTTGAACTTGAGTGGAGGAATAAAAAGTATTTTATGAACGATTGAAAATTTGAACAAGATATATATAAGGAGAGTGTGAGCTAGTAGAAGGAATTGAATGAAAGATTCTTACTGTAAATATGCTCTTCGAGCATTAGTTTTTTCGTGGATAAATAAATGATTATTTATATTATAATAAAAAAAAATTTCAAAGTTTAAATTCTTTGATTTTTTTTTCCTAGCCTTTAATTTAATGTTAATGAATTAACACTAAATTAACACAAAATACATTTATTTATGGTTAGATTTAGAATTCATTATAGTTCTTTAATTCGAGAGATACAAATTTTTTTCAAAAAATACTTAGAAAGAAAGTATATAGTTAAGACAAAAAAAAAAAAAAAAAGCTAAATTCAATTCTAATAGTTAGATAATTACATTTTGTAAAAATTTTATATTTTTAATTAGTAATTCAGGTGTATTTATAAGTCAACATTTCAATTCGGATATAAAGTCTCAACAATTTAATATTTGAATTTCCCTGAATTATTAAGTAAAAAATTATTATGAGTCATTTTAATTAGACACTGAAAATCAATGTCAGAAGAATAAAAAAAAGAAATTCTCATTCTTTACTTTTATTGATTATATGAAATTCAAACCTAAAAAGAAAATAATTTTTTTAAGGAAAACTAATCAACTTACATTTTTTATTTAAAAAATAAGTAATTGACAGATATAAATAAATATATAATACATAATAAAATGCAATAAATAATAATATACATAACATATGTGTATGTATAATTGTTAAATATAATATTTATTTAAAAACTTAATTAAAAATACAGATAAATAGAATGAAAAGTTTTAAATATTTTAAAATATTAATAATTTATTTAAAAATATATTTATGATATTTATCTATTGTTTATTTACCTTATACCTGATATAATAAATTTCTAAAGCTAAAAAACAATTTTCACTTTTTTTGCTAAAATTGGAAACATATAAATTTAGGTTAATTTTTAAAAATAAGCAATAATGCTTTTGTTACTGGAAATAAAAATAAATTGTGAACATACTTTTTAAAATATTGTATGACCAAAGTTTAATTTTTTTTTCCTTATTCAATCGAAACTCGCATATTATTTTATACTTTTCAACTTAAAGAATCATTTATTTCTTGTTACCTTAAATTTAAAATAATTTGTATTTTAAATAAAAGTATATTTAACCCTTTGCACTCAAAGCAAAAATTTTTAAACTTTTTTAATTTAAATTTTAAGTAATTAAAATTTAATTTAAATTTTTTAATTAAATCCGAAAATAATTTTTAAATAGTTCGAGTCTAAAGATTCGTATCAAAGATAACAGCAATTTTTGGCGCCATCTATTGTTCTTTGGGAAAAAAAAAACAGGATAAATAATTTGTAGATAAATATGTACTACTAAATGTTTGTACAATAACTATTTCAAATAAATGTATTAAATTTTAATAAATTTCAAATTTTATAAATATTTTATATTAGTAAATTCTTCACTACCGTGAATAATTTTTCCGCTTCCCTACGAATTTTTTTAATTAATTTTTTTCTATTAAATAATTAAATAATCACATTATTATGAGAAATTTACTAAAAAAATTATATTCAGTGTTACGTGCTCCGAAAAATTTGATGCTGCAAGAAAGATAAAAAAAAAGTCCTTGCTTAAAAAAATACAAAAATTTATTAATAAATATTATCGTTATTGAAATCTATCCAATTCAATAACGGATGAATTTATTAACATACATTGATTAAAAAATTATTTTATTTCCTATACATCAAATAAAAAATAATTTTTAACATTCCATTCTAATTCTAACTTTCTTTCTTAAATAAACGCAGATATCAATAAATTAGTTTCGTATTGAATTTCTTATACCATACGAAATGATGCCATTTAATTTCGGTACAAGTCCACCGACTTTATTTCTTGCAAATCATACGACTGCTAAATAGTATAAAATTAATTAGTATATGTCTTGATATCTGGAGATAATAAATTAACAATTTCATTGTTGCTAAAAAAAGTTTAAATTTAAAGGACTGGTGGTATGCGTACTGCAACCAGATTGTAACTGGGTGTGGTTCAGTTGAGATATTTGAAGCAAAGATTGGAGAATTCACAGCTTTATTGACACACACACACACAAATATCACACATGTACAATTAGAGACATAAAATATTTAGCACATTTAAAGACATATCTTAGTGGAAGGATTCCACCTCTAAACCGAAAATCCGATGCTCAGGTACACGCAGGATGCCCGAAATATACTTCCTCTCCAGGTGAGAGTCTGCAAGCCAACTATTAAACAGAATTGCAGTAAATATATTTCCTTTCGGGATGAGAGACTGTAAACTAAATGTTTTACACCCGGGAACGTGAGTTGTGCTGTACTTCCTTTCGAGTAAGAATCTCGAGGCCTACTGACTATTTCTCCTGGACGTCACAGAGAGCGCTCTTGCCACTTCGTAACAGGAAGCAGGGTTACAAATGTTAAATTCACTGGATTAAAAATTACTGGTTTTTAAAAAATAAAAAATGCATTTTCAAAACACGATGTAATATCTTCAATGTTCTTTATAAATTTCTTTTGAATGATTATGAAATCAAAACAGATATACTACTCTCAATGTATTACTCTGAAAGAAGCTCAAATACTTTAAAATTGAGAATTTCTTTAAAAAGCTGTATTTAATTTTAACGAAAAATTTAGAAAAGCAGCATAAATTCAATGCAGTATCTGGCTGATATTTCTATTTACAGCTGTGAATAAAATGATTATTATTGATTATGAATTCCATGATAATTAAGATCGATTTTTATATTAAAAAATTCTATATTTATAAAAAGACATTGATTTTTTTTTTTTTTTTTTTTTTTTTGTAGGAAACATATTCTATTTACCTTAGAGACTCACAATCTCAGAATTATTAAATTGCATGGTATTCAATTGTTCATATAGTGTGTTTGTTCATTACAGTTTTTTGAGCGTATTTTTTAAAAAGAAAATATAACTAAAGGCAATTATTTGAGATTAATTATATTTCTTGATTCATGATAACTGTATTTTATATTGTATTTATATGCACTTATACTTAATTGTGTTTTAGACGTTAAATTAAAAATTATTCACTTCATAAATATTCTTTAATACTTCCATTTAACAAAAATTTTTGGATATCTTTCAATAAGTTACTCAAGTGTATTATTAGATAACACTTCATTATGAATATAAGGTCTCAACAATTTAATATTTGAATTTCTCTGAGATATTAAAGTAGAAAATTATTGATGAGTCTTTTTTAATTTTATGTCAAAGGAATAAAAATCTATTTTTTCTCATCCTTTACTTTCACCGATTGTATAAAATTTCAACCTCGTATAAAGTTAATTATCTTTTAAGGAGAATTATTTAACTTTTATTTGTTTTCCTTTAGAAAACAATTTTTTTTAAAAGGATAATTCAGAAGCTTTTGAATAATAATTCAGATGGTTTCTCAAAAGACAAAAATTTTTAATGTCTCGAAAACATGATCAATAATTTTAAATTTGGAAACAAAAAATTACATATGAACTCAGTAGTATAAACAAGCGTTAGTGCTTGTAATTTCTACACGGAATCCGAATTTTCCGTACGATTTCAGTATCAAGCAGTACCAAACTCGCATTCCCGGTATCATACGAGTTTCAAACATTCGTTTGAAGTCCATATGAATTATTTGAATTTCAAAAAACAGTTCGTTTGAAGTCCATTCGATTTCGATATTATTTAAAGTTCAACAAACAAACTTTAAACGATCAACTTTATATTTTCATATATGCATTTTTCTTCTGGGAATAAATTTTTATTTTAATTCTTAATTATGAAATAGAGATATCTTTCTCTTAGGAACTCTTAAAAACAATACATTTGCCTTTGTTTGAGCTTAAAAATGATGAAAACGAATGATTCGTATCATATAAACTGACGTAATGATTCGTTCTCTCTATAGAGATTCGATCCATCAAAATTCACCCCTGAAGTGAAGACATATAGGTTTCGGATTTTGTTTATGGTGTTGTGAATGTTTATTGATTGAATTTAAAATTTAAAGTTTCGATTTTTAAATTTTGTGGAAAAAATGAGCAGAAGTATATTAAATGAACTTTGATATAAATTGTTTTTTGGGGGAAAATAGTTCCAAAATTTTTTTTATTCTTAATTTATTTGTAAAAAATATTATTTACAAATGCGCTTTAAATATAAAAAAAATTTCGTGTTATTTTATGATATAAATCGCCATTTATAAACTCATAAGCATCGTAAAGATATTAGAAAAGAAAGCTCATTTGATTAAAAATGTCATCCAAGAAAAGAGTTGTTTACTTTTGGGATCCTGATGTAGGAAACTTTCATTATGGTAAATTTTTTGACTATTAATAAATATTTAAATTTAATAAAAATTTTTTAAAAAAATATTTCTATTTAATGTTATAGGTTATTCATGAATTAATTATATATGTTATTGAATTGTTATGTGTTTGCATTTATCTATTGCATTATCTACTTTCACATTGCTCATTGAACGTTTATATTTATCAACAGTTTATAAACAATTAATTTGACAGAATGGTAACATTTTTCCTATGAGCGTACTCAGTAGAGCTAAATTGAACAACATCAATTGGAATGAAATTTAAAAATAACCTTTGAAAGATAAAACTAAAAATATAGAAAATTAGTACAAAAATAAAAAAGAACTAATAAGTAGCAATAAAATTTAATTAATATAAATAGACAAAAAATGCATAAGGTTTTTTTTTTTTTTTTTACTTTGTTGTAACTTGAACATGAGTAGGACAGTTTAGCAAATAATCTTATTCTCAATAATTTAGTTGTATATGATTTATTTACTGTAAAAATCACAGTTATAGTTGCATATTATTAATTTAGCTACTTAAAATTGTGCAAGAAATGAGGTTATTTTATTTATTTATTCCTGTATTTTCATCTAAAAACATATAATTACATAGCATTTAATGTCTGGCAGATTTCATAAAAGCTGCTACTGTTAAATGGTCAAAATATATAAATATATATTGGCAGAAATTTGGTTATTATTAAATAATAACCAAATTAATAAATTTTTTAAAGATTAAAACTTTTAGTGTGTTATTTTTTTCTATGCATCTTGTCTCAAAAATATAAATACCAGCATAAAAGGCCATTAATAAGGCCTATAATATGCGGTGTGTATGATTATAAATGTTAAAAGTATAACTTATGGTTAATTTGTTGGAAAATTAAAAAATGTCTTGTTTTAATAAATTATAAAATATATCCTATAATTATAATCATTAAAATGCATTATTGATATTTTTTAGAAGTTTAACAAATGATTATATTTAGTATTTATGACTATTAATTTTTATCATCCTTATAAAATTATTTTAAATTGAAAAACATAATGAAATCTTCTCAACAAATGATGTAAATGTTTGACAAATGATCTAATGTTTCTAATTGACAAATGATCCTTTAACAATAGTTTTGTAATAATAGTAGTAACAATAGCTTGTAGTTTTTGGAATTCAATTTTTTTCTGTAAAATGCAAAGAATTTTTAGTCATTGAATCTAAAACTCTCCTAAATCATTATTGTTCTTTCATTCCCCCCCCTATTAAAAACTAAATGATGTCAACAGTAAATTCTTAAATGATGTCTACAGTATTTATGTCCATTGGGTTTATCTAAATTCCAATTTTTCTTATCACCATTATTTACTTCCTGTTCTCAATTATCTGCATTTTTTTTATGATGTATTTATAAATATTGCTTAATCAACTTTTTTTTTTAAGTACTTAAAATATAGATAAAGGAATATTTTCTTTCATCTACCAAATTGTCATTTGACCATTTTTCCATCTCTGTAAAATTTTATAAATGCTTTTCAAAGATTATTTCAAAATTAAAGAAGCATCTTGATTATTAAACCTAAAATTTTGAAAACCTTCCCCTTTGAAAACTGTTTAGCTTTAAATATTTCAAACAAATTCTAAAATAATAAAAGTGCCTATATTTTGAAGAGTTGTTAATTAATAATCATTTGTGAAAAATAATAATTTAAAAAAAGCAATTTTTGCTAAATTATGTATTTTGTCAATTTTTTATTTTGTACTATTTTTATTATTGCATCATATGTTTTTTACAATGAATTTAAAAATTAAGTGAATATACTTTACTTAATTATTGAAAAATTGTACAAGAAAGCAATGAAATTATCTAATGGATGCAACAAAACTTTGATTTGTTTTGAATATCAAACCATATCTTTCACAAGAAAACTTTGGTATGATAATTTGACAAAATTACAACTTGCTGAAAAAATGGAAGAGTGTTTATATTTATAATTGATTAATGACCTTCTTTATGAATGAATCTCTTATTAAAAGAAATTATAGGAAGAAATAAAACTAATATACAGAATTATTATACATGTATATATGCTTAATAAATTTACATATTAATAATAAAACCCATTAATAACAAACCTATTACTAAATTTTACACATTAATTTTTATAAATGATATTATACATCTATTTCATTCATTGAAGAATCTGTTATAACATTTAACTACACTTTTTATTTGTAGCCAAAAATTTTGTGCATTGTTTTTAAATTTTTGATTATAGATCTTATTTTGCAAAAAAAAAAAAAAAAAATTCTTAGTAATTTTAATTGTGATAGAACTTATCATATTCAACACCATAAAATATAGTGAAAAATAAAATGAAGACACTTAAAAATATTTTGGTAAAAAACATTTTCTTTGGTTAAGTATAGAATTGTAGAAATAAAAATA
The DNA here is from genome assembly GCA_021605075.1 of Caerostris darwini. Classification (NCBI taxonomy): domain Eukaryota; kingdom Metazoa; phylum Arthropoda; class Arachnida; order Araneae; family Araneidae; genus Caerostris; species Caerostris darwini. The sequence goes on from BPLQ01000176.1 coordinate 995,603, forward strand.
ATAATTATAATGTGTAATTGTTTTTATATCTAGTTTTTTAATATATTTTATTATTGAACAGGAGTTGGACATCCTATGAAACCTCATCGTTTATCAGTTACCCATAATTTAGTACAACATTATGAATTATATAAGAAGATGCAGGTAAACAGTAAAAATACTTATATTATAGAAATCATGATTTTTCAATTAATATTATTTTCTTATTAAAATTTATCATTATTTTCTGATAGTGGAGTGCCATTTCATGCCAAATGTAAAAATTGTTGCTAAATCATCCCAATCGTTAATAAATTACAATGTCTCAATTGGCAGTAAAACATTAATGGAGTCACTCATATTTAGTGTGGTTGTAAAAGTATAAAATTTTAATTTGCTAAGAATGAAAGATATATTTGAATCTGTGAAAGGATTTATAATTTTTAAAAAGACAAAAAAGGAAATGATATTTAAAAAAAAAAAAAAAGATTGTAATACTATAGCCATACTCTGAATAACAAAGTTATTAATTGACATATGATATTGATTATCAAATAACAATTATGGCAACTTTTATACCAAGTTTCAGTAATTATTTTAATTTAATCCTAAAAACATTATTAAACAAACACATTTTATCATTAATCTTCTATTATAGTAATATAACCTACAATATTATCAAATGTTAAACTATTATTAGTATGTTAATTTATGTCATGATAATTGTAAAATAATTCTAAAATATTTTTCACTGGAGAAGTAATTATAAAGCTAATTGTTTGATATCCCATTTGCAATTATACTTTGTGATACATTTAATGGCTGTAGTTGATTTTTTAATGTACTTATATTATTTTAGCATTTTAATTTAAACAAATTTAATTGAATTTTCTTCAGATCAGAATTCTATCATAGGCAGAATACACATTTGTTTGTCTAACTTTCAAATTAGTGCTTATTTATTTGTATATCTACTATATATAAAATTGGTTTCATATTTATTTTTCAGATTTACCGTCCATATCGAGCAAGTGCTCATGATATGAGTCGCTTTCATTCTGATGAATACATAGATTTTTTGCAAAAAGTGACACCCCATAACATACAGTCTTTTAATAAAAGTTTGAGCCATTTCAATGTTGGTGATGATTGGTTTGTATCTTATTTTAATTTTTTTTATATATATATTTGAAAAAGCTTTATAATTGATATATTTATATCCAAATTGTTGAATAGTTTTTATAATAATTAAATTAACTTCTTAAAATTTGATTATATTATTTTTGGGGTTATAAACTTTTAAGAATTTTAAAATCAATTGTAATAGATTTTGTGAAAATCTATTTGCACTAATAAGTAATGATTTGCTGTTGATCATTAAGGGCAAAATTATTTCAGTGTGTATTATTTAAATTTGAGTTAAATTATTTTAGATTATAATAGAGATGAAATAGATTAGATAATTATTTTAGATTATAAGAGATTATGAAAGAAAAAGTTTTAGTTATCAAAGCAATTATCAATTATCAAAGCATCTTAAGGAGCTTGAAGAACAGTACTCATTTTTTAATCAATGAAAAATTACATTAAAATAAATTTGAAAGTTATTCAAAATGCAATTACAGTTTTACATCTGTGACATGGCTAGAAAGTTACTTAGTGGTGTTTTGCTATGAATTCTTCTTGGTTCATTTAATGAATGTCCTTACATTTTTGGTTGACTATTGAAGTCATCTCTTTTGCAATCAACTGCATTGTATCATGTTGCTGGCATCATGAAAACAAACATCATGCCTAATAAAGTATGTTACTGTGCAGATTTTAGTGTATAGTTTCTTGTTTTATGTTTAATTAGCATATCAGGATTAGAAGCCAAGATCAATTCATACTAACTTCTGATTTAATTATTTTCAAATTGTAAACATATATGAAATTTGGTATATCCATAAAGTGTGTTTGGTTTTGGATAGTACTTTATGATTATTTTATTAAGCAAATTAATCATGGTCCTAAATTAATTTATTTTAATGTTATTTTTAGCCCTGTATTTGATGGTCTATTTGATTTTTGTTCCATGTACACAGGTGCATCATTAGAAGGAGCAACACGTTTAAACAACCAAGTGAGAATTTTTATTTGCTTTTTTTTAGTATATAATTTTAATAAAATATTTAGTTGCCTTAATTGAATGTAACATATCAATTTATATTTTCTGAAATAAAAGATGTATTTTTTCCTTTAAATTTCAGTGTTGTGATATTGCTATTAATTGGTCTGGGGGTCTACATCACGCTAAAAAGTTTGAGGTAAATTTGATTGTTTATTTAAATCACCATGATTTTATTTCCTTATTAATGTCTGTTTTTATGAAATAATTTTTGGTTAATGGATAAATTGTATAATTTGTCTTAATATACAAATAAAATTTTATAAAGTATTTTCAAATTATTAACTATAATTATGACTGATACATACTAAATAAATTAAATTAAAAATTTATTTTAAATTGGTATGTTTTTTGTTGTGCTGTAATAATTAAAAATGTATTGCTCTTTATCTGCATTGTCATAGATTTTTTTTTTTATGTTATAGGCATCAGGTTTCTGCTATGTAAACGATATAGTTATAGCCATTTTGGAGCTTTTAAAGTAATTTTCTTTCTTTATATTATAATATAAATTATTATAGATAATTTAATTCATATCATACAATTTTTTAAGTATTGTAAATTTTAAATGCATTAAATTTATAACTGTTTGTTTAGTAACTTAAAGGTAGAAAACTTCATTTAAAAAACTAAACTTAGTAACTTAAATATATTATATATTTTTTTTGTTAGATATCATCCTCGTGTTTTGTATATAGACATTGACATTCACCATGGTGATGGTGTACAAGAAGCTTTTTATCTGACTGATCGAGTTATGACAGTATCATTCCACAAATATGGAAATTATTTTTTTCCTGGCACAGGTTAAATATTTTTTTCTTTTTCTACTTTATTTTAAAAATTAAAATAATTCTTAATAAAAAAATGTATTATTAAAACTTATTAAAAAGTGATTGTTAAAAATAAAATTAATTAAAATTAAAATGAAGTTAATTCAAAAGATATTTAATCAAGTACTTTGTTTTTATTCACATTTAAAATATTGATTTTTATAAAAAGGTGTATATCTTTTTATGCATAGGATTTTAAAATATATAAAAAAAACTGTGAAAATTTTTTTAATTGGATCTAAATACTATAAATGTTAAATTTTATTTAAAACTGCTACCTACAAAAAAAAATTGTTCACTTAATTATCAGTAAATTTAGTATTTAATTTCAATATTCTATATATATATTATTTAAAATTCTTTAATTTTTAAAAATAGATTTAGATAATTAATAGATTTATTTTTTTCCTAGGTGTGAAACAACATACATATTTAAATAAAATTTAGATATATTTTACTTAATTAAATTTTTTTAATCAAATGTTATGTTTTTAACACTTATTATTTGCTGTATATTTTCTTAATAAATGAAGTTATATTTTTAATGAAGTGATTAATTTGTTATAAGTAGTGTAATTTTAATAATTTTATTTGTAATACATTTTCTAATGCAGTAAATGATTTTTTTTAGGTGATATGTATGAAATTGGAGCAGAAAGTGGTCGATATTATTCTGTAAATGTTCCTTTAAAGGAGGGTATTGATGACCATAGTAAGTTTCTTGCATAAAACTTTAAATCTGTCTTTAAACTTATGGACTAAATACCATTTAATCTAGTCCATTTAAAATATAACAAATATTTAACTAAACTGTATAAGAAATATATATATATTTACTTTATCATTAAATTTTTGCATTTTTTATTTATTTTTATTTTTCCCAGCTTGTTTTGTTAAAAATGATAAAAATTTTAACGAAAGTTTTTTTTTTTTTTAAGTAAAATTATGATTTTTAAATTCATTAAATTATAAATTTAAATGAAATTTTTTTTAAATTAATTTGGTTTGCACTTAAGGGAAATAATAAAACAATATTTATAAGGAATTCTAGTAAAAAGAATTTTTAAAGAAAAGAAAAAATAGTGTAAATATTCCTATCGTATTCGTTTATTCAATGAGCATAAATAAACAAACATTTTTAACTTACCAAGAATAAGGTATCTTAAACATTGATTTATTCCATAAAAATTCTGCCTTTTTTATTTTTATTACATTCATAGCTATAATTGAAATTGCTTGTATATATATATATATATATATATATAAACTGTTTGCAAATTAAATTGTGTCTTACATAATTCTTTTTTTCATGCTAAAAATAGAACTTAAATATGTAAGAGACCTGGAATCATTTAAACTATTTTTATGTTAATCATTTAATTTGATATGTATTCACTTAATGAAATTTATTTTAGAAAAGTAAATTTGAAATAACTCATATGGCAATTCAGTTTTATTGTTTTTTCAATATTTAATTTTTAACATTAAGAGTAAATTTTTAAACATTTGTTCTTTGTTTTTTTAGGCTATTTTCAAACTTTTAAACCAGTAATTCAATCAGTGATGGAATTTTATCAACCAACCTGCATAGTTTTACAGGTAATTTTATATATTTGTAAAATGAACTAAAGTTCCAAACCAATGCTTTAACTTTAAATTTAGGACTTATGAGATAACTTGATATCCATAATAGTCACTTATAAATATTAAAATCCCTTCTTTAATGAATTATTATTTTAATGTTTCTAGTGTGGTGCTGATTCACTAGCTGGTGATAGATTAGGTTGTTTTGCATTAAGTACAAAAGGACATGGGTAAGGGTTTTTTTCTCTTTTCAGTTTAATAAAATGTTGAATTACATATGTATTTTAAATTTTTAGATTTATTGTTTATCATACTATTTTTCCGCATGCTTCATTAAAAAATTATATGTATGGGATATTTGTATGACATTTCTATTTTTATTCTTTTATTTATGTAGTGTTAATTTTAACACTACTTTTATTTCAGGGAATGTGTGAAGTTTGTTAAAGAGTTGAATGTTCCTCTTCTTGTTCTCGGAGGAGGTGGATATACTGTGAGAAATGTTTCAAGGTGCTGGACATATGAAACATCACTTTTACTTGATGAAAATATCAGCAGTGAAATTCCATATAATGGTAAAAATTAAATTTGTAATTTAAGACAAATTTTCTGTAAAACAAATACACTGAATGTGCATTCTATTGTGAATAAGAATTAACATAAGAGTTCAGCAAATCAACTATTCTAGTGATATAGGTGAATTATTTATAAGACATGTAGGAGAAAAACATGATTTGATGAACATGGATTGATTGTAGAAACATTGAGAGGAATCTGAAATACATAGAAGAACATTCAAGAATAATTGCAAATTGTCATTAGTTGGGGAATGCTCAAGCAAAACAAGAAAATCTCCAAACATGTAAAAGATAGGAGAATAATGTGCAGCAACCAAAACACTCTTGTTTGCAGTACAATGGGTTATATGGAACATGGAAGTTCAAGGCCACTTCAAATATTGTTGCTATTTTCAGCACTGTCCAATACTTGTGCTCCTAGGTGAATTCGTCACATTTTATTTATTTGTTAATAAGATAAAATGTTTTGAATTCACTCAGGAGCACAGTAATTGGAGCAATGGATAATTGAAAATAAGTTATGTGATCTGATGCAGAATGAGAATTTCATGGAAACAGTATGAAAGTATGGATGCTGAATGCATTGCTGTATCCTTCAAGTTGATGGTGGCAATGTAGTGGTTTGGAGAATATTTCCATGGTATACTTTGACCCCTTTTATTTGTGTTCATGAATGTCTAAGTAAGGCATTGTATTTAAACATCATTGTTTACCAAGTACAACCTATTATGTTGATATTTTATTGTCATAAGTGATAGCTGCTTTCAATGAGATAATGCATTTTGCCTTAATGTTGGTATTATACAAAATGAGTTTGAAGAATATGAAAGAAAGCATGCTTAGGTAGCCACCACAATTCCCAGATCATAATCTCATTGAGCATTTGTGGGATAAGGAATTTGTATGTATTAATTGTTGAAATAACCATCAGAATTTAGATCCACAACCATCCTATCAACATTTTGCAGAGTCCATGCCAAGAAAAATCAATACTGTATTAAAGGTAAAAGATTGCCCAATGAAATATTGATGTGTTTATCTTAAGAAAGTGGCTATTCAGTATATTATAAGTAATCTGTTTTTATCATAATGCAGCGATACTCCTTTCTGTGTAAGTATGACATTGAATCATATTTATGTAATAAAAAAAGTTGCTTTTCGTTGATAAAAAGGAACATCGATTTTTGTTCTATTGATATGGAGAATGATTTCTTTTAAAAAAATACTCATTTTATTTAAATTCAGAGAATCCAGCAATGCTTCACTATAGCTAAATCTTAATATATATGTATGAATTAAATAAATACGATTGGAGTTCTGTATCAATTCATTTATTCAATTAAATTAATGAATTGTATTATATGTAATAATTCTTTTTTTTTTCCCTGTGCTATTTTATTTTTGGCATTTTTTTCCCTTCATCTTGTTAAATTATTTTAATTGTATATTGAAATCCAATTTTGTAGTATTTCATTCGTTACTTTTTTATGTTTAACATCTTGGGACAAGGTGCTTTTTTTCAGCAGAAGTTGAAATGGGAAAAATCAAATCTTCATTTAACACTGTAAAGAAGACAGCACTGTCAATCAAATTTTATTCAAACTACTGTCTAAGCACTTCTTGGCACATAAGATTAAACAGTGAAATCATTTTTCAGTCTTTTTGGGTAAATGTACATAGATTAGCCACAGATCACATGGAATGGTAAATATCCAGTTTAACAGTGGAAAGGGTTAATTCTATTACTTGTTAAAGGTGCTAGTCAGATAAGCTAGTCAGGTACTTTAAAGAGAAAAGTATAATACTTATTGTGTTTTTTTTTTTTTTTTTTTTTTTTTTCATCTAGTTTTTCTTTTAATACCATTCAATCTAAAATTATAATTAAAATTATTTTTATTTTCAATTAAAATCCCTCCTAAATGATATTTCCTTCTCTATGACACTGCTCTTCTGACTTGGTCGCTTACCAATTTTCCACTCGATTGGTGGTTGATCTATATGAACATTGCCTTTTATTTATATGTATGTATATTTATTTTCTATTAAAATTCTAATTATTTTTCTTATGAAATTTTTTTATAGAATATTTTGAATACTTCGCTCCAGATTTTACACTTCATCCAAATATTAACACCAAACAAGATAATGCAAATACCAAACAGGTTTGGGGTTAAATTTTATTTTTTTGCATTTGTCTCAATATTTTTTTTATTAATTTTTATTAAAATTATCTTTTTATGTTTTAATTAATATACTCTTTCTTTTTTTAATAAAACTTTTATTGGTCTTTAGTTTTCTAATGAAATTTCGAAACAATTTGTTTAAAGTAAAATTTTTAACATAAAACATTTGTTTTTAAATAACTATAACCTAATTAATTGTTTTCATTATTTTAACATAAAGTTTTTAGTTATCTCAAGGTTATATTTTCATTGCCTTTTGGAAATTGCCAACTTAGAGTGAAATTGAGGTTTGTTTGCGAGAGCCACAATACCATAGAATATCTCAAATAATTAACATTAGCTCTAACACTTAGTAAAAATTCAATTATTTCAATATTAGGATAGGATTTTTAAAAAGAAATGTAATAGAATATAAACCTGTATTGAATGTTGTTAGAAATATTTTTTTTTCTTTTTATTAAAGTTGCTAGTGATTGTCTTATGAAAAAATGTAGGAGGAATTATTCCAACTCTTTTTGAATCAAATCTTAAAATATCTTTAATGAGTTAGATTTTAAAATATTTTTTTTTTCTAATAATTTTAGATTTATTCCTTTTGCAATGAATTGGCAAAGGCTTCTGAAGTCAAACATTATTCGTCAAAATATTTTTTTTTCAGGCATAACTAATAAATTTTTGATGAGACATAATTTAACAGCTATATATTAGAAATATAGTTTTAAAAATTATTTAGATACTCAATAATAATAGTCACTCTTCTAATGGTTTTGATAAATTTTCTATTTTATGTTCACTTGTTTAATGTCAAATTAAAAATAAATTTGAACCTACTATGACTTGGACAATGTACAAAAAACTGTCTTTTATGCTATATTCCGAAATATATACATTTGTATCTTTCATTTATTTTGATTTTTAAAATGTTGTGTCATAAATTGTAGATTCTTGGAAATGACAGACTAATAGTTAATGATTAAATAATTAATAATTGTTTAAAATAATTAAAGTACTTAATTAAACCACACAAAAAACAATTCTGCAGGATGAAGGATTAATTGATCTCTGGTAACAAACTATATGAAAATTTCAGCAAACTCATTACAGTTTCTAATGCTCTATTGTTTTATTATTATTATTATTTGGGAACCCTAATCTTTTAAAATGGGAAGAGGCAAAAATAAATATGGAATGCATAAAAAATTTTAAACTGATCAATAATATTTATTTAATAATATTAGTACCAATAATTTCCCGATAATTTGACAATGATATAATAATTTCTGAATAAAATTTCTAGAAATAATTAAAAATTGACAATTTCCTTATTAAAGTAAAGTTGAAAATTAATGTGATCTTAATCTCATTCCTTATGATCAGTATTTAGAGACAATTGTAAAAGCTGTGACAGAGAATCTCAAATGCCTCATTCATGCTCCAAGTGTGCAAATGCAAGACGTTCCAGAAGACTTTCTGCGAGCTAAAATGGAGGAAGAAACGGAACCTGATCCAGATGTTAACATGGCAATCCAAGAAGCTGACATAAAGTAAGTTTTGGATCTTAATCTGATGGATAACTAATTAGAAGAAATGTAATCAAAAATTATAGCACAGAAATTGGAATATTTAGTTTTAATTTTAAATATGTTTTTTTTTTTTAAATCTTTTTCTCATGTTTATTTATATTATTAAATGATATAAATAAAATAGTTAATATAATTAAAAGTTTATTTAATAAATTTTATTAGATTGTATGTATGTCTTAATTTTATAAAAAGTATTCTCTAAATTTTTCTTCCCCCACTTCTTCTGTATTTTCTACAAAAAATTAATTCTTCCATTCATGGACATAATTGATTCTGGTTCTCATGAAAATCTTTTTACATATTTATTATGTGATAACTTTTTCAACTTTTAAGATATCAAAATAAATAAGTTACAATTTGAAACAGGAAGATCTAAATGTGGAGACAGTTTTAACCATTGTGTCTCATAATATCTTGGATCCAAGTTTATTTTAAAAACAATCCCTTGATAGATTTTATTTGAATTTGAGAAATAAAATAGCTACTTATTAATGTTATTTACTATTGATAAATACAAAAGAAATGCAATGCATATATACCATTTTTATTGCTGAATTTCTTAAAAATTATTGAGTTACAAAATTGATTGAAGTTTATGAGGCAGAACATGTGTTTAACATGTTCGGAACATATGTTGAACATGTGTTAACAATATGGTTATTAATATTGTATTAATGGTTAACAATATGGTTATTATGGTTGGTTATTATGAGAATGAATTCTTCTTTAAAATGTTTGTGGCTATGATCAAAATACATGCTTATCAATATTTTTATTTAATTATGATATATGTTCTGTGAAAAATAGTTCAAAAAATTAATCTCTCTAAATATAATCTAATTAGTTAATCTAAAATCTAATTAGTTCAAAAAATGTTTTAAGTGATTAACAAGTATATACATATATATTCAACTTTTATGTATGTTCTTACATCTATTTCCATTTATGTTTTATTTCAGTAAAGATATTTGTTTTAATCATGTTTACTTTTTCATTTCAATTAATACAATCACATCTCTTTGAAAATTAAAAAGCATATAAACATTTCACTATTAATTTTTAGAGTGGAACCAGCAAATGAATTTTTCGATGGTGAGAAAGATCAAGATAAAGAAACAGAGCAAGTAGAAGTGTGACTTTGTGAATGTTTTTATTTATATCATCTCTATCATTGAAATACCAATCATTGCAACCCAAAGCAAAATTACTATAGATTAAAATGTATTTTGCATTATCTAGAACAATGCACACTTTATATTAAAACTTGCGTACCTGAGAAAAAAGAGAGAAAAGAGAAATTTTTTGGGGAAAAAAAAGTTTATTTTATTTAATTTTATTCATAGTCATTGAAATACAGTAGTCTCCTGATCAGTAAAGAAAATATCTTGAACAATTTTAAAAGAGAAGTAGGAGTTTCTCATATAATTATGCCAATAATTATTTAGAAAATAAAATTCTAAGCAGGTATTAAGAATATTCATTTCTTTAAATATCCTGTTATTGAAGTAATGATTTTTTTTTAATCTTGTTATGCCTTTTGTCTTAGAATATTTGTTAATTTTCTTTTTATGAAATTGTTTAATCCATATTTTAAAAGATAAATATTTAAAAGATTTTGCAAGTGTTTTACAACTATTTTATTGTTGGTCTAGATTTATATTAAATTGGTTGTAAAAATATTACCATTATCTGTATATGTTGTTCAGATTTTTCATGTTTTATGTAAAAATTCAAATATTTTTGAGCAATAAAATTTTATACTACTTTTTAAGTTTGTTAATATTACTCTTTTCTTACCTGTTGATGAGATTGTATTATATTGAAAATAATGCAATGATTATTTGAAAGAGAATACTGCATAGTAAAACTGGCATAAAATACTTATTTATGCAGGTTTTTTTTTTTTTTCACTTAAATATTAATTCATTGAAAAATAAAAATGTGAGTTATTAGTTTACCATATATCAAAAACAGTCATGACTGATCTTGCAAAATATAACTCAGGGGTGCATAAGGGAAAAAAATTAAAGACTGTTTCTTTTGAGGAATTAAATTTATCGTTAAAAGATTATCACTATTGTACTTGATTTTGTATTAGTGTTTCAGATCTTATTTTTAATTTAGGGGACTTTAAAAATTCATATTACAGTTCCAAGCTTTAAAATACTCATTAAAACTTTTTTTTTAAAAATTAATAAAATTAAACACTATTTTAGATAATTATTCTATAAAAAAAAAAAAAAAAAAAAAAATTTATTTAATGTTGATCTACGATTTTTTAAGCCTTGTGTGTTTCATGCATTAAATTCATGTTATAAAAATAATTTTCATTTAAATATACTGTTTTCAAACCTACCCAATTATTGATATTGGTTGTAAGGCTCTTCAGTAGGACCAGACATTTATTATTATTTTTTTTTATTTTATTTTATGTTCTGGCATAAAATATTCAAACTTGAAATGTGTCTATTAGCATGTGTCCACTTTCAGAAAACAATAAAAAATTTATTTATTATGTACAAAAAGGAATTTTAAAGTAAATGTACAACTACAGAAAAAGCAAACACACACACACAAAGCAAAAAGAGAACGGACAAGAACTTTTTTAGAAACATAATCAGTTTGAATAACAGAACCATAATAACATTTGCTGTTTTATAATCTTTTATATGCATGATAGTTATCTCATAAAAAAAATGATTTTTTTTATCTCCATTAAAAATATAAAATTGAAGCTGAATATTTGTTTCTCATGGACTTATATAGCTGATAAGCATTGTATAACAATAAATGAATATTTATTTTTTCTAAAAATAATGTTAATTTTTATATATTTTAATATTTTACCTGTTTTTCTATACAGTTCAATTTGAAATTAAGAATTCTTCTACATTATGAACCTGTGCATTAAAAAATAATTTTAAAATTATTCCTTAAAACAAAGTTCAGGTTATATTCATATGATTTTTTAGACTTCTTTTATATGTGAAAAATTTTTTTTTTTTATTTTCTTATATTTGCACAATACACTTTTTTTAAGCATGATTTAATCTTTTACCAATTTCATACCATGGATTACTTTTTAAATAGAACTGTGTGGTTCCAATACTAATCTTGATTAAAGAACATATTCATACACCCTCCTACTGGACTAAGCTGATTTACTCTATTTTTGTGCCAACCATTTTTTAATTATAATTTTAGTTTTGATATTTTAATCCAGTTTTATTTTTAATTTAAGCATTTTTTTTTTTTTTTTTTTTTTTTTTTTTTTTTTTTGATAAAAAAAAATATGTTATTTGATTGCAGTTTTCATTTATTTTGAGGATTTTTATAGTATTCAAAACCTTGCTTAAAAAGATGTTTTATAAGGTTCAATTAAATGTGAATTTCTTATGTCTTAACTATTTATTAAAAATGTGGAATAAAAGTATAATATGTATAAAATATTTGTGTTTTCTTTTGACACCTTTATCTAAAATTATTTTTGCAGAGATATAGTTGCAAAGTAAATGTAGATTAATTACTTTCTTAATTAATTTGAAACAATTTAGCTTTTCGAATGAATTTTAATTGAATGGTTTACCAGTATGTATTGCTTAATTTCATCTGAAATAAGCCCTTTTGAAGCCATTTCTTATAATATGTATAACTTTAGTGAATGTTAATTATCCCATGTTTTTCTTTTTAATAAATTCCTGATGATATCAGTTTGTTTCTATTAACAAAGCATTATTTATAGTTTTTTTAATAATATTAGAAATCTGCTTTTAAATCTGAAATAATATTGAATTTCATTTCAAAATTATACATCCACCATAATTTTTTTATTTATTAGATAAATGAAATAATGAAAGTTTGTTTTTAATTTTTTATAAAAAGTGTTAATTTCTTGGTTAGCTCAGAACTCTCAGAGAGTGTACAATAAATATAGCTTGTTTATAAAGTTTAAAATGGCTGTGTTGAGCCCATTCCTTGTCCCCTTGTGTATGTAAATTATGGAAAACACTTTTTAATTTTGTACTTAACATCATTTCTGTTAAAGGATTTTATAATTTGCTTGATTATTTCAAATAATTTATTAAATTATTGCTGATTTTACACTCATCTAATTATTTGAAAATATCATCTTTTGCAGTCTATTACTATTATTTATAATAATCGAGTTATGAGTATTGCTAAGAAATAAAATTGGATAAAGTATATTGCTAAGAAAATTGACATTTGAATACTTTTAAATTACATGATTTATAATTTTTATTTATTTTTTTCTGTAATTCAACAGTAAACCAACTCTTCTAAATAATACAGAATTAAAAAAAAAAAAAATTGAAAATACACCTTATTCTCTGTAACCAAAATTAAAAATTTTTGTCACAAAATGTAAAAACATTTGCTGCTGATGATTTTGATGTTTTTCAAACATAAAATCTATCTAAAATCTGCACACTAGAAGTTTGAGTAAGCAAGGCAAAAGTGCAAGACATACAACAATGGCCAAATTGATGCAAAATTAAGAATACACTTGTGTTATGTGATCCATTATTATTTACTAGTTGCACTTGGTCATTAAGAATATATTAAATTTAACAATTTTTTAAAAGTTTTAAGTTAATTACCTCCATTCAAAATGATATTCTAACTTATATCCACAAAAATTATTCGACCACAGTTAACCAAATGCGAACAAATCATTAAAAATATAGTTATTGCTAGAAGAGCGATTTGCTTATATCCAGTCACGTATTTTGTGTTTGATTTTGAATTGTCTTTCTTTCAGAATGTAAAGATTATTGTTGCAATTTTCTCAAAATAGTTTCTAAGGATAAGTTATGCTTATTAACCACCACCTAATATATTATAATCAATTCCACTGATGAAATGAATGATAAAATAGTACATACATGATAAATTTGTAAATGATTTTTTTTCCCCTTCTTTCAACGATTGCTGTTTTGCACTAGGGCACTCTGGCGATATGTTTTCCAGCATTGAAAATAAAAGCATGTGTCGATAGGCAAATATATATATATATATAATTTTTTTAAATTTACTTTTGAACACTTTTATATTATTTAATTATTAGCACGTGAAAGAAATATAAATAAACCAATAAGAATAGCTCGTAAAAGAAATTAGTAAATGTTGAAAATTATCAAATAAACGAAAAACTGATTAAAAAAACCGATAAAACCTCAATAGATTACCCCAAAACAATACCCATAAATTTTATGGGTACAAATATAGTAAAATTAGATTTATGAAGCGTCATATTGAATGAAATTTGTTTCTTTCAGAAATGCCGATTCACAAATGCATTCAAAGATTTAAAAAAAAAAAAAAAAAAAAACAGTTACAAAGATCAAAATGGTTACAATTTTTCATTTAAGAAGAAAAAAAAGAAAGCACTGGCAAGAGCGCTGCCTGTGGCGTTCAGAAGAAATGGTTAATTGACGAGAGAGGAATTACAGAGCGCTTCTGTTGAGAAACGTTTAGTTTACAATCTCTCATCCTAAGAGGAAATATATTTAAATCAACCCAAGGTAATAGTTGGCCTACAGACTTTCAGCTGGAGAAAAAGCATATTTTGCGCACCCTGCACATACATGAGTATCGGGTTTTCGGCTTAAAAGTGGAATCCTTCCACGAATCTACATGCCTTTCTAGTTGTATGCGTGTGTCAATAAAGCTGTGAGTTCTCCAACCTGTACCTCAAGTATCTCAACCCAAACACGCCCCTTTTACAATCTGATTGCCCAACCTGCACACTACAAATACTAGTGTGTTCAAATAATATGTCTCAAATGCCTCACATTATTGTGACACAATATATTTAATAAAATACATTTAATACAAATTTTTCGTTCGAAAAAATATTTATTATTGTATTTTCACAAATTAAAATTTTACCATTAAGAAAAGACTGTATTTTGGTGTTTGATATGTGTGAAACTTATTTCCAAAAGCTTGCCTTTTTTGGAATTTCATTTCACATAAATAAATAAATAACCGAAAATCGAAACAATTTTCGTTAAAATTATTGAATAAAATTCTCTGAGTTCTCATTTATATCTTGACAGTTGTATTTTTGAACGTTTCCAAAAATAAACATCGGCAAATACTGGTTTGCAATCGAACTCATTTTTGCGGTTTGTCGAACTTTTGACTCCATGGTATGTGTTCAGCTGTTAGATCATCTGGTGACGTCAAAAATCATTCGTATTCACAAATTTTCCGTTAGAGTTTTAATTAGGAAGAATAAAAATTTTGCCTGTCGGAAAATTTAAAACTATTAACAAAATTAAAATTTTTGTAAGATTATAAAATTTGGAAAAGATTTTATTTTTTAAGTCATAATTATCAGAAACCATTTAGACTTTCTATTATAGTTTAAAAGGGGCCCATTTGACGAAAAAAATTTTTTATTGTGTTTTCTTTTTCTTTGTTATTTATATTATGCAACTTCATCTATTCATAAAAACAAAAATTAGTTACTTCAAATATTTTTTTAGGCCTTTTAAAACATATTTAAGAAATAGACGTGGTTGTTTAATTTATATTTAACCTTTATATTGTGTTTTTCACATTCTGGAGGTTCTTGCTATTTGCTCACATTATAAATGCTATTTGCGTTTCAAAATTTGTTCACATTTTTTTCAAAACTTTGAGGTGAGATATTTATTTTCAAAAATGTTTCTTGTTGTGTATTTTTAATATTTTAATAACTTTTTTAATATAAATAAGCATCCTATCAAATTTGTGTTTGAATTGATAAATTATATATTTAAAATTTTTTAAATAATTGTCTAGAATAAACATCTTATCTTAAACTAAATAAGTTAAGATTGTTAACTGTTTGATTAACATATCACTATTATTTAAGATGTTTAAAATTTATTACATTTAAACTAACATATTTTTCTAAAATATTTGTCAAAATTCAGATTATTTAAAAACAGTGCTTATTCCATGTAAAAAAATCAAAAAAATTTTTAAGTGTTTAAAAATTTAAGATGCGTCGTTAGAATTTTATAAAGAATATTTACACTAAAATTTAAAAAAGTTTTGTTGTGTCTAATCGTGTCTTGCAGTGCGAGACGGACATTCCATGAGTAGTCTACTCTTGGAAGGAGGGAAAGGGGGCAGCATGTTATGAGGGAGCACCCATAGGTAGAAATCTGACTTGGCTCCGAGTCTTTGAAGAAGGGAGGCAGTCCCTTCCGGGAGAACTTTTAAGGGTAACAATCACTCATTTACGTATCGTAGGGAAGAAAATTCGGAAAACTCTTCCAGGTAATCTGATCAACAAGGCAAGATGCTGAACATCCCAAAGGCCATCGAAACTACTTGTTTTTGAAACAGTATCTACAACAACGCCGCCAGCGGATTGAACCTCAGCGCTGTGTTAACACCAAGGAGCTATCTGCTACCCCTATCTATCTACCCGAGCCCCTATCTGCTACCATAGAGTATCCTCCATGCTATGAAGGTATCTCACTCATTTATCTTACTTAGTATCACAATTAGGCATTTCAAAGTTTATAATTGGGAGAAGACGAGTATTTTTTTTTTTTTTATAGTTAGTTCGTATGGTTTTGAAATTCATCCTTAAAAAGAAATATTTAATTTATACAATTTATAAAGGCAATAATTTAAAAAAAAATACAATCTCTAAAATATTTATTCGAAACTCATCAAATATGTGTTAAAACAAATATCATGAAAAATGATTTTAAAAAGTCATCTCAGTATTAATACACATTGTAAAGTTATTTATACTACAAAAATATCATCAAAGTTTATAATAATAATGTTATCAGATTATTAGTTGAAAATTAGTTCGAAATTTATTTGCTTTTTAAGCAAATGTTTTTCAAACTAATTACATTATTCTAATAATATATTTTTAATTGATTATTTTCTAATCTCTTTGAAATAATTCCATTAGATATTATTTCGTTCTGATTTAAGAAAAAAATAAAAAATATTCATTTCTCGCTCAAGCATCAGTCAGCCAACAGTACCTCTTCATGTGTAATACTTTGTGAATATGATCGCACCAATGAATAGCAACAATAGAAATGAAACACTTTCTTTTTTTTTTTTTTCAAGCAAGGCAGATGTTCTAAACAACAAAGGGTGGATCCGCCATTCGCCAATGACTTTTTCATGAAAAGACTTCCTCACTCAAGATTACATCATGCGAGTAAATGAAGACTAGCTATATCTTTTATGATTATGCTTCTAGTCATAAGAATCTCTTTGGTGAGGCAGACTTTCATATTCATCAGTTTCTCTTAACCTTTGATTAAGAAGATTTTTATGTAACTTAACCTTCTCTTAATGTACAGGTTCTCTTAACCTTTCTGATTAAAATGAATGTAGAAAATTATAACTGTTATCATACCAAGTTTAATCTAACAATAGCAATATTAAATCTTATGGAAATGGTAACGCAATATATTAATTTATTCTTTCAAATCTACTAATGGTAGAGGTCTCACTTTCTTGGAACTTCCTCTAGGATCAAATTAGATGCCAACTCCTTTTGGAGAAAGACTCCTGTACATGAATGGTATAATTGTAACCGTCCTGGTGCTGCTTTAATTGGAGCTGGTAGTAGATTCGAACAGACGGCTCTTGCTAGGCTCCGCAGTGGTCATCTTCGTGCTCAACGTCATGTGTCAGGTCTTAAAGTTTATCCCCTTTGCCCGCATTGTAGCTTGACTCAAACAACTCCTGCCCATATCTTGACTTGTATTGGTTGCCAGAACAGCCAGTTGTGTTCAAGTCCTGGAGCGGTTTTTCATTATTTGTGAGCACACGGGTTCATGGACTTGGTCTAGATGTTGCTGTCGACCAAGTGGGATAAGAAACAACAGCAATTCTTTCAAATAAGATGTCTTTTGACGCATAAAAAATATAATAGAACATTAACGTGAAAATTTTTGTTGAGAGCGAATAATACAGGGTGTTTATTATTAAAATCCCACTTTCAAAATGCTGTAAAAAAAACAACAAAAAAAAAACCATTCGTCACAATGAGTTTTAATTTGAACTGAAGATACTACATGGAGAAGGGGGAAACGTTACGTCATCAAAAAGCTCCAAGGTGTATTAATAGATGGCGCTGTAAGTGGCATAAAGAAAGTGAATTCGGCTGCCAGTGATATTTTGAATCGAAATTACAACGTATTTGGCATGAGTTGCACAATACACCAATTGTAGTGTTTAATGTGCTTGATTGTTTCGGTTTTTAGACTTCCAAGTCACTCAACACTCATATCTTTCTTCAATAGTTGTGAAAATGTTAGTGGAAAGCCTATCTACCACGGCAAAATCATGCCAAATTGGATGGGAAAAATCGGTGGAACTTTTTGATGCCATACCGTTCCCCCTTTTTCAAGTATCTTCAGTTCAAATTTGAACTCATTGTGACGAGTGGTTCTTTTTTTACAGCATTTTGGTGAATCAGAGTTTTCATATTTCAGGTCATAAGGTTATCTTTTTGGTTTTTCAGGGACTTTAATTATGATCACCCTGTGTAACGAAATGCAGGGAGTCCAGGCTAAAAGTATCCAAATATAATGATTTATATTGTACTGTGATATAAATTGTAACTACATGTGCTGTATCGTCGGCAGGATAATACTATGTCCTTTTTTTTTATCCAGATTTTTTACCGATGTCATGCAAGTCCTATATCGGTATCTGTTCTTGATCGCTCTTAGCAGCACCACCAATAGAAATGAATTTGCTGTTGAGATACTTAACCGTATAGAAAACAAAATTTACCGAAATTAACGCAAGTCAAAAGTCAATGCACGGTTAAGAATGCGCAATAATGGAATCACTGAGTCCATTTTTTTTTTTCCACAGAACTGGTCACAATTACCTTGGTATTCTGGAGAACCGTGTTGTTTCATGGATTGTTTCCAAATTTAAATTTCTTTTTTTATGAAGATAGTATTCAATAACGTTGTTAGTACCTTATCAGTTATTCCATCAGTAGCCAGGTTTTTCATTTTTTGTAAAAGTTGACTGGGTTTAAGATCTCCCAAATCAAGTCCCGTCAGCAGTCTCTGAAGACGCTTATTTTCGATTTCTTTAAAAGTATTCTGCAAACGTTCTTTCGCAGCGGTATATTTTGTTCTATTATCATCACTTATAATGTCCCACAAACTTTCAACAAATTTCGGTTCTAATTGCGAAACTAAGTAGTTGAATTTTGTATCCTCGGCTGTTATTCCACAAATTGAAAATTGTGCTTCAACTTGAAAGAACCATATTTCTGGTTTTTCTGCCCAAAAAGGAGGTATTTTGACACTTACCCGAGCTACTTCATCTTTTTTCGCCGATTCATTTGTTTCAGTCATTTTGTAAATAATGCACTGTTTGCAAACAATTCACGGGTCACCAAGTATGTGGCGGCTTTGTAAAGGTTGCGTAGTGTTATTAAAATTCAGACGGCAAAATAAAAGACGATAATCAATTTTCACAATTACTGCATCTTTATTCTACTTCTAACGCCAACTACGTTCTTGTTTTCATTCTAGCGGGAAAATTCCCTTTCTAACAGTGAAAGTAGAAGTCGTTCAATTTGTATTCCATTTTACATCAATAGGTGTCGCTACAACGCTATTGAATAGTTTTGCTTGGGGTTTCGTTAATTTGATTGTGTGACAGCAAAAAAAGCTTGTAATTTAGATTATTTGAAATAGCGTATCTTAGCAGCGGTTAAATTAATAACCTTTCAAATACTACTTAGTACATGACATGTCCGATTACTATTTAGATATCTATAGAGACGATGATGACACAATGAATTTCATTAACCTACATAGCAATTTGTGGAATTACACACTTTAATGCAACTGGAATGTAAAGCTAATATCTATTGTATGCTAAGTGATACTAAAGCTCAGTATTTAAATGTCACATTCCTTCAGGGCTGGTGGCTGGATAACTATTTCTTATGTTTACAATTTAATTTATTTTCTTCATTATGTTCAAGTTAATTGAATTCATTTTTATTTAATTTTATTTATTTTAATTGCTTTTAAATAAAAAATATTTTATATGAGTACAAAACAATTATGGCAGGTATGACCACTTTTATTTCAAAAAGAACATAAAATTATCGATTGCAATGAGATTGCATAGTATATTGAACACATGTCTAAATGTCAATCTACCAATATATATTGATAGATTTTTTTTTTTTTTTTCGAATTAAATTTGCCTAGATAAAATATTATATATGTTGTTAGTTCTTATCCCACTTCTTAGACATCTAGACCAAGCCCATGAACCCGTACGGACTCATAGTTGAAGGTAAAGTGGACAACTTTTGTTGTGATGGACCATCCGTAAGACTTGGCTCCGTGACGCTCTACAGTCATATATGAGACAGGGACCTACGACTTAAAGTGGATTTCGAACCACTACAAACATCAATGGCGACGCCGGGACTCGAACCTGAAACCTGTGGCGCAGAACGCCACAGCTTCGGCCCAAAAATTATATATGGAAACCATTTAACATCGAATCTGTTATCGTGTCTTTATAACAAACTAGTTCGCTATAAATTATTAAATATTTAAATGTTTACTTTTTTAACTTTACAGGAGATGAAATATTTTCCCTTTACAATAATTTTAATTTATTAATTATTATTATTTGAGGCAAACAATTTTAAGAAACAGGTAAAAAAAATTGCACATTTATGAAAAAATTCCCAATCACTACAGAAATACTTCTGTAAATATAACACGAACAGTCATTGAATACAATGTGACACAAAGCGAATTTATAAGCTGTCGTAACGGGTGTAACACCACGGCTCACTAAAAGCTTCACTTTCCGAGTGAATAGGTCCACGCTATTCAGTGGCATTGTCCGTAAAAAACCGCGATTCAACGAAACGTGCTTCATTTGATTTTTCCGCTCTTATGAAAACACGAAAGCAGGTGAAAAAAATAATAAAACAGATGCCACATTTTTTTTTTACTAGTTTTATTTATTTTTTTTGTCCCGCCGACGTTGAAATTACCTGTTAGATGAGAGAGAAAGTTCACGGACATCACGCCACCTAGTGGCAATTTTCATTTCAGGGTACTCAAGCGCTTCGAATAGAATCTGCTGCTATTCCAAGTCAAATGCATCACGATCGCGCACAAGCGTGTTATCGTGAAATCTAACGTGCACTTTCATCTGCAGCGATCACCGTTTGTTGTTAGTGGTGGTTAATTACTTCAAAACCAACGATTCAACAACCTTGCTGGCTTTTCATTCACCGAGTCGTTGTAGTGAGATTTAGAGAACGAAGTGCGAGAATTCAGTGGTTAAACTTTTTTTGGATGTGCAGAATCAGAATCACTGGTATATGTTTTTTATTTTCCAGTTCTTCGTTTTAGCCTAAAGGCATATGAGCTTTAAAGACGCAGGTGTGCCTACCAGTTTCGGCTTTTTATTTATTTATTTATTCTTCTGAGAAATGTTTAGCTCTGAATATGTGTTTATGAAAGTGCTGATCCGTTCCATTGAAACATTTTCGTTACTTTATATTCAAAGGTAAGTTTTTTATGGTGTGCTTTGATTTCATTTCATGAATTAAAATATTTTGTTTTAGTAAATGTTTTTGTATTAGTAGCTGTTATTAATAAAAAGTATTATTAATGTATAAATAATAATATATTATAATAATTAAATGCATAATTATTATTAATATAAATGTTATTAATAAAATATAAAAGTATTAAAAAAGATTAGTATTAATAAAGATAAAAGTATTAGTAAAGATTTTTACTTGTCCAATTTTAGTCTTATGAGAAGTACATCTTTTCGAAGGAATTTGTAACTTTCATTTTTCATTGTATTTATATGGATTTAACTTTATAGTTTACTATAAATATCTCGTAAACATAAGTATATAACTAGTAGCAACTATACTTCTAACTATAATTGTGCTTTTTCATTCGTGAATTTTTAATAAGAGTTGAAAATGAATACTTACATTTTTATAATTACATGTGGAGTTTTTAATTCTTGTTACCAAAATTATTTACCTATTCCTATTAAATTCATATCTGTTTAAAAATATATTTGATATTTTTTCATACGATTTTTCTTTTAATAAATTCTTAAAGAAGATGTAAAAGCTTGAAAAATAAGAACAAATATGGTATAGTTTATTATGATAAATTTAGTAACAGAAATTTTCGTATAAATGTGTATGATATTCAAAATAATGTCTATAATATTTTTAGAAAGCAAAGGTTCGAAAGGAAACTGAGAATAATTCTTTTAATTTTATCATATTTAAGAACACTTCGTACTTTTACGAATTTCAATGTAATTAATTCTTCTCCCTCTATAAATAAAAATTAATATTTCAGAATAAGAATTTTTTTAGAATATTTGTAACTTTTTTTTACAAAACTATATTAAATATTTTAAGAAAGGAGTAGAAATTTCTTTTTTTAAAAATCAGAAATAAAAAAGTAGCCTAAAAGTTACCTCACTAAAGTTCTCGAATCTTTACTTATTAATAAGCATTGTAATACTTCACTTAATTAGTATTAGTAGAATATTCTCCACAACAGTTTTAAAATGTATGCATAGAATTCATTGACATTTGGTTTTTTTTTTTAATTATTGTAATTTTATCATAATTTTTGTTTTTATATTGTAATTTCTGCATCGATATTTTTCCCTTAGTTAGTACTTAGTTTCCCTTAGTTAGTACCCTTAGTTTCCCTTAGTTAGTACCCTTAGTTTCCCTTTCATCGATATCTTTCCCTTAACTTCCTGCTGTTAGTTTGGTTTCCTTGTAAAGTCGTGTCTTTATACTTTAACCTTCAGTTCTCTCCAAATGTGTTCTAATGGGTTTAAATCCGGAGGTTAAGATGTCGTTTTCGGGTATTAGTAAACAATTATAGAAGCACCATAGGCGAACTTAAGAGAGGCGTTTGCTTAGAATTGTTATAACTGTTTTAACGTTATACTATTTATATAACTATTTTGTTTATAGCTGATTATTTTGTTAATTAGTTTTATTTGATTTTTATTATGAAATATAATAAAAAAATTACAAAAAGTTCATATAAACGAATAGTTTATTTTTTAATCATTTTGGAGAGAAAATATTACACAAGAAACTTTATCAATAGAATATAAATGACAAATATTTAGAAAAGGGAAATCTACATTTATTTACAGCTAAAAAAAATGAACCATTTTTTTTTTTTTGAAAATCGCTTGTGTGATTAATAGATCTTTTTCTCCCTTCGCGCCATACGGAGTAATATCCAACAATAAAGATTGTTGCCATAAATTATCAAGCTATCATTACATATGTTAAACTACAAAGTAAAAGTCACGTGAGATTTATGATCACGTGAGGATTAGGTTTGTCCCAAACTGACTTATGGCTTTAATGACATTTTTGAATGCTCTCAGAATGCACAGATTAATAATACTTAAGTGGAATAATGGGTAATGACTTTAATGACAGATAAAAAGAAAGCACCCGACTATAATTTTTTTATGAATTTATTTAAAAATACTTCAGTGTACTTCTGTTGTTCAGTTTTATTTAATTACAATAACATGAAAAAATTTTGGATTTTATATTCCAGCCTACAACTTTTTTACTACAAACTTTTAAAATGTGCAAACACATTTGTGAGTCACTGCATTTATTCTGCAAAAAAAGACATTTAAATTTAAAACTTCAAATTATTGATCGTGTTCCAAAGGATTTTGATAGAACGGAACATATTACATTTTGTAATTATTTATTGATAAATAAATATTTGATCAAAATGGATAGTATGGTGATATTTGTTCATTTATCTTTAAATTTTACTTTCAGGAGTAGAATATGTACCTTTTAATTTTTATTACAGTGCCTAGCAAAGATTTTCTTATGTGTGGGTTTCTAGTTATAATTCCAAGGAAAAAGTTAAATTAAAAATTTCAAAAGTTTTCGATGTGAAAAGAACATAAAATTAATCTATATATTACAATATGGTTTATTAAGTATAACATTTTTTTTAAATTTAAAAAAAAATTAAAAAGAATGTTTTTAAGACTAAATAAATCTCACACAAGTTTTCCCATACGATTTATATTCGCATTAAATTTGTTTGATTTATATTAGTTACGATAGTAATTAAGAAATATATGTTCGAACATTCCATATTAAATAAAATTGTCTGTTTAGAAGATTGAATTACAGTGACTAACAGTGTTCGTATACTTTAAAAATGAGTAGGAAAAGCGCTGTAGTATGGAATTGAATTTGAATATGGAGTTCAAAACTTTTTCATATCGTCTTCATATGATTCTAAATAAAACCGAACAATTTTTTTAGAAAAACATAGTTATTTTCTTTTTATAAAAATAAAAATCCAAGGATGCAGAGAAGGAACACATCATAAAATTGATTATGCAGCGAAACCTTTTCGAATAAATTCATAAAATAAATTTATGGTCTGAAGCTTTTTATTTT
Source organism: Caerostris darwini (assembly GCA_021605075.1). NCBI lineage: Eukaryota > Metazoa > Arthropoda > Arachnida > Araneae > Araneidae > Caerostris > Caerostris darwini. The sequence continues at coordinate 1,020,024 of BPLQ01000176.1, forward strand.
TATTTTTGCATTTTTATGACATTTAAAAAAATCGTTTGCTTTAACTGTCTCCTTACTTTCTTATATTCGATTATTATTTAAAAATGGCTTGTAGTTGAAAGGAAACAAAGTACATCATTCCAAAATTTATATGATATTAAAAAAATTTATCTCATTCTACTATGATTATGTAATAAACACCATAAAAAAAAATTGGGTTGAAAATAAGAAAAAAATGGTTGTCAGATAAAGTTAACTAAGCGTATAAACATATATTTATGGTTAGAAAATTTGGGAACAATCCACAATTGAATGTTGCAAAAAAACGTCTGCAGAATTACTGAAAACCTTTCTTCAATTTTATCTGAAATTGTTCGGCGTGTGCTCATTTCAGCAAGATTACATGGGAAAATGAATCATGTTCTTTATTTAAATATTTTAAAGAACAATTTAAACCTATAAACCTAAAATTTGGGATATTGGTAACTTTTTTAAATAACTTTTTTTGTTTATCAAGATGATGATCCTAAACAAACGGCTCTCCAAGTTTGACGAAGAGATTTTTTTTTTTTTTTTAAATACGTGACAATTTTGTGAGCAATTTTTTTATTATTGATTTTACAAAAGAAAAAAAAAATATCTTATTATGTCCTTGAAATATTTACTGTCATTTTATTAAGAAAAAATTATAGCTGTTATAAAAAATTTCCATTCCGAAATATTAATTTTTTAATTATGTATAGATTAGTATTTAAATTGAAATTCGTAACTGTACGAAACCACTGTATATAATTTATAATTTGATTATCTCCATGAACGTAACTTAGTTAGAAATTACCAAATTAGTTATTGATTTCAGTTAGAAAAAAGTTATACTATTAAAAATGAAATAACAATTAATGTGTTTTAAATGTTTTGATTTCTTAAAACGTTATAGAAAGCAACTATTACCGAACACCCAAGTCAGTATGCTTAAGAGTTTTCTTCTGATAGAAATTCAAATATTTCTGTAGTACGAATTTTTACCTGATGATCTCAGATTTTTACTTAAGATATCAATTAAAATATTATTGATTCATAATGATATCAATAAATTCAAACTTACCGACTTCATTGTATGACATTGACCCCATAAAATAAATTTTCCATTATTATGATTTCGAATTAAAATAAGTTTTTTCTTTTTTTAAATTCTTCTTTCGATTTTCACCAAACCTTTATGTAATAATCACAAGGTCCGAATTTTTTAAATGTAGCTTGCCACTTGACTGTGATACCTCACTTACTGAGTTGTTGTTTGCATTTTTTAATATTTATTTGTATAAAATTATATTAGAGGAATTATCCACGTAAGTAGATTTGTATTTCAAATAAAATATAAATTATATCACTGTAAAAAAATAAATCACATAAAAATTATAAATAGTATTTTACTTAATCAAATAAAATTCATGTAGCCCTTAATAATTTTGTCTCTTGTCCATTTTCCTACTATTAGTACTATTCAATACTATTCCTACTATTAGTTCACACACTCGCTATATCTATCTTGTTCACATTTTCAATCGTTAATAAAATACTTTTTATTCATCTACTCAAGTTCAAATACAATTTTTAAAACTTGTAGTGGATGAACACTTGATGTTAATACAGTTTTTTCAAATATTAATTCATTAATTAAATTTAATTAATTTGGGGTTTTTTTAGATTTAAGTTGTATGTATCTAATAATAGATGGCGCTAGATGTAAGAGGAAAATTTCAACTTTTTTAATAAGAGACTTTCTGCAATATAGTGAAAAAAAAATGTAGGAATTGACTTTAAAATTTTTTTTTTATATTACTTGTTAGAATATATTCACTCTTTTTTTTTTTTTTTTTATTTGTTTCGTATACGGTATTATTTATAGTTTTGAAAGATTCTTTAATATGCAAAATTCTTTTCATTATATAACTTTTCATAATATTAAAAAATATCAAAAATCTTTCTTTTTTTTTTACGGTAAAGATTTATCAAATATTTTTGTTATAACTTTTTTTCATATAATATTTTTTATATTCTTTTTATATTGTACAAAACATATTTATATCGAAATTATGTTTTAAAAATAGTCCTATTATAGTATGTACTATTGCTTCGAATAATGAAATTGTGAAACTTTTTGTGTAATAGTCAGCATCTTTTCCTAATACCGTTATTTAATATCTAATTTTACTTTGTTTCCAAATAGTCCTAGTAAACTTTAACAAATAATAAATTTATATTTACTGAAATTCCACAAAACCTGGTAAAATAAGAATTATCGAATTTTAAGCGGAAGTTTATAATATTTTTCTGTTACTTGCTCCTTTTTTTTTTGTGTAAATAATTTAATCAAATTGCCAGTGTCTGATTTCATCTCTACCGAACATTGCCATTTTAAATGATACCAGTTAAACCTAAAATTATTTTATTATCTACTGAATGTATGTTAAAGGCATATAAAATATATTTGTTTTGTATATATTCGTTATAAATGTTTTATTAAGTAATTAAATAATTTAAAAACAAAAAAATAATCGTTACAATAAGCCCTAGCAAAAAAGAGTAGATGTATTAAAAAAATTATCCATTGTCCAATGCAATGTCCAACGAATGCAATTTTTATGAAAACAGAGATGCTTTCATTTCGAAGCATAATATTGACTTTAGCATGGCTTAGATCAATGTGTACTTTACGTAGGCGGTAAAAAATTGCGTTTCACTGGAAACTAAGTGCGTTTTACTTTCCTTATAAAACTTTGCTAATGTATCGCATTTTTTTTTTTTTTTTTAGAAGACTAAGTTAATTAATTAAAAAAATACAAAATATGAAGCATTTTTTTAAAAATTATTTTAACTTCTGCATTATTTACTGTAATTCTTAAATTTTTACTTTTTAAAATAATGTAGCTGCCCGTCAATTATATGATGAATCTTAAGTTAACGTGTTTACAGTGTTGAAAGTTTAAAATATTAATTTTTCACTGGAATTCTTCCCTATCAATCCCACTCATAGCCAGTACCACTAGTGTTAATGTGTAAACAGACGAGAGTTTGATTCCCGTCCGTTGCAGTTTCTGTTTTTTTTTTAAAAAAAGATTCGATTGCTAACATGTATGAGAGAACGTTGTATAAGAGGTTTGGAATTTAACAATGAGGGATTGTTAAAAATATCTCTTAATGTAATGTCTGGCGCTCGGTGCCACAGGTTTCGGATTCGAGTCCTGGCGGTGCCGTGGATGTTTGTAGTTGCCCGGAATCCACTTTAAACTGTAGGTCCCGGTCTAATATGTTCGTAAAGCATTAGGCGTAGGGCTGACAACCCTACCTCCTAAAAAGATAATTTCTCCCTCGAAATATGCCAGTAAGCAGACAGCCTTGGTCCCATGGGGCTGTAGCGTCAATGAAGATGATGATGACATCGCTTCGAACTGGAGTTCCTAATATAAAAAAGTAAAACGATCGATTGTTTATCGAAATTTAAAAAAAAAATCTGGCATAATTCTTTTTATTTATTTAAATTATTTTATTAGTATTTTTTATTTTATTAAAAAATTAGAAAATTATTACAAGAAAAAGTCTCCTTTTTATTTATTGAAATAATTATTTAGAACATGCAGTTTTAGTTTTAATTTGTTAAATTGTGCTTACAAGAAAATTTCTCCTTTTTATTTATTGAAGTAATTATTTAGAATATTCCCTTTTAGTTTTAATTCATTAAATTATGTTTAACTCTATAAATATATATCTCTCTTAAATTATGTTTGACTTTCTCATCTAAATTTTTTTTTTTTTTTTTTTTTCAGTTTTTAATCAAGATTTAAGATTATATCATACGTGAAAAATATTTTTCACACAAACTGCAAACGATTTAATATAAATGCTAAGATGTTTGTAAATTAAATTTTCGTAATGAATTATTAAATTTGTAATAAATTCTTATAAATTGATAAGAATTTTTTTTCTTTTAAGCATCCGGCAATTATGGTTAGAAAAAACATACAATTGACCACCAGAAGACCTTGTCTATCGGTGATTTAAAGATTCACAGATGTTTGCGCATCTAAAACTGCCGCCTCCAATAGTTTTTTTAATGGTATCATTAAAAGCTAAAATCCGCCCGCTGTTAGCCAAGGACGATATACATCACATGATAGTTGATTTCGAGGTTGACTATTTGAGACTAGAAATTCGCGACGTAGATTCTGTTTCAGAATGTTTTATTTATTTTTTTTTATTGTTATTACACAGAAAATTGATTCTAAAATTGATCTATTGCATTTAAAATGTAAATTTTCTAATTATTATGTATAAATTAAAAAGTTATTTCGAATTTTTTGTATATATGCAAATAACTGTTTTATTTTTATCTAGGCGTTAGTTTTATCTGTTTAGTTTTTATCTAGTATATGATTATTTCTAGTATTACGTTTTATATTTTTGCAAAAAAAAATTTTTTTTTTCATTATTATTATGCCAAAATACTAAAATATCAACAAAATATCTAAAAGGCGATTTAGGAAGATAATTATTGGCGCTTTAGCATCAACTGGAAATTGGAGGAGGTTTATTAGTTTCCATGAAGACTGATGAGTGACTAGCGCTCGGTGCCACATGTTTCGGGTTCAAGTCTCGGCGATAACCATGGATGGTTTGGAATCCACTTTAAACCGTAGGTTCCGGTCTAATTTGACAACCCTACAGAAAACATCTTATGTTTCGGAATCTGCAGTACGCAGACGGCCTTGGCCTACCATGGGCTGTACTGCCAGGGAGTTAGTTTATTAGTTTCCATGAATTTTTTCTAGAAAATCTTCTAACATCTATATATAAGAGACATCTTCCGTGTGAAAGTAACTGAATTTATGCCTTACTGCAGCGAAGTAACTGATTTTTATATCTCCAATTCTGTTCATACTAGGTCTGTATATTGTTTGCTGTATTATTATTGATTTATATCGTATTTGTTAGAATCGTTAAAATTAAAAATTTAAATAATTTATTTGCATTTCTGCAAGAAGATAGTAGTGCCAACTTGGACAGTGTATTGAATCAGCAGTTGATAATTTTACACATCATAGATTTTTGTTTTGTAAAATTAGAATTATTTTAGTCTTGAGATATGCATATGCATATAAATATATCAGAAATATTTAACCCCCCAAGGGATAATGGTGTGAAAAAGATGTTTCCTTCATAATCAAAAATGAACTGTACTAAGAGCAAAATACTGACGAACCAAATACAAAAAAAAATTCAGTTTTTGGTGATGAATTAAATATGATAAATAAATTAATGATTTTTATTTCTTTTTTTAATTTTTATAAAATATAATAAATTTCTACTACATTATCTTATTACTTTCTAATTATATTCTAGTTATATTAACCAATTAAATTTTTACTTTTTTTTCCCTTCAGAATTCTGATTGATACGAGATAATTGAAAGAAAAATTAATTTAATTATTAAAAAATGTAATTCCTTATTCTTATTTTAATTTTATTACGTCTCTAATTTTTTTGGAAAGTCCAAAATGGAGTTTGATTAAAGATATTTTTTTTTCAAATGAAGTGAAAACCTTTTAAATGTTCTGACATATAATGAAATAAAATCTCACAAAAAAACAGAATTGTTTTGTTTTTTTTACACTTTTTGACTTTAAGCGAATATTCTATTATCCACTAAATCAGAATTCATGAATGCGTGACATGAAATGTCACAATAGAGACTGACATATTGTAAAACAGTACTGAGAGATTTTTTTTTTTTTTTAATTTTAGTTTTAGTTATAGTAACATAATCTGTTGATCTTCAGTACAGTTTTATTGCAGAATCTGCTGTCTGGATGTCTATAAAACTCACTCAATGAAGCAAACGAATTTTGAATAAGATACAATGCTGGATATTGTAAGACGAGAATATTGTTCATTTTTTTTCTAATTAGGTATTCGTGTTTTCTCGAGCCTTGAACGAATTCATGTTTGTCATAAAAGTTTTCCAACAGCCTTTTGTTTCCGTGTTATTCTTTTGAAATAACTTTCAATTCAGCTTCTGAGAAGAATTATTCTGTTTTTTACCGACCATAAAGAGTGCATCAGAATAATTTCGAAATTTAAGAATTTAAGTACCACTTAGGTTGATATTGAAAATAATCAGGTTTCAAATAACTCGCAATGTTAAGTGTTCGTTATTTTTAAACTGGGTATTCAACCATGTATTCCAAGGTCATTAATTGGCAATACCAGTACCATTCTAAATGCGATCCAACATGAAAAGGAACATTTATATGAAACACTATGTAATTGGGGTTCGGAATGTTCTTTTTAGGTTTCCAAAGAAGCTTGGTTTGATACATGACAAGTAATGTCAAATTGAAAGTTTCTGTGATGGGCATGATAAATCTGTAGAGTAAAAATCTATAACTTCATTCAGAGATGGACATGATAAATATATAGACTAAAATTCTGTTGTTTCATTCAGAGATGGGCCTGATGGCCGAGTGGCTAGCGCTCTGGCACTCGGTAACACAGGTTTCGGGTTAGAGTCCCGGAGGTGTCATGGATATTTGTAGTGGTTCGGGATTCACTTTAAACCGTAGGTCCCAATCTAATGTGGTAGTAGAGCGTTTTGCGGAGGTCGTAGAGCGTTTTCTACTCCCAAAAACGCTCTACGACCGTATTAGAGCGGGCGTCCGTAGCATATCTTTAAGCTACACGCTGTAAGTCCCGGTCTAATTAGCCTACAGTGTGCAAAGAATTATCGTAGAGCGACAAACCAATCAAGCTACACGTGCCACAGGGTAATGCTAAAATGAGTAACAGCGGTGTAGCCCTTGCTTATGGCATAAAAGATAACTCTCTCTCTCTCTTTATTGCCAGCTGCATTAGAAAAAAAAGTGATGGGCATGATAATTCGACTAAAAATCTGTAGTTTCATTCAGAGATTGGCATGTTAAATGTATAGTTTCATTCAGATATGGGCATGATAAATCTGTAGCTTCATTCAAAGATGCAACATGATAAATCTGTAGGCTATTAAGTTCTTTCATTGTGGTTGGGGATATAGGCAAGACTGTATGAAACTCGCAGATACTACCCTTAGGATGTTTCTTCTAAGCAAAAAAGGTAAAATATGTTTGCAATGTTGACCCCCCCCTCCTTCCTGTATCCATTGGATAAGGCTGAATTTGTTAAGAATATATTGATAATAGGAAAACTTGTGAAATTTTTATATTATTTTAATATCAATCTACATTTCTTTTTTTTATATTCTGTGATATTTCGTTAAATCTTTGTGGACTGCCTAATAATTAAAAAAGTTATTGCATGAAAGGAAATCAAATATTATGCTACAATGTTTTGCTTATTAGTTATGGTGATTGATTATTTATTTATAATTTTTAAAAAATTGTTATTGAATTAGTATATTTTATATGTGACCAAAATCATTTGTTCTCAATAAATTGGACCTAATGAAGCTGAAAGTTTTGCATACCTGTCGTGCATTATTTTACATTTATGGCCTTTTTATTTTTCTCACATCTGTACAAACATCATTTAATTTCCTCTTTATAACTTAATTCCAAAAATCAGCTCTAAATATGTAAGACTTCGGTTTAACTTTTTTTTTTGACAATAAGAGTTTTTATGGCAAACCTACACTAATATTTAAATAATAATGATAGATATCTGTTTGTTTTTTTTTCATTGAAATCATTTTTACGTATGGAATTCTAAGTAGATGACTTCCAATATGCAGTCCCGTTGTGTTTTTCTTGTGCAGCAATGTGAAAGATTGTGCCCATCATGATCTTCCTATTAGTTTGGAGGAATTGAAGCAGCTTATAAAAAGCTGATAATATTCCATAATTGTTCAGATGCTCGCAATACACGGCATGAATTTGTGTGCCATTTAGACGTACTATGAGCAAACAAAAAAAAATCTCGTATTAAAATTCATAAGCGTTTGTATCTAAAGATTGTAAACTAGTAAAGTTATTTTGGCTTCAATTACTACAAGTAACAGTTTGATTATAAAAATTTTAATTTAAAAAATCTGTCTTAATAATCGTGAATTTCTCACCTACTGTGGATAGTGTAGCGTGTCAAATGCTTGCGATTTACATCTACAAACTCACACCTATATATGAATGATAGAAAAACAAAAAAAATTCTATCCCTTGATTGCATGCATGTAAGGTTCCCTGTGCAGTTCATTGCTTGGGACCACCTAAGGAAAAAAATGCAACATTGTATCTTAATTCATCTCACCTTTCGATCAAAAAAAGTTTTGTGTTTTTATAATTCTTCAGTTTGTTATTAAATAAACAATCCAATTTGAATTTTTTTTTCCACTTAAATGATTTCTTTTCTATGTCAGTTGTTACATCAACTTGTTGAAGCATTATATTATGGCAATTAACAAAGGCTTTTACTTTCCTCAACAATGAAACGGAACAAGCTTTGTTTAGTATTCATAACCTTGAATCAAGGACTTCAACCGTCTGCTGAGTGTATCCCAACCCAATACTCATTATTTCCAATCCATGCTGGAGCTGTTATTGTTAAAGTAACGAAATTCAGTGTCCAATTATGTCTTCAGAGTTCTCTGTTTCAGTACCCATTAGGTCTTTTGTGTCCAGCAGAAAACTCTTTACTATGTAATAGCTTCTGAAAGCTGCTTATAGTGTAATCGCTCGGTCTAACGAAAGATTGGGAAATCCTAGGAAGTTTTGTTTTTTCTGCAGATTTACAACCTGTCATAAATAGAAGAAAACATAATAAACATGAAAAGAATTAAATATGAGCTTTATTTATTATTATTTTTTTCTTCTTTTAGATGGAACGTGCTTATGTAATAAAAAATCTGAATGAATCTTAATATTTTATGTCTTGACGAAGCTTCCTTGTTTTTTTTATTAAATATTCCATATGCACGTTTTTTATGCTCTTGTGAAGATTTTTATTTTTTCCTTCTCTGCAAAACATCTTAGCAGTATTGTAAACTTTTTCTTCCAATTATTTTTATTAAGAAATGTTTTTTTGCTAATATGTAGTTAAATCATAAATCTAATTTTATTTTGCATTTTTTTAAAAAGATTAATTTGAATGTTTAAAAACAAATTTATATATTTGATTTAAGATGGCCGAGTGACTAGCGCTCTGGTGGCACAGTTTTCAGGTTCGAGTCACTGCAGCATCATGGATGTTTGTAGTGGTTCAGAATCCACTTTAAACCGTATGCCCTGGTCTAATAGGATCGTAGAGCTTTGTGGGAGTAGTGCTACTCGCGTCCGTCGCGTATCTTTAAGCTAAACGTGCTCCCCGTGTAGTGCTAAATGAGTAAATGTGTTCGTTGGTGCAGTCAATATGACATACCTTCTTTAAAGCTAGTTTGTATAGCGCTGCTCACAGGGAAATGATCAATACGACCCAGTCCTCGACGTAATGAAATATATATATATAGTATATGATTTAAAAAAGAAAAACAAAGTGTGTGATTCCATCTGTTGAAAATGATGCAATGTTATTGTTGCTGCTATCGTATACCCTGAAGAGTACAAGGAAACCAAATATCGTGGTGCTCCCGAATAATATTGGCTATGTTGATTGCTAGGCCGGAGTATAAATTCTCTTCCGAGGGATGGTCCAGACAATGCATGGCTGCTACAACAACTGGGAAACAAAAGACATGATGAGAAGTAAGCTCGACATCACGGCAGTTGCCCAATTTTTGGTCATTTTTAACGCCCTCAGCAGAAATTTTCATATGTTTGTTGTGCTTCATCCTTAATCTTGTGAGAGCAGTAGCTATTTTTCTGCCGACATTTAGTTCTGTAACTTGGTATTTAGTTTTAATCTTAAAAGCAAATATAAATTTAGGTTTTGCCAAATAATCATCACGTTTTGCATGTGTAAGGGAAGTAAGGATGACAGTCTGATCGAGATTTCTGGCCTTCTTCGCCAAAGAATCTGCAATTTCATTAAATTCTAAATCCATATGAGCAGGGATCCATTGTAGGATACGCATTCTGTGCCAGCAGTATGTATATCCTACAATAGATGATGCAATTCTTTACAATGGATGGTATAATGTTTGTCCTATTCCTAGGATCAATTCTACAATGGATGGTAAAATTTTGTCTTTTGTCCTAGGATCTCATCCTATAATACGATGATGCAAATATAATACAATGGATGGTATAATCTTTCCATGTCTACTTTATAATGTATCAAATACAAAATGGATTTGGTATTTAACTGTAAAAGGCATTCAGTCATTAAATATTTTCTTAAAACTCATTTGTGAAATTATCTTATTATCTGTAAATGAATGTCAATTAGATATTATTTTCTAACCTATTACATATTTTTTAGAATTTGCAAGATTAATATTGTTTATTTTGTAAATGTAAGAAATTGAAAATTATTCTTTTAGTTAAAAAAAAAACTCCTTATGTAGTTTTATCAAAAATATAAATGTTTATAATAATTTCAAATATATGTTCATTTTTAAAAAATAAATTTCTTATTTGATGAATTTTTACATAAATATAGGTAAATGTGCATATGAAATAATTATAAAATATATTAATTTTAAACATATTCTATAAAATGTATAATAGCATATGTAAAAGATAATAGGTTTTTTATGCAATTCATTATAATAAACAAATACCAATTCAAACTTTTAATAATCGAGACATTGCATCGGAATTTTAAGAAATTTTACTGACATTTATTATTTAAATTTCTTATTTATTTGCTATTTTCGAGAATATCGCTTGACACTTTTTAAAAAGTCCTGTTGAACTTCAATTGTTGGCATCCTTATTTTAAACTTTTACACAACAGGATATTTCTTTTTTGAAAAACCATTTCATACATTTTCCGTCTTCTCATGTTCCCACGCGGAGAGTCATTTCTTGTTTTACCAGATTTTTACCTGCTAATTTCTGGGAATACACAAAATAGAAGTTTCGAAAACTTTCCACGAATTTCTATTATTAAATGGAAATTTCAGATCATTTTAGCACATCACTCAATTTACTTTATTGTTATTTCTGTGATGATAGTTGTTGTTTCTGTGATGTACAAATTTTCATTCCCAACCATTTAACTGATACCTTAGGGTTAAAGAATTAATAAGAAAGAAAACTCTCATTATGATTTCATGGATGACTGATCATTCAGTTCATACTAGATGTTTTCAAGGACTATTAAACTACTTTTGCGAGTAGTGTTCTCTTGTTATATATGTGCTAATGCAATTTGTCATGGCAGCTATTCTTTAAATGCAGTTGAATAGTTGTTTCTCAACATCTGCATTATGTATTTAGAAAATTATCTTTACTCATTTATTCTTAAATTTATTTTTAATATTAATATTAAATTTATAACTATACAGAAGATTATATAAATAAACACCATTCATAAGTTCCAATTTATTGTATGGGAGGAATTCAGTTTATAACATAGTTTTGTCTTATACATGATTGGAAATCAAGACTAAATTCACTTTAATAACTAACTGTGTAACCGTGCTTTCTCCTACACCCTGGCAATATCTCCCACCTCTGGCGTTGAGGAGAAATGGGCAGTTAAATTCTAGACTCTCACTCAAGAGGAAGTAATGCTCAACCACGTGTTTCTGTTGAGAAACGTTTAGTTTACAGTTTTTCTCCTCGAGAGGAAATATATTTAGAGCGACCCTGCGTATTAGTTGACCCACAGACTCTCACCAGGAGAGGAAGTGTATTTCGCACTTCCTATGCTTAGCTGAGTATCGGGTTTTCGGCTTAGAAGTGAAATCCTTCCATGAATCTATAACTATTGGTCTTTAAATGTGTTGTATTGTATATTGTATTGGTTGTATTGTATGTATGTATGCGGTGTTTGTGAGTTGGTAAAAAAAGCTGTGAGTTCTCCAATCTGTGCCTGAAGTATCTCAACCCAACCACATCCATTTACAATCCGGTCGCCCAAACTGCACATTACAACCTAATAATTTAAATGATGTTATTTTTAAGACATTCGATATTTAAACATTGTTTTTGCATTCATGATGATTTATATAACTATAAATCAAGTTATTATTTAATAATGATAAATCATAATCATGCCTTTCTCAGATTTTAACATCAATTATTGTGTTGCAAAAACTCAATCAAATTAAAAAGCAATGATAAAAGTCACTAACCAAATTCCTAATATAGTCGCATTTTTCGTTATCTAAGATCTCAACAATACTGATTAAGTTTTTTTTGTCTGGTTAATTGTAACTATCAGCCTGTGTCCATCTATCTTTCTTTTATTTTATGCGATCACATTTCTGATGATACCACTTTCGTAAAAATCTAACTATAAATTATTACTTCGCAATTTTCAAATAATTTTAAACATTGAAGTTTTACACTGAATGTCCAAATTATTTATTTTTATGTTATTCTCATTAATCGAAAGACAATTGCTCTTTCTGAATTTTATCAATGTACTAGTAGGGAAAATTTTCATTTAAACTTTGCCTTAGTCAAACAAAAAAATGTGTGAAATTTGAAAAAAAAAATAAATAAATATTTGATGAAAAATATTAATATCGAATGAAAAATAAAACTTTGGTATTTTTCTACATACCAAAAATGAAAAATGTCGAATGAAAAATAACAAATCTTTATTTTTTCATTCGATATTAATATTCTTCATCAAATATTTAGTTATTAATTTTTTTTTAATTTCACATATTTTTTATATCAGGAAAAAAAATTTGCATTTCTTTCAATTTGAGCATTTTCTTAGAATAAAAAAGATTTTACACAATAATTTTGTTTTGAGGCTTAAAAAATTAAATTAATTAATTAATTAAATAATATTAAAAAAATATAATTAATTAAATTATTGTTTTTAATAATTTTTAATTAATAATTAATTAATTTTTAACAAAAAGTATAATAATAACACAATATAATTTTTAACAATAATTAATTTTATTATTAATTAATTATTTAAATTAATTAAGTTAATAAAATTAATTAATGAAAGTTTTAAATAAAAATTATTCTCAAAAAACCAATAAGGACAAAAATTATTCCGTAATTATCTAGAAGAAATTCTCATTTTCAGAAAGATTTGGAATTTATCTTTTTCAGATTATGCGATTGTTTATTATAATACTTAGTTGAGAAAAAAATATCATTCTCTGTAAGAATAATTATGTAAGTATACATAATAATGTGACCCTTCATTATGTAACACTTTTTTTCCTTTATCACAATTTAAAAAAAAAAATTATGCGAAATTTTTGTGTGACTCACATAATATTCGCAAATGATAAAAAAGCTAGCAGCTATTTGGAACAACAAGGATGTGGCAAAATGAGGAGGAATATTTAAAGAAAGAAAAAAAAAGTGTCTGTTGTTAAAAGATTGCACTGGTCACAAGAAGTAACCTTGGAAGTATAAAAAACTGTGACATTCTGTCTGGGTATACTTTTTTTTTCCCGTTATGACCAGTTTAGCTCTCCAATCAGACACGTGCACCTGTAGACGGCATAGCATTAAAACCCACGTAAAAAAAAATGTAATACAAGCAATTTTGTAAGCTTTAATTGTTGATATAGTGAAAGCATACTTACCGTTATTTATTATATGTAAATATGTCTCGTGGGTTTTACATATATAACTACTCTGACTCCGTTTAGAGGCAGACATAATCCAATGAAAGTTATAAAATTTGCTTGAGGTTTTCAATAATATCATGGCCTTTTTAAACAATTTTATCTCTTCTTAAAAAAGTGTGTCAACTTTTATAGTGTTTTTAATGTTTGAGACTTTTTTTTAAAAAAAATAATGTTTTATTAGTTTAGCATTTACATTGTCTACATATGAATTAGCAGCTATTAGCGCATGCATATATAATTTGGGAATAAACATTTATTGCAGAATTCAATCCCAAAATTAATTTAACTTGTTATCTAGAAATCGTATAAAGGACAAATAAAAAAAACTAACATTATATATCTGGTTAAACAGAGACATCATTTTAAAATTGTAAGAAATTATTAAAATTTATATTTTCAATGGTACTTCATGGCCGAGTGACTAGCGTTGTGGCGCTCAGTGCCATAGGTTTCGAATTCGAGTCCTGGCGGTGGCATGGATGTTTGTAGGGATTCTGAATCCACCTTAAACCAAAGGTCTCGGTCTAATATGACTGTGGAGCGTTTGGCTGACAACCCTACCCCGTAAAAAGAAAACTTCTCCTGTCCAGAAATCTGCCAGTAGGCGTACGATCTTGGCCCAACATTTGGGTGTTGCGCCACTGATGATGATATATTTTCAATATATGGAAATTCTATCCCAGAAATATTCATTTTTATAAAACATCATTTTCTAATTTCCCCGGATTTTTAACTGTAGGTCCCGTCTATTTAGCCCTCTTGCGCACAAGATGACCGTAGAGCGTCAAACCAAACCTAATTTTCAAATAATTCTTTTCGTTAAAAAATTATATAGTTTAAAGTTAAAAAAAAGCAAATATTCAATATGTTTATTTCTTATTTTATGATTTTAAATTCTTACAATTTTTCGATACAAATTCCACAAATAATGAATACTTTTTATCTCAATAAAAATAGTTATTTTTCATACTTGCTGCATACTACTTGCATATTATCAACATATAAATCAATTTTTAGAAAACTTAAATACATAAAATATATGATATAAATATAGATAAAATATATAAAACAGCTTTTTTTAGGTATTTTATTTAAACATCTAAAATATTTTTTTATTATTATTATTTAATATTAATAAGCGAATATACGAAAGCAAAATATTAAACTTCGAAATATTATCGTTTGTGGAAATCTGATTCATTTAAAAACAATTGTTGTTTCTTTTGTCATTTAAGAAATAAATGCCCATTTCGTAGAAAATGTTATTTGGCTTTGTTATTTAAAAAAATGACTTAAGGAACAAATATAAAACATATAATTTGAGAATTGAGTTTTCTGACCTTGCTAAAACCTTGAATAAACAGGAAGAAGCAAATTATTTCAATTGTTACTGCAATTTTATTGAATGAAGTTTACGAATTGTAATTATAAAAGAACTCAAAAAGTATTTTTAAGTAAAATATTAAATAAACAAATTTTGATTTCTTTTAGAGTCAATAATTTACACCATTAATAAAAATTTTTTTATATTCATGTTTTTTTTCTTTTTTAAATGTCAGTTTGCAATATCGATAATTTTTCTTTTTATATTTTTTCATAAACAATAAACAATTTCTAATATTTTTTCTTAGCGATATAATATTTAAATTGTTTGCACTTTTCAACTGTGGTACTAGTTTTATCAGTTGTACATTTAAAATTGTATCGCATTATTTTTTTAAGTAGATGACTTAAATAAATTATTCTTATACAACTGTATAATTTATGACTTTTTTATTTTTTTATTATCCCAGAAAAATTGTGTTATTTTATGAATTTGTTTTCACAATATTTTGAAAAAAATGTACATAGTCTTGCATATAATTAAATAGATTCATCTCAAAGTTGTTTAAACTTCATATCTTAATGGAAAACTTTAGCAGACAACAACATTTACGGCATTCCTTTTTAATATTTCTGCTATCATTGCCTTTTTCGTATGCAACAAGTTTGCAGAACCTTGGACGCCTCAAATTTCTTTCATATCATCTATTACAAGAAAATATCTTATAAAATACACAATTAAAATCTACAAGGAATGTTAAGGCTGCTGCAAGTTAGCATTTCTCTCAAATTGTTAATGAACTTCTTAAAACTTAACAAATATTTTTGAAATATCACTAAAAAACAAAAATGACTAGAAGCCTGTTACGGTTTCAAAACAAGAAAGTTCCGACCATCCTGGTCTTTACATGGAATCGCCTCCGTTTTTTTCTTTTTATCTTCTTAATTATACTTATTCCAAAAAGCCCTTAGGCAGATCAAGTGGTTTCGTAACTTTTCTGAGAATATTGAAGTATCCAAAGGTTCCTCCCAATGTCTGGCCGCAATCCGGCTTTATTGGAATTTGTTGTATTAATAAGTAATCGAATTCTCAGAATATGTAAGGTCAAGATAGTCGATTAGTCACTTCAGAACATTCTATTTGATTGTTCACACATGAAATGGAACTTTTTTAGTATTAGCTTGACAATCCATGATATATATACACCAAAGAGTGTCAATATGGAGTGTTATATATCATTTATTCCTTATTATGTGATCTAATAGTATATATCGTTCGCATATAGGTGAAGTATG
Source organism: Caerostris darwini (assembly GCA_021605075.1). Classification (NCBI taxonomy): domain Eukaryota; kingdom Metazoa; phylum Arthropoda; class Arachnida; order Araneae; family Araneidae; genus Caerostris; species Caerostris darwini. Next base: position 1,036,318 of record BPLQ01000176.1, read on the forward strand.
TTGAAGTATCCAAACGTTCCTCTCAGTGTCTGGTCGCAATCCGGCTTTGTTGGAATTTGTTATATTAATAAGTAATCGAATTCTGAGAATAAGTAAAATCAAGGTAGTCGATTAGTCACTTCAGAACATTCTATTAGGTTGTTCACATATGAATGGAACTTTTTTAGTATTAGCTGACATTCCATAATAGTTATACACCAAAGAGTGTAAATATGGAGTGTTATATCATTTATTCCTTATTCTGTGCCTTGTCTAATGGTGCATATTGTTCGTATGTGTGTCAAAGTTTTTTTAAAAAAATCTCAAACAAATAGAAACATGGAATCCCACAAAATACGGATCATTTTTCTGTATGAATATAACTTAGATATTCTGCTACCCAAGCAACTCGCGAATGCATTTGGTATTGATACAACAAATGTTCCTTCAGTGAAACAATTGTTTGAGATGTTTACGAGTATATCAGGAGATATACGATAAAGCGTCCTTTGTAATGCTATTATGAAGACAAAAGTTAAAGCTAACTTTACAGTAACTGTTCTTGAACTTATTGATCTTGGAATAAGGGTATAGGTGTCAAATTTTTTAAAAGAATCTTAAGTAAATAGAAAGATGGAATACCACAAAATACAGATCATTTTTCTGAATGAATATAAACTTCGATATTCTGCTACCCCAAGCAATACGGAACATCAATGATACATTTGGAAATGATACATATAAAGTTTCCATTGAGAGATATTTAAATTAGGAGGTATGAGCTGAGAAAATGAACTGAACCGTGGAAGACCTGGAAATGTCCCTTTGTAATGATGTTCTGAAGACAAAAGTTGAAGCTAACCCTACAATAACTGTTCTTGAACTTGTTGATCTTGGTGAAAGCATAGCAATAATTTTCGATGCATCTTACAGCGCTTGGAAAGGTGATAAAACTTGATAAATAGGTTCCACTCGAGTTGACAGATAGACTTGCAGATTTGTACATCATTAAATATTCTGCAAAGAGATTGTTCCCTTTTGGACCGTATCATTATTTGTGATGAAAAATGGATACTGTAAGATAATCATAAACGCTCAGCAAATTGACTGGGTGAAGATGAAAAGATTAAACACTCACCCATACCAAGCTTAAATCCTAAGAAGGCATTATTGATGTTTTGGTGGAATATCAAAGAGAAGCTAATCATTACAGATAGGTAAAACAATTAATTCAGAGGATTATTCTCAACAAATTGATACTGTGACTCTTAAATTTATTAGCAGTATTTCTGTGCCGCATAAATTTATTAGTAGTAGTACAGTGCATTGAAAATTTAGGTTTATGCCTCATTTCCCATATTCACCACATTTGTCTTCTACTAACTGCATTTTTTTGTAAACATTTGGCATCGTTTTTAATGAATAAACGCTTTGTCAATCACGAAGTTGTGAAAACGGCTTTTACTGAATTTATTGACTCAAAATCTAAGTTCTTCTTTGAAACTGTCATAAAAATACTTTGTAATCGATGTAGATTGAGCTTATTTTGATTAAGTATGTTCAAACAATTTGTGTTTGTGATCTTTTTAAAACTTCAGTATAAAACAAACAATATATGCAGGTAGTCTTAATAACCAGTGGCTTCCGTTTCACTGTCTGCGATGTATGTGAGTCTTGCATATAAAAAATACAGGCGCGCACTGAATTGAAATTGTTTATGGGGGCCAAATAGGTTATTAGTACTACCTATTGAGTTTTACTTATGCTTTAGTAAGGTATCTAAAGACGGACTTCCGTATATTACTTAATATATTGGGTTCTGATGGCTGAGTGACAAGCTCTCTGGCTTCGGGTGTTTTAGATTTCGGGTTGTTTGTAGTGGTTTGGAATCCCCTTTAAAAATCCACTCCATTTGGAATCCACTTAGGTACCGGTCTAATATGACTGTATAGCGTACGGCTGACAAGCTTACCCGTAAAAAGAAAGCATCTCTTATTTCGGAATCTACCAGTTACCAAATGGCCATGGTCCAACATGGAGTGTAGTGCCGGGTTTTTAATTAATTATTTTATTAATAATTCTTACATTGCATACATTTGGCTCAAATACATAAAAAACAGAATATTAAAACCAAGACATATTGCCCCAAAAAAAGAAAAAATTAAGTTAAAAAAAATAATAAATTGAAATTCTGTCTTCTTTTTCTTATAATAAAATAGATGATAAACAAGTAATATAAATTTAATTAAAATTTATTTTAAATTTTAAAATTTTAAATAATTTTCATTGACATTTTTTTAAGTTTATCTGGCGCCATCTATTGGTAGCTCTATGCAACTTGAATCTAAAAAAAAATTAAAATTAATTAATTAAATTTAATTACTGAATTAATATTTGAAAAAACTGTATCCACTATCATCCACTACCATTTAAAAAAAAATTTGAACGTTAGTGGATAAATAAAAAGTATTTTATGAACGGTTGAAAATTTGAACAAGATATATATAGGGAGAGTGTGAGCTAATAGAAGGAATTGAAAAAAACCATTGATTCATTGTAAGGTTGGAATACTAAATATTTTTCAAAAATTGGCCAAAGTGTTAAAGTGGCCATAAGTTGGAAGACATGCAAACATTTCATTTATGTTTTGGGGGCTCAAGCCCTCTCCAGCAACTGCACTGGGTGCTCATATGCATAGATATCGATATAGATATGGAAGGATAGGATCCTACCCAAACTCTTTGAATATTTGTTTTGGTTTGGTTTGTCGCTCTACGGCTATTTTGTGCACACTTTGGACTCTTAGATGGATAGATAGATAGGTATAGGAATACATCGCTAGGTTTGTTTTAACATAGATCCAGTCATTTAGCGAGCAGAAGTAGCATATTTATAATGTTATAATTCAATGAGGATGCGTATTATTCATAAAGCTATCTTCGGGATGATGTAGTTATTTTCTTATGGTTTTTGTGGATTCCCTAGACAACTTATTTTTCACTCCATTTCTGAACAAAGGTATTTTTTCTTTTTGATCTGCCTTATGCAGTTTTCGCCTCTTCATCTTTGCATATGTCTAATGATTTTCAGCTTTTCGCTCGTTTTTATGTGTCCAGCTATGGAAACGTATAGCGAATTTTACGATATAAAAACTGACTGTGTTCCCGAAAGTTCCTATCCATTCTCTCTCTGTCTTGAGATGAAGAACCATGGGAAAATTTATGGGTAGCGAATGTTGTAATGGCTTTGTTATACAAATTCATTGTGTTTCTAAAATGTACCCTGACCGTTCTCTCTCTCTCTCTCTTTTATGGGATTCAATAAGAAGTACATGGAAATTAATATGCAGCAAATGCTTATATGGCCTTGTTACTCAAAATGATTGTGTTTCTAAGAAATGCCTTATCCATTCTCTGTTTTGATTCTTTTCTTGTGCTTTTACCTTTTTTGTTTTGTCCTATATATTATATGTCCAGGTTTGAAAAAAAAATTTCGGAATGTTTGCAAATTTATTTCAAATTTATTTAACAAATTTAATAGGAATGATACACTACTATGTCCAAAGAGTAAGACCAATTTTCAATTTAAAATTCCCGGGGCTTATGGAATACCAATTTTTTCCTTCCTTTTTTAGGTTGCTGGCACTGCCCTTGACATCTGAGTGAAATTTGACGTCAAAATATTCATTAGTGTTTGAGTTACGCTTGGCTTTGTGAGACGCTAAAACTGATTCCGGCGATTTTCGAAATGCCCGAATTAATTGAGCAAAGAACTTGCATTAAGCGGTTTGCGGAAGCGTATACAATGTTGCAGAGGGCATTCGGTGAGCATTCCTATATCTGAAAGAAATGTTTAGAAGCAGTATAAACAGGCAGAAAACGCGTTGAAGGCGAAGAGCGCTCTGGTCGACCATCAACCTCAACCGACCAGGCTCACATCCAAAAACCGTCGATTTACAATTAGAGACCTTATTCATGATGTTGGATTTTAAAAAGGATCGGTCAATTCCATTTTGGGCCTCAAACGCGTCAAATCTCGATTGGAACCCAAAACACTGAATGCGCCAACTCACACGGCACATATTCTTCGTGACTTTTCCGCCAAAAAATGAAACCCATATCGTTCCACAGCTATCGTATTCACACCGTGCGACTTCTGGCTATTCCCTAAACTCAAAAGACTACTTCGGGGACACCTTTTTGAATCGATTGAAGAGATTCAAAGTGAATCACCGCGCTCTTTGAAGGTCATCCCTGCCGATGACTTTTTAGCATGCATTGAGTATTGGAGAAAAAGTTGGCATAAGTGCATTGTGTTCGGAGGGGATTGCTTTGAAGGCGATGAAATAAATTTGGAAGTATAAATAAAGTGTTTTTGAAAAAAAAATAATTGGTCTTGCTTTTTGAGCATAGATAGGAGGTTTTCAATTTTAAAAAGTGTTATTGCAAAGTAATTTTTGGAAAAATAGCAAAAAGTTATCTGTGCAATCATGCATAATGTTTTTTCAATGTATATTTTCCCAAGACCCTTCTAATTTGTAATCTGTAAGTGGTATTTGCTGATTCAATTGAGAATTTTTTTTTATAACCGACAATTTTTGATTGTATTTCAAAGTTTCCTTGATATTTTTAAATTCAGAATTTGAAGAAATTACGTTTTTTTTTCAACTAAATTATAAAACCATTTGCAGTTGTAACGGTCATTACAAAGTTGTTAAGTAACACAAGAAAAGGCAATGAAAATGAGCTTGTGTGGTGTATTTTTTTTTTTTTTTTTTAACTAGCGGTGATTACCTTCTGGATATTTAGCTTTCCGTTTCCTTCTGAGATATATCTTTTAATGAGTATCTAATAATGTTGCAATTACGAAAATTGAACATGATTTTAAAAAGAAATCATTAGTGTATTAATTATTTAGTATTACAAACGTGCTTCCTTCTACACAGGTTTTTAATGTACCAGATACCTTAATGTTCAATTAACAATTAATTAAATAACTGTACTACAGAGTACTCTGAAAACAGAAAAGTGACATTTTAAACGACGCAAAACTGAATTTAAACCATTTATACAAAAAAAATTGTACATTTATATTATTTTAAAATTTATCGTTTCCAACAAAAATATTATTAAATCATTTTCAGCTATTAAAAAAGTTATGAAAATCATCTAGAATCTGATCTTTAATAAACAAGAACACTCGTTTTTAAACATTTTATGTGGATAGTATTAAGGAATTATTCAATAGCATCTTAAAATATTCCTTGAAAGAAATCTTCAGAAATCCAAGAATTTAATTGGCATGAAATTCCTCAAACTTCTCACATTACCATAAAATCATGCTGTTATTCAAATCCTATTTAACATCCGCGTTTCACCAGGAAAACGTATTCACATCCATTCCATCACTTCAGACAGCTACTTTAACCTATATACCAATAATTGCTTATTGGTAAAAACAATATAAGGTCCAATTTTTTTTCCTCAATTATTCTTTCAAAGAAACATATTCCTTTAGCAGTCATTCACCACTTCTTTATTCTAGAGTGTGAAAAAACTTGTTTGGAACCATTTTAATTGAATAGATGCTTATTGTATTCATAAGTATGGAAAACAGGTCAAAAGGTTTTTTCTTATTAGACAGCCTATAGCACTAATAATGCTCTGAATTTTGATATTTTTTCATTTCAAGACAATTAAGTACTGAATTCCAGTAGGATTTTTTTTTAAAATCTACTTATTGGTATTTAGTTCAGGCGATTATGATAGCAATTACTTATCGTAGACATCATAATAATGTGTTTAATTGTGCATAGGAGTACCAGAGCAGTATGCATTTTGCTTTCTAACTTAGAATTTTGGCTAGAAATCCTACAAATACTAAATTCCAGTAGAATTTTTTTTTAAATCTATTTATTGGTATTTAGTACAGGCGACTATAATAGCAATTATTTGCCGTGGGCATTATAATAATGTGTTTACATATACATAGGAATACCAGAGTAACCTACATTGCGCTTTTAAACTAAGAATTTTGGTTCAAAATCCTACAAATACTAAATTTTAATTGGATTTTTTAAAAATCGATTTATATTAAGTTCAATCGAATATGATAGCATTACTTATCGTGGACATTATAATAATGTGTTTATTTGTACATAGGAGTACCAGAACAACTAGCTTTATGCTTTCAAACTAAGAAATTTTGGCTCAAAATCCTACAAATGATACTGAACCGAAAACTTCCTTGTCTATGCCTGGCGATGACCACAATAAATTTTTAAATCGGAAAATCTGTCATTAGGTTCGAAAATGTACTCTCTGATGCCATCACCTTGGGGGTGTTTGTTCGAAATTGGATTGAAATGCAGCAAGCTCTTTTGGTTCACAATTAAACAGAATTGAGGTAAATGACTTCAATCAAAATACCCGATAGCTAACAATGAACATGTTTCACGTGGGTTCCTAGATTATAATCGATATAATCATCATAAGTCTATTTTAATTCTTCTTCATCTTCGCAACAGCCCCATGATGGGCCAAGGCCGTCTGCCCATTGGGAGATTCCCAAACATGAGACGTTTTCTTTTTACTGAATAGGATCTACGGATTAAAGTGTATTCCGAACCACTACAAATATCCATGGAGCTACCAGGACCCAAACGCGAAACCGGTGTTACCGAATACCAGTCTCGGCCATTAGGCCCTTATTTTAATTACTACTTAATAATAATATTACTCGCTTAATATATATATAGATATATATAATACTCAATTTAAATTCTTGCTGTAATGTAACAAGTATTACTATGAAATACCAACAAAGATTTCTTTAAAATAAAAGCATTCATACTAATTAAGTAATTGATATAAAAAGATATTAAAGAACTCATATTTGTAATTCGTATATAATGCGTAACACGTAACATATTTCATTCATTCATTCATTCAATTCAGACCAGTTTAAAAATATCTAATTACTAACAACACTTTTGACGATATTTTTTTTTATTTGTGAAATTAAAGATAAAAAATATGAAACAAAAAAATTAGAACTGCCTGAAAGATTTCAGTAGTTCAGATCGATGAAGCATAACACCGAAATAGTATAAAAACTAAGCCAGAAAATAATATTTAAAAAAAAGGAGTGACTTAAATAATAATTACAAATTAATTCTACGTGAACATTTAACAATTTTGTGAGTTTGTAACCTTTCATTTCTTGGAATTCACAATTCTCTGAATTAAAATTAAATTAATTAATGTAAATAATGCTATTATTGCAGTATGAATAGTTTTAAGGAGCAGAGGCGGTTGAAAAAAACCAAGATTCTGTTATAAAACTTTTCTCTTTTTCCCCCCTCTTTTATATCCAGTTTGTTCAGGACTGACTGGCTATATAAGGCGTTATAAAACAGGGTGTTCACTTTATTGATGCTCATATGCATATTATATTACAGTAAAAATAAATTTTAACTCAGACTCAGCCGTCAGTTATATTTCTCTTCCTGAAGCATGATCCGTTTTAGAGTTGTGACTGTTCTTGTGAATTATACTGCATCATAAATTCCTAAACTTAAAAATAAATAAATAAAACAATTTTATATAATATATATATATATACAATAAATTTAAATAAATATGTACATTAATTTAATGAGTATTTTATTATTTGGTTTAAATTTTTAAATTTATCAGGTTCATCTATCGATTTTTTTACATTCATGTATAAAAATGTTTATTTACAAATATATTTGATCACAAATATGCGCATTTTTATCACATTATTTTAACGCAATTTTAAAATGGAATATGTTTGTGGTCATAAATATGATTAAAAAATTTAAAAAAATTAAAACCAATTAAATAATATCTTTCAAATCTTGCAGTTAAACTAGAAAAAATGCAAAGAATCCTCATAAAATACTATCAATTTAACAATAATTGTTGAGTAATAAAAAGTTAGAAAAAACCCAAAATCTATTCACTTTGACAAATAAGCAAAAATGTTGCAACAAAACAATTTTTCTTTTCTAAAGTGATGGTGTTTTTTTTTTTTTTTTTTTTTTTTTTTTTTTTTTTAAATCATTGAGAAATATTTTGGAAGAAATAAGAAATTACTTAGCAAATAAAAAAACAAATCGTTATGTATTTGTATAAATTGTAAAGTTCATTAATTTCTCTATTTATAAAAATTTTAGTATAAGTTATTCGATAAGTAAATAAAATAATTGCATAAAAATTTCAATATCTTACAGAAATTTACGAATTTATATTGGACCGCTTTCATAGTGGGAATCTCGGGTTGGATAATCTTTAATTTAAATTAAATCTGTCATTGTCTGTGATACAGTTTACTACGTTACTTACTTTACTACTACAGTTTACTTTTTTTTTCCAAAGATTCAGTACAAAAACTATTTTTTTGTCTTTTAGGATATTATTATTATTATTTTCTTTCAGAAAGCCCTCTGACTCGTAGGATGGTCCGAAAGTCCTGTGATGCCAGCCGTGGCTATCGAGACGGTCATTATCATCATCGTAGTGGTCAGCTTTGCAGTTCTGGCAGCGGTAGTTTTCGCTCTCTATTGGTTGTAAGTATATCTTTATTTGTTCGACACGTGGTCCATTAGCATGTGCCCAACTTTTTTGCAGGTGGGCTGAAGTTCAAATCCCCTGGTGGCCTTGTTGTAATCGCTGATTTCCTAAACGAGAAGACCCGATGACAATCGTAACAATGTGCGTAAAACAGTCTCGCTTCGATAATTAGGCTGCATAGTGAAAATTTTCCGGTTTTTCTTCTATACATCAAGCAAATGCGAGTCAGTTTCCCCAAAACGTCCTCCAGGAAAGCACTGTGCTCTCCATTATACATCGGTGGGCTTGTTCGTGATATACATGAAACTTAATATTTCACACTCATTTTTTTTCTAACTTCTAGGAAATTATAACTCTAGATATGCTCCGAGAGGGAAGTATGAAGAAAAAGAAAGTGGGGGTTTTTTTAAGTACTTTTTCCATAAATCTTATGTATTGAGGGCCCTCTAATCCAGAGTTTAAGAATAAAAGTTTAAGAATGTAAATGAATCAAATTCAGTTATTATATCAATGTGATATCAGAGTGATTCAATTGCGTTAAAAACTATTAATAAAAATATGTTAATACATGTGCATTTTAAGTACATTATTAACTAGCTTACGGTATCTCCCATACAATATTAACGAATGTGTAGCTTAATTATTAAATAATAACTAAGCTACACATTCGTTACACTGTAGCTTAATTATTAAATAATAATGTGAATTATTAAATAATAATACAATTCATTATAAAGTACAGGATACTGAACTTGTAACTTATTTGATGATAGAGAAACCTCAACCGTGAGTCCATACGTGTTCGTGGGCTTGGCCTAGATGTCTACCAAATGGGTTAAGAAATAGCAACAACATAATCCAGTAGTGCCGTGTATTTGACAACATCGACACAGTGATTCCTTAAACACGTTTTTACAAATTTCTTTTATTAAGTTGTTATTAATATTTATAAGGTATTCTAATTTATTTTACATAAACAAATATTTTAACAGATGGCGCCTGTTGCTGGAAGATCGTCGTTGCTCCAGACTTGGTAGTAGAAACTTCCAGCACGAATGGCAACGGCAATCATTGGGTCCTCTAGAGGACGGTCCTCAGAGATCTCTTCTAGGATCTCGTGGAAGAAATCCTCGCATTTCTCGACGGGAAATGTTTGTAGATGAGAGAAGTCGCAGGATGGTTAAAACTACTCGTTGTGTAGAATGTCCACGGCCTCCGACAACTCGTGCATCGCAACCAGCTCCTGTGATACCCATTATTGAAGAGGCTCCATCTCCAGAAGTTGTCGTTTTGGATGTATGTAACATTAATGTATACTTATTTGAAAATTTAGTTTCATAAATTTTACTGGTGACGTTAATAGGTAAAAATGTTTTCAAGAGATTTCGTTACTTAAATCTGAATAATAAAAAGTCGCTTTATTGAGATCAGGCAGATAGGTATGGGATGTCGTCCAAACGACATGGATGAGATGATCTTTCTAAATTACTTTAATATGGTTAAAATCACTCGCTATGTAGAATGTCCACGGCCTCCGACAACTTGTGCATCATTATGGGTATCACAACCTGTTCCTGTGATACCCATAATTGAAGAGGCTCCATCTCCAGAAGTTGTCGTTTTGGATGTATGTAATATTAGTATATACTTATTTGAAAATTTAGTTTCCTAAATTTTACGTATGGTGTTAATAGGTAAAAACCGCAAGAGATTGCGTTACTTAAATCTGAAAAGTCCTTTTGATGAGGCAGATAGGTATGGCATGTCATTTAAACGGCATCGATAGGATGATCTTTCTAAAGTTTTTTTTCACTGTGCGATGTCCACGAATAATTGTGCATCATTATCTTTACAACTACTGTGATACCCATAATTGAAGACACTTCATCGCCAGAAGCTGTTGTTTTGGATATGTGTAATAATAATATATACTTATTTGAAAATTTAGTTCCATAAATTTTACTGGTGGTATCAATAGGTAAAAATGCCTTGAAGAGGTTGCGTTACTTAAATCTGAAAAGTCCTTTTGTTGAGGCAAATAGGTATTGGATGTCACCCAAACGTCATCGATAGGATGATCTTTCTAAATTGCTATAAAAAGTGGCGCCATCTCTGACAACTTTCAAACTGGATTGTGAAGCTTATTTCAAATAATTTGTGTTACTGCGCTTCATATTATTTAAGTGAATTAACAATGGTTATTCCATGCATCGCCCAAATATTCTCAAAGTGTATGAAAAATTAAACAAATAAGAATTGATCTACTTTATAACAAAATTCATCTTGTTGCCTGATGGTTAGCCTATCATCTGAATTGAATAAATCTTCTAAATTTTCTTCCATAATTTTAAATTGGGTGATCAAGTAAAATAAATTACAGTTTTGAAGCTTTAGCATTAAAATAAAGATTTTAAAAGGTGTTCTAATACAGTAATGCAAAAAGTTATGATTTACAAAAAAAAAAAAATTCTTTTCTTTTATTTTTGTATTTGATTTGTATATGTACTGCTAATTTTTGTTTCAAATATTTAAAGTCATTTCCAGTGGGTGTATCTATTGGATACTGCGACTAACTAGAAGTTAATCTATCCCAATATATTATAATATGTAAATTAACCATTCCCTTAACAATATGTACATTATAAATTTCAAAATCCTGTTATTTCATGTCCAAGTTGCAATTATCCAGTATAACAAGTGAGCTAAAAAGTTCGTAGGCTGACAAAATATGGCGCTACTAGTATTAAATCCATATGATTTTTAGTTATCCCTAACCTTCAAAAGACACGTGTATAAATTTGACAGCTGTTGCACTCGTCGGTGTATAAATTTGTTGCCGTTGCGTCGGTAACAGCCTCTTTGGGGCGTCCACTGCGTGCATCGTCCTCGGTGCTCATTTCGCCTCGTTTAAATTTAGCAAACCATTTCTCTACGGTTGATTTTCCTGGTGCAAAGTCCAAATAATGTTTATCAAGCCAAGCCTCGGCTTCCATAGTATTTTTTTTTTTTTTTTTTGCCAAAAAGGAATGCTTTATTAACACACGAAATTTCCTTTTTATCCATTTTTTCAAACTAACAAAAGTTGCTTCACTAAAAATGCTACAACTCATATACTAATAGTGCAACAGCTGTCAAATTTATACACGCGTCTTTTGAAGGTTTGGGCTAACTAAAAATCATATGTATTTAATACTAGTAGCGCCATCTATGTGTCAGCCTACGAACCTTTCAGCCCAACTGTTATTTGTTACAATTGTTATTTTCATTTTAAAATGGTTTAACAATGTCTTTAATATTCATTAAGATTTATATTATTTTTCAGGGAACTGAACCACCTCCCCCTTATGAAGAAGCTTCAAGATAAAAGAAAAGAAAAAAAACCCATCCATTTCAGAATGGATATCAATAGTTGATGTCCTCTATGAGGATACAGCATCGATAGTTTGTTTTTTAAAATGATTTTATCTTATGAAAATTGACGAATAAACGTATTGCATTGCGCTCTGCATCAAATATCTGACAAATATAAATAAACTGTCGGAATTTTTGTATGATTTTATAAACTACAATAAAGAGAGTTTAATGAACAAAGTTTCTAGGCAACACTTTTTTGTGAAAGATATGTGTAAAATTAAGGAAGTTATTTTTATTTACTTCCAAGAATTTTGACGAATTATTTTTACAGCTTTAAAAGTTTTGCGATTACTGTGATGTTTTCAAAAGAAATGAGAAGAATAAGAATGCTATGACAGAATGAAGTAATTTAAAGCTTATTTTATTTAGAAGACATTTGCTTTTTTTCCTAATGAAATGACATAAAAAAAACTGAATTTAAATGAAATGTGACATTTTTTTGTTATTTAAAATAATAAAAGTTTTCATGTATGTGTATGATGTTTGTTCTTTGATTTGCAGAGTCATTTTTAATAAAAAGGAATTGAATATATAAAATTAATGGAACATTCCAAATATTCCTTATCCACCAACTGGCATATTAATTAGAATGTAATTTACACTAAACTATTCTACTGACTGTTTCAAAATCTAAGTTAATAAATTCATGGACTTAAATTTAGCATTAGTGAGATATAACTAAAAACTGAAATTGTGAAACGTAACCATTAAAATGTGCTAGCAGGAATTTTTTTATAGGCTAACTAGGCTTCAGCATAGGGCCTCAAGATCAAGAGGGGCCTACATTCAAATGGTTAGCAAAATTAGAATTACACTATTCTGAAAACAGTAAGTACTAAAACACTGAATCGAAAATAAGGAGAAATTCTATACATATGACTAATAAGCAAACGTAAAAATGTATTGGTTAAGATGAATAAGATCAACGCGTTCGGCTCATTGGGTCGTCTGTTCGTTTGTATATACTAGATTACACCAAAGTGTAGTTCATACATTCACTGATTGCTATGGCAAATACTCGACTTTTTATTTATTTATTATCCGTACCACATTTTTTATAAAGATTAGTACCAATCACAACATGTTTCATTTAACATATTGATATTATATCACAGTAATGATGTATTTTATTATCTCTCATGTAATTTACAAACTTAAAAATGGGAGGTGCAAGGGCCTCATAAGTGGAATAGCCTAGGGCCTCTTTTCATCTAAAACCGGCCCTGTGTGCTAGTAATCTGAAATACGCATTGCCACAAATTTTAATTTGTTCTCCACTCTATAATTTTTGATTTATAGATAAATAAGGTTTGCAGCTTAAAAATCACATTTCATTGTCATATGGAAAAAAACTAACGATATGAGATGGCCACACACACTGCCACAATCCCCATGGAATGTTCTTGTTTTTAAAAGTAATGACTACAATACTTGCCACCAGCAGATTTGAACCTTTTGCACTCGATACTAGTGGATCGCGTGTTCTATTCATTAATTATTCGACAACATATATTGCTACAGTTGTTTATATTGCTTTAAAGAATTAAAGATATTTATCCAAATTTTGAGCATATATCAAATCTGATATATGTTCAATACTTATATACATATGCTAATATCTGAATTTCTGTATATCGAAAACAAACTTTGCAAATCACATCCTCAAGAACTAAACTACTGATTTAATAATAATATTTAAAATGTGTATTAAAATGACCAAATATTGAATATGTGTCAAGAATGGAACGTCGTTAAACATGCAGAAATTCAATGAAAGTGCACCGCTTAAATCTTTGGTTTTATGTAACCCATATATTAAGCTGAGTCTCAGGTTTATAATAATTTTTGTTTATTTCATTTCTGATTGTTTACATAAAATATATAGCCCTGTGGTATATATTTTTAATATTCTACAAACCCTAAATTTAAAAAATAATAATGCATCAACTATGAAAGAAAAATAAAATATAAAAAATTAGAGACATATAATTATAAATAACATGAAATTTTTTTTTAATGTAATACATATTTCAGAATAAAAATTCCTGTCATTTGTGTTCACTAAAATGTTAAAGATTTGTCTTTATCGATATATTCTCAAATGTGTTTATCAATATATCCGATTGATAGATGATAGTTAAATAAATCTATTTAAGCCCTGTTCAAGTGTTACGTTTCTTATATATGACTTTTACAGTTCTAATGCTAAAATTGTTTTTCTGAAATTGTAATAAAAATAACCTTTGTTTAAAGTAAAATACTTTTATTATAATTTTAATTTTTTCCATCATAAAAAAAGGAAATGTTTGCAAAAATTTGAAAGTTTTTGTTGAGGGATCAGAACTATTTTTTTTTAAATCAGCAATTGCGTGTGAAAAATTTATAGAAAAATACACATAGTAATTTATGCAAAATTCGAAAATAGTGTTTCTTAATTTTAATATTGTGGGAAATATTGTTCTTAGCTTAAATGCAGCTAGTATGAAATAATTATTTTTTTTAGAAAAACACATTATTTATTACGTTTTACGAATTATTATGTCTATTTAAAAATAGATAAAATTGTTAGAATTCCTGAGATCTAGGTAAAGAATTCTATATTTATTCCTTTAAGACCTGGATTTTTTTTTCTATTTTAATTTTTAGTAGACGTTCATTCAACAATACTAAAAATTAATTAAAATAATCTATGCTACCCTCCCCCGAAGAATGGGGGGGTACCAGCACGATTATGCGAGTCAGGCTTTTCCATGAAAAAATTTCAAAAATGCCCGTTCTCGGGCTTAAAGGGTTATAAAATTAATATGATTTTATCAGCTAGAGAAGTTCTAATTTCAAAATTATGTTTTTTACGAAATGTTCCTCAGTAAGAGTAGTTTTAATAATAAGATTTAAAATGGTGACCTAGCAAGTTTTCTAGTATAAATATAGATAAAAGAATATCTTTCACTAACAAGGACGGCATCTAACCAAAAGGGATGGGAAATTAAATAAAGTCGAATGCATACTTGAAAGTTAGAAAAATATAAATATAAAGATATGGGCCTGTAAACATGGTTGATATTTTGCATATGAAAAAATACAAGGGTTTCTTGTTTCAGATCTGCCCACCTATATGAATTGAATCTTTTATATTTAAAAACTATTTTAAAATGCTATTTTATTTATAAATCATATACTGAGATTTAAGAATTAAGTTATCCATTTTATTCATTTTCACATTTAAAAAAACTCTTTGTAGAACGTAACAGAATACGTAAGTAGTAGCAACTGTTTCATGATCCATCCTCTAAAACTAATTACGATAGAGCTCAAACCACAAAAATAATCTTCTGTGATTTTAAGGAATTAATATTTGCTGACAAAAACTGCAGCCGGTCTACGATTGTTATAATGTTAAAAAAAATCCATTGATGTCCAGTGAACATTCTGTTTCTTTTTTCTTTGTCATGAACATCAAACTGGCTTGTAATGAAGAGAGGAGATTGCCTTTCGGGAGTATTTTTAGGATTAACTGATCCACATTTTCGTGTCATTTGAAGGAAATTGCCCTAAAGGCAGCTTGATTGCTGATACATAACACTTGTCCACGATGACTAAATCGCCCTCTGGTCTATAACTGTTGGTTTCTTCTGTGACTGCAATGGATACCTCCAGAATATTTGAATTTAAGTCTTTCTGCTCGCTAGCTGTGTCTGTTGACATTGTCTTAAGTCACTATTCCATTTGCTTAACCCTCAGTATTTTTTTTTCTAATGCAGCTGGCAAACACTTAGACACTTGTCTTGGATGCCTTAAGGCAAGCGCTGCACAGACGTTACTCACTTTGCATTACCCAGGGAGAACGTGTAACTTGAAGATAAGCCACGGACGCGGAGTGGCAATGCCCCCGCAATGCTCTACTATCATTTGACCGGGACCTACGGTTTTAAAGGGGTTCCGAACCACTACAAATATTCATCTATTAAGTATGACAAATCGAATTCACAACATCACTTTGAATGAAAGTTTAAGTGAAATGGTAGTATGTGTTTTAATCAGAATTGATTACAAGAAAAAAATAGTTAAAAAATGGAAAATTAGTTTTACAAGAGTTATTGCCGTCTTTTTTTGAATATTTTTTTGTCAATCATTGTGAATAACTCATGAAGGAGATCTAGTGCGTCATTAAAAATATCCAACAGTTTTCTTGCGGTCACAGTGAATTTTAGAATTTACCCGCGAATTTCGCACGCTTCTACTCCTTACCTTCATCAGTACACAATCAAGTCAATACAGCAGAGTTAGTCCATGTTGATCACATTTGGATAATTTTTATTTTACATTTACTCAAACCTTTTAAATTTCAAGTAAGTAAATTGTTCTCATTTTCCCCATAATTTCTTAATCTTAAAACAATCAGTTTTTGATTTTAAATTAGTTAAATATAATTAAAAGATTAAGTGTTTATTTATGAGCAATGAACATAGAAAAAAATATTGAAACCTGTTGCTTAAAGACTGACTTCATAAGTTTCTGATTCCAAACAATTGAGGAAGACATTTACACACCGCCATATATATTTATGTAACTTAAAATTACATTTCATAAACAAGGATGGCACAAATTAATCACTTTTTATTCAGCAACCTGTGTCGCAAAATTATTTATTTTTGATTTTAGGTTGTAGAATAAGATGACATCAAAGTAATTCTTTAAAAAACTCTAAGAATATTTAATAAATTTAAATGAATACTATTTTATCCATTTTTAGTTTTCTTATTGACTAATTTTAGGACAAAATGCCTTTTAGTCTCAAAACAGAAAGTGAATTTTATATGTGCATGTGTACATTGGATGTAACAGAAAATGAATATAAAAATATACATATTATCAGTTTCATAAATTTTGGTACTTTCTTTTTATTATTCCATTTATTTTAGACAGTGTCATGATGATTGCCAAGAGCTCATCTCATTATTAGTGTATTATAAATGACAGTTGTGCAATGTGTGGTTTTGCGTTATTATGCAATAACGTCAGAGTCAATTTGTTGACTAATCTAAACTGTTTTATGTATCTGGTTTATGAAATTATAATCGATCCCACTTTTGCTAGACCATCAACTACTTTTGCACAAAATTCCGGTGATTGATTGGTCAAAATTCCAGTTGATTACTTCGGTGATTCATCCTTCTCCAACCACTGTGCAGAAGGTTTGCGATTGTGATGAGAAAGCAAATCAAGCAAGCTTCCAAATGCTTTTGTTTCTGTTTTTCATTCAGTTTACGTGTGATAGCGTGTATCACGTGTGTGACCAGCTTTAGTGTGCTTGCACTCATTTTTGTTATTGCTGGTTTTAATGAAAAATAAAGCTCCAGCACCCTTATATTATTCTCATTTGATGGCATACTTTTTATATAAGAAAATAATATATTCACCTTCAGTGTAGGTGTGTAAAACAAAACATATTAAAGTTATATTTATATATAAATGTATGCATTTATATAAAAATGCAAAAAAAAAAATTTTTTGGTACTGTTTTATTATTTTTAAAAAGAAAAACTATATGATTCTGTAAATCTATAAAATGATTTTTCATTTTGAATTTTAATCATTATCAAAAAAATAAGTCATTGTTAATATGTTAATAATAATTATTAAAATTAGAATAGAACATACATGATAAATCTTCCCTTGTTTTGGAAGATATTAATTAAAAAATGTTCTTGAAAATTTTAAATAATTAAAATATGTGCTTAATGTTATAAATAAGGTTCTATTCTAATTTCTGTTTTAATGAAATAAACTGAACAGCAAGAAGACTTCATTTTTATGTCTAATAAATAAAATTAATTAGTATTTTTTATAGAGACTATGCTAAATATGTAGTACATACATGTAGTGTTATATTTAACATGATTTTAGCAGGACCAGTTTACCATAATACCATAATTGATACTACACAAGTACATCTAAACATCTTTTTGTGAGATTTTTTTAACACAATTCGAATAATTATGAGTAAAAAGAACTAGAGACTTCACTATCAATTTTCACTGTCACATAAATAAAAGTTTTAATATATTATTTTCATTTACTAAAAAACAAGAAAAAAATGTGCTTTGAGAATTAGTAAATATTAATTAAAAATTTGATTGTAAGTTTATTCTATTGTAATTTTATGTAATATTAATTGTAATTATTTTGTATAGCAATGTGGATCCAGGTAAGAACTATGGATGGGAAGACTTCATCTCGTATTGATGGTCTTTCAAAATTAACAAAAATTGAAGATCTTCGAGAATTACTTGTGGAAAAATTTAATGCTCCAGTGAATAAGCAAAGACTTTTTTTTCGAGGAAAGCAGGTAAAGTGATTTAAATAGCATTGTTTTATTAATAAAAGAAAAATTTGTTTATAAAGTATACTCAAACTTGCTTTAAATTGAAATATACATAGCTGTATGAACAAAACTTTTTAAAAGAGCATTTAAATTAATGTTTTATAATTTCAATTAATTCAATTTGTTTTGCACTGTTAAGTTAAATTGTGTTCTTTTTTTTTAATAAAACATTTTTACTTATATATGTACATAGAATAGTTTAACAATTGAAATTTAAATATATTTAATATAAAATATAACTAATATAATTGAATTTCATAATCAAACCAAATTGATATGTCGCCATTTATGCAAAACCAAATTCTTATATTTTTACAAAAGATGATTATATAAAGTTTTATTTAAATTCAGCTTGAAGATGGTCATACTTTATTTGATTATGATGTGAATGTGAATGATATTGTGCAATTATTGATCAAACAAGTTGACATAAGTGAAATAAAAAATGCTTCAGCCCCAAAGCAGTCTCCAAAAAAAGTCAACAAAGAGAATAAAGTAAGTATCTTTAAACTATTCTTTATTTTTAATCATTTATATTTGTATTCTTCCTTATACTTTATCAAATTTTTTTTGTTGAAATATTCTTTTTATTTATGTTTTTGTTGAAATATTCTTTTTATTTATTTTTTTGTTGAAATATTCTTTTTATTTATTTTTTGTTGTAATATTCTTTTTATTTATTTTTTTTGTTGAAATATTCATTTTATTTATTTTTTTGGTTTAATTTTACTTTTACATCCAAATCTAAATTTTTTATTTTATCAAAATAGATATATTTTAAAATCTTCATTAACTTTAGAATGTTTATACTTTCTACAAATTTTTATACAAAACTTACAAATTAAAAAAAAATATCCAATGCAAATCTTTTTGTACTTAATTGCTAGTTGCATGGCTGTACTTAAAATAAAAATACTGCTGATGATATTATAGTGTCATTAGTATGGCATGTTTTGTATAAAAAGTATTAAATAATTGATATTCCTTCTTACATTTTTATGTGGTATCCTAATAATTAAAAAGTAATAATTTTTCTATGAAACTAATAACTTGGTAATTATTAAATAATTTTTTCTTTCCTTTTTTCTGTATTGTAAAGTCTCTAATATGTTGTTAATTTTTTTAGATGAAATGTATTTAAAGTATCATTTGATTACTCAATTATTTAATTTGTAATTATTTATCAATATTTAGTATTGATCAGAAGAAAGATATACCAATACTAAAATTTGAAGTTTACATGTTATAAAATAAATTCTAATTTATTAGCATAACTAATTATTGATGTTTTTGCTTTTTTTAGGGGGAACCATTAAAGAATGTTATTTCTGAAAATCATTCTGATAGTAAATTTTTTAAAGTAAGTATTATATAATTGCTAATATGCTATTACTGTAATTTTTTAACCTATAAGCATATTAGTATTTCCTTATTCTTAAACCTCGATTACTGAAATGGTTATGAGATAATCTCTTAATTTTGTATAATCCAATTACACTACCTAAATTTAACACTAAGAAGGATAAGTGATATAAAAGTCAAATTTTTAAAACAAACAACATAAAGTATATTGATGAAATGATTTAAAATACAGCCTCCTTTACATTAAGGAATACAAAGAAATCATTTTGTGTAAATGCCATTGCTGACAAACACTGCTGCTACATGCCTTGGCATTGAATGTGTTTTAGGGGTATGTCAATTCATGCTGCTATTATAAGTTATTAAAGTTGATCTAGTATAGCAGTGGATGATTATGCTGAGCTAATTTACCAGCAATTGACCACACATCTTTGATGGCAAGAGATCAAGCAAGTAATTTCTGCAATGCAATCTGGTGATTAAATAATGTTTCGGTTATTTTTATCAAGCATTATGGTCTTGTATTTCCTTGTTGAAATTTTGCCACAGCAAACTTTGAAAGTAAGATAAGTCAATAGGCTCAAAAATCTCAATATATATATCACTGGTGTTTCAGTGTACTATACTATGTGTATTAAAGGGGGGGCTGGAATAAAATTTATTTGTAAAGCATAATACCAAAGGACCAGTACAAAAGTTAATCAGCCTGTCATCATGATGTCAATATACTCGAATATGACCATCATGGTGATGTGGGCTAAATTGTGATTCATCTCAAAAAAACAATATAAAGCTAGTAATTTTTTTGTCTGGTATTCATTTTGACATTGTAAACTCAAAGCCTATGATCTAGAGTCTAATTTATCACTGTAATAGATGTGCCATCTCCACAATATGCCTTTCCTCATATGTGGTGGTACAATGAGGCTGATGCCATTGTTTTCTTTGCTCAAATCATCCCTTCTGTATCCACTAACTGCGTATCTGCTTCACTATAGTTTGATTACATCCGACATAAGCACTAATTTCTCTGAAGAATCTGCATTCTCTAAAAGCCATATATCTTTGTCAAACTCGGAAATGTGCGTGATTGATGCACATATATTTCTACAAAACATATCGAAGCATCTAATGCAAAATAATTGTAAAAAATAAATCAACTCTAGCTCATAAAAAGGGCCTTCTTTCTTTATTTATCTAGTACTTGTAGTTCACATTACTGATGCCATAATATGCATTTAAAATATTAAAATAAAATTTTGAAATTATTTTGATTTCATTAAAATAGAATATTATTATAATTAAATAAAAATCTTAAATTAAATCTTATTCTGTAAAGAAATTGTAGCACTTAATTAAATATTCAGATATAATTTTCTCAGTTTGTTTCCTATTGAAAATTAAGGCTCTTTGAAAAAATGAACAACAAAAAATAAAAACTGCTGATTTTGTTTGACAAAATTTTCATAAATAGTTTTTTTTCTGTATTAGCATAATTATATTATGTAGATTATATTTCTAGCATATTAAAAATGACAAAATCTTAATTAAATCTTAAATTATGTGAAATTAATTTTAGCAAAATTAAACATTATTACTTTTATAAAAATAAAACATGTTTAAAAATTACAATTTGTTTTTAGATTGGAAATCTTGTTGATGGTATTGATTTGATTTATGGTGCTTGGTTTGAAGCAAAAATTACAAATATTAAAGCAGCTAGTACAAATGATAAACATGTTCTTAAACAAGCAAATGAACAAGTGACTAAAGAAAAGGCTCCTGTCTCTGATGAGGAGGGGTTAATTTACCAAGTTGTATATGAAGAGTAAGTTTTTATATATTATATCAACAGAAGAGAATACATAATTAAATTAATGTATAAAAGCAATCTGTCTAAAGAGAAATAACCTTTTATGTAGACTATTATGTTTAAAATTTTCATAATAAAAAGTATTTTATAATTTTATGGGGAAAAAAAAGTCATTTACTCTCTCAGAAATATTTTTCTAATTTTATTTTGATAATTTAATTAATATTGCTGTATTTTTGTTTAAAAAACAAATATCAGTTCTATTTAAAATTATGGCCTTTTTGTATGCCTCATGTGTGTAACTGTTCATTTATATTAATGCAGTTTTTCTTAAATAAATCTCAAACATTCTTAGCAGAAATATTTTGTAATTAGTAACTCGATAATAAAATATTTTCATTTCAGCTAATAAGTAATTTAATTGTTTTTTATTATAAATAGTTTTTTTTAATACATCATGAACAACTAAATTTAATCTTCAATATATTTTTAAAGATAAGGATTCAAGTGTTGCTTGTTATTATATATTTTCAACTATTAGCTTTGATTCCATGTGTTCTTGACTTTTATAAATAAGAAATGATTTTATTTTGTTAAAAAGATGTTAATATAGGTTATAAAATTGTGTAAAAAAATCTTAAATTTTTTTTATAATATATGTATTATGAATCATTTCACATCTCTGTGTGGTTATGTTATGATATTTATATCTGCAAACAGTTTTAATACTTGGAAAAAATTAGTTTTAGATTAATACCATCATTCATAATATTCTCATTTTATTTATTTTTAAGAATATATTATTTTGCTTGGTTATAGATTTTGTTAATGAAGATTTATTAAATATATGTTATGAAACGTATTTGACAATAAGAAACAATTAGTAAATATTTGATACATAAATTATGTTTTTAATAGCTAAATAAAAAGTATTCATATGTAATAAACATAATTTTTAATCTTTAATATAAGTATTATATTTAAACAGACAAAACAATTGAAGCAGTAAATTTAAAATAGAGAAAACTGTGACAAAATGGAATCATGTCAATAATTTTTAGTAGAGTATAGCAAATAAATAGATTTAAACTACTGCAAAAAAAAAGATATAAACTTTTCAGACTGTAATTTTGATTAAAAGCACAAGCAAATCATCAGCAAATAGTGGAACCAAGAGATATCTGCTTCAACATCTGTTTGCTATGCTGTTTAAAAAAAAACCCTATATTCTATAAAATCTGACCTTATTTGGCATTTTTGTAATGAAATAAAACAGTATGTATGATAAAAATAAAAGTTCCCCCTAAAAATTTTAGAATAAGGTACCATAAAAATGTTACATTATAAGAGTTCATGGTTACAAAGTCCACATTACATGCATAAAACGATTGATAAAAAGTTAATTTATTAACCAATTAAAAATATTTTCATTAATTTCAATCATTTGCATACTATAAAATATGTATCATCAAACTTAATAATAATAATTGTTTGACTGTAGACTGTTTTAAGTATTTGAAATTAAATGACTGTAATTGCATTGAAAAAAAGAAAATTGTTTCTGATTGGTTCAGATTAAAAAGTAAGTGATAGGAGAATTCTCAACAGAAAATTGGGAATGGAATAAATTTTGTTTTTATTGATATCATAATATTACACTGATCTTTCAATAATAATTTAAAAAATAGTTGTAAAGTTTCTCGCTGAAGTTTAAGTTCCTTTCTGAATTTAACATATGGGAAGATGTATTTAAAAAGTACTAAGAAAAAGGAATACTGAATATTTTCTCATTTCATTCCTTCACACAATATACTGCCTTTCATGCATTAAACAAAACACACAAAAAATCCATGCTTTCCTTAATATGAAACCATAAACCTTATCATTCAAAACATTGCAATTGTAAACCTTTTTATTTATCTATTGTGTTTTTTGCAACTACTTATATTAGTTTTAATTCCAATCCAACCTAACATATGAATGATAAACTTTAAAACCACATACTACAATAAGTTTTTTAATTTTTGGGAAACTCTGCTAATAGTTGTTGGGCTTTATGGAAAATACAGAAAGATAGAAGGTTTTTGTTTCAAATTTTCTTTTGAAATCCTTTTGAATTAGCATCTGTACATTTAAATGTACTGTTCTGATTTTTTTTTAAAAAGCTTTAACATGATTTATTGTATTTAAGATGTTTAGTTTTATTCCTTTTTTAATTTTTAGTGTTATTAAAATTATGAAATCTATGTCTACATATTTGTATATAATTTTTTTAGTTATGAAGATTGTGAAGAACCAGCTGATTTAAGTTTTCATCAAATTCGTCCCAGGGCCAGAAAATTAGTAAATTTTGAAGACTTAAAAATTGGAGACAAAGTGATGATAAATTACAATATAGAGGAACCCAAAGAAAGAGGATTTTGGTATGATTGTTGTGTAACTAAACTGAAAAAGGACAGAAGTACAAAAGAGTTGATTGGTACCATATTTGTAGGGTATGTAACTTATAACCAAATATTGACTGAATATTTTTATTGTTTTGTATAAATTTATTTAAACTTTGAATTACAATTGAAAAAAATTCTGACTATAAGTACTTTCAGTTAAAAATATAAATTAGTATTGCTTAAAATAGTGACAGTCATACTTTTTACTTTTCTGCCTGCCCCTACACCAAGGAAAAATAAATTTTTTTTTTTCTAATTTTTCGATTGTTATTTATTATTAATCATCATATTAATTTTAATGATTTGTTCATTTTATTTTATTTTAGAAACATATAAACTAAGATTTTTAATTCAAATTTTTAAAGTATTTAGTGATGAATAATCAATTTTATTGAATTTTACAATATCTAATCATAAATACTTAATTTCTTACTGTATGTATAATTGATAGCATTGGTAGAAATGAAATGGATTATCTTTAAAAATTGTTTTGTTGTCTGAATATTATAAAAAATAATCCGATTATCGATATTTTAGCATTAGGATATGTTATAATAGTACAATAATTTTCAAGCAATTACTATAATTAAAGTTTTTTGTAATATTAAGTAAATTTAATTTGGACTTGAGATTTTATAGTATCCAGTTTAAAAAAATATAGTCGTATGAGTACATTGTTGTAAAAGTAGTTGGCAATTTTTGTATTTTTAGATTTAAGTTTGAAAATTTTTTACCAGTCTGTAGCTAATTGCTGTAATTTTGATGTTTAAGTTCATTAATTTTGATCTAAATATGTTTGCTCCTTTTCCTCTTTCCTATCCCTTTTAAGCATTTTGATCAACAATTTAATTAAAGTAAATTAGTATATAATAGTGTAATATGAGGATGTTTCTACTACGTGTTTTTTTATTGCAATCAGATAATTATTTTGAATTTGAGGATATTTTTACTTTAAGATGCAGATAATATAAAAATTAAATATATTTATTTTTTTTATAAAGAGAAAACATAGCTTTGGCTTTAAAGATTTTAGAGGCTTTTTTAAAATTTTGTTATTAAACTGATGCTTAAGCAGTTAAATTCTGTATTTATGAAATAGATTTCTAATAATTCCTTTTCTAAGTACATACACTTCAAAATTCATTTAGAAATCATTCTATTTAGACAAATATGCTGTATGAGATTTAAAGCAATTTTGTAATTTGCATAAAAAATTCAAGCTTGCATAATATTAGTTTAATTTATCCAATTAAACTAATATTTTATTGAATTTTTTGTTAATAAGTTATCAGAACAATTTTTATGCAAATTATGGATTTTTTTTTATAGGCTTACAAAATGGATAATCTGATAATTTTAAGAAGTTCAACATATTATCATCAATTTTTATATAAGATAATCAAATTGATGTTTTGCATTTTAATGCAATAGAATATTTAATTGGCTTATTTTCAAGAAATAACTCCAATTAAAATAAGTCATAAAAATTAAATTGATAAAGAGTTGTTATTTTTTTCAGTCCAGAGATTATTATCTTTGACACAGCATAACATTTTTTTTTTTACTTATCATTTTAGACAATGGCTTCTATAAAATTATATTATATTGTTGATATTGTAGATAAGTTGTTTTAAAACTGTAAGGTACAACTTCTAAGGATGGATTATGACTAATTTTCTTATTAAATCATTTTAAGCAAATGAAAATAGAATTATTTGAGGGCAGCAAACTTATAATGAATTTCAAAATCGTGATTACAAAGATGCTAACTATTATGGAATCTTTGCAATTATTTCAAAAAAATTATTTTGGATTAACTTTGGCCTATTAAAATAATTAATATTTCTAAGGAAATTTTTTAAAAAGGTAACCTTTTTGTTCTCTATCAAGTTTTCTTGCTTCTCAATATGTTTTCTGCTTTAATAAACCTATCGTGTATCAAGCCAGCTGGTTTTAGAAATTGAAGTTGAGGTTCAAATTGATTACGAAGCAATAGCTTGTCATTGTCTTTAGGATCTTATTTGTGGAATAATCTTTGGAAATTTTGCTTTGGTAGTCCATTATTCGAAAGGAGAAACAATCTTAAGAACATTTTTCTGGGTTTCAATTTCAAAAAGCCTATCCTTTTGAAGGTTAGATTGTATGTATATAGACTTTCATTTTCCTAGTTTGTTTTCTTTTCTTTCATTATAGTTGTCAAAAGAGTTTTTAGCAAACTCTTCTTAGTTTTTGATACTTAGTAATTACTCCTTGAGTTCTGAAATTTTTACAATATGCTCTTATAATCCCCAACTTCTCATTTAAAACACATTGATTTTATTCTTTCCAGACAGATTGCATTGCATTGGCATTTGTTTGCACTACAGTTCTGCAATACTTAGTTAATAAATAAATATATTGTTTAACCATTATTTTTTCACAATATTTTTGATTTATATTTTATTCTATAAAAGGGCTATAATTTAAAAATTATATTTAAGATAGCTATATAATTTTTATTAGTAAAACTATATCCCATTTTAATTGCAATTTTTATGCTTATTATTTATCTAGGATTGGTGATAGAAAACTTGAAAACTGCAAAATAATATTTCTCGATGAAATCTTTGCTATTGAAAAGACTGTTGCATTAATGGATGCTAAATCTGGGTCTGGAAACTCTCCTATTGTGCCAAGTAAGAATATTATTTAATAGTTTTAAAAATATAATTTGTTGGTTACATTATTATTAAATATGTTCAATATCTTTTATAGGGAGTAAAATGACTAACTGCACTCATTGTAAAGATATGCCAAATAGAAAATGTAAAATGTGTGGCTGTCATATTTGTGGTGGTAAAGATTCACCTGAAAAACAAATTTTGTGTGATGAATGTGATCTTCCATACCACTTATGGTGCTTAAAACCCCCTTTGACTGAAATACCCAAAGAAGATGACTGGTAAATATATCTTAATAATAATTATATATAGATTAAAAAATAAAAATCACATAGATTATGAAATAAAATCTGTACATATATATATATGTGTGTATATATATATATATATATTTAGTAATTTCTTATAAATATACATAATGTTCGGTAAAACAAAGATTCCTCATTATATAATATATATAGAGTGCTCTAAAATTCACACGGGAAGTAACAAATGGTGCAGTATTCAAATAAATCTTGCATGAATTTTGGGATATCCTATACAAGGGACAAAAAACTGCAAATTATAACTGATTACTTTTGATTTATATTAATTAATTTTTTAGCGGTGGTAATTTAGAATCATAAAAATGAAATGCATATTATTAACTAATAGAATTGCAAATAGAGAATTACTATCTTGCTGTACTTTACTTTATCCCTTTAAAAACTTTGGAAATAATATTATTTGATGCACAATACTATGAAGCCACTTAGTATGTATTGCAAAAATAAAATTGTTTAATTTTCTCTTCAAGTTTCAATTCAAAACATGCTTTTAAACTCTGTTATATGCATCCCATTATCTTTTTTATTACCCCTCCCCTATTAATAATTAATTGCAAATATAAATTAAAAAACCATCTAAATTTTTTGAAATAAATTTTAATATATATATATATATATGTATGTGAATAAGTATATATATATATATATATTTATTTATTTATTCACATAAATATGCATTGTAAAGTCTTTTTTTTAATGTGGATCATGAAGTTTATATTTCACCCAAAAATTTGTCCTTATTTCCAATTTGTCCAAATCCATATTTCTTCCAGCTCATAACATTACACATTTATTCAAAACCTAATAAGAAATATTATATTAAGTTAACTTATCAATTCATCTTGAATGAAATATAGATGTGTAGACAATTTTTTTTTTTTATTATTTATTCATCTATTTCTTTGAAATAGGCTAATAACGTTAAATGTCTGTTGGAAAAAAGTTTGTCCAGGATGTTACAATCATTCCAACATCTACACTATCAAATGAAACCATTACTTTGGTATAAAATTAGCAGGGATGATTTTAATAATTTTAGCCATGATAATTTAGATAAATTGCTTGTGGATAATTATGATATTATTGACCTAACTGTAGATTTTGCCATAGATCCAGAAAGTAATATATAATGGGAAAGAAATACCAACTCTCCTCTGTGCAAAATTAATTCAAAACATTCTTTGTAGTAAATTAGAAAATAATTTTCTTATTAATTATCTCAATTCTTAATGAACTTTCAATTACAATGTGATCTTCAGAAGTGTATGCCTGGATATTGTAAACTACATAGAATTATCTTTACAAAGTTTAATTACATATTACATTGTCAGAAAAAGAAGGGTAACAAAATGGGAATGAAATTTGGAATAATCCATTGCTTTTATTAAAAAATATATATTTCTGGGATGTAGTTACAAACAATACAGACCATCAGATGCATATAATGATTACAAAAAAACTATATTACTTTTCAATGAATTATTTGAGTACAAGTATATTCTAATTTTTCATATAAATTTCTTTCAGACTTTAAAAAAAAAATTATTAAGCAAACAATTTTTTTTATAAAATTTCTGCAACTTTTTTTTATGTAGTTTTAGGGTCATTTTAACTGAGATTTAATTGCACTTGCAGAAAATTGTGGAATGTATTCCTAATTTTTCAAGAAAAATAAAATTATTTTTGTATGTGCTGTTCTGTAAAATATATCCCATCCTAACACTTATTATTTTCAATCTATATTACATATCATAATCTATATTTATATATATAAAATATATATAATGTATTTATATGGAAACAGTGTAATTTTAAAAGAAATTTTCTTTAAGGTATTGCCCTGATTGTAAAAATGATGAAACTGAAGTTGTTCGGGCTGGAGAAAAATTAAAAGCAAGTAAGAAGAAAGCAAGAATGGCGTCAGCTAACTCATCTACAACTCGTGATTGGGGTAAAGGCATGGCATGTGCCGGCCGAACCAAAGAATGCACCATAGTTCCACCTAATCATTTTGGACCCATTCCTGGTGTAGAAGTTGGTACCATGTGGAAGTTTCGGGTTCAAGTATGTTTTATTTAAATATTTCTTGATTGTTTATTTCTTAAAAATTTTTTTAAAAAATTTTGTCTATTGGGAAAATTTTTGGAAATATATGGCAGCAAAATTAAGTGCTATCTTAAAAAAAAAATATTTAAAAATACTATATTTTGTATTATTTTTTGAACATTTAATTTTTAAAATTAATGATTGTATTATTTTAAACTAATTTTGAAAGTAGTTTGCAGTTATTTAGCATCACTTTCATCCAGATTTAATTTCATTCATATGAAAATTATTGCTATTTTTCCATACTTCCTGATTGCTGCACATTATAAAAAGGAAATTAATATATAATTCTTTGTAGGTTTAATTTCTGTTTTTTCACCTAATGTGACATCAATTTTTTCTTCCCTAGATATCTGAAAGTGGGGTTCATCGACCTCATGTTGCTGGCATTCATGGTCGTGAAAGTGATGGAGCATATTCCATTGTATTATCTGGTGGATATGAAGATGATTTGGTATTACAGTGTTTTTATTCATTTATCTTATATATGAAAGTGTTTTAAGTTTACATATGCAAGCTCCTTTTCATTAGAAAAAAAATATATTTCAAAGTAAATATTTTTCCAATTCTCTGTAATATGGAAACAGAATATTTTGATATAATAGAGCAAATTGTTAAAACCTAAAATATCATTGATTGAGAAAATATATGTTCCAAAACAGTTATATATTTTTAACAGTTATTATAAAGGTAAACTACATAAAAATACAATTGACCATTATTGTTATAATGATGCATTTTGTAGCAAAACTTATTAAAATGGCTGAAAAAGACTATTGTTTATTAACTTCTCTTCCAAACTTTGCTATATTTTTGCTTACATTATTGAAATCATTTTTCTTATCAAATCTAAGCAATTTCATTTTTTAACTCTTTCATCATATACAAGCAGCAAAAAAAGTAAGTCTACAAATCTTCAATTTCGATCTCAGTCTCATCTAAACTTAGTGTTTGAAATCTTTCCACAAGGGACTCTTAAAATGGCCTTCTCTAAACTCAACAGAGTGGCCTGATGGCCAACTGACTAGCGCTCTGGCTGTTGGTAACGAAGGCTTCAGGTTCAAATCCTGGCAGTGGCATGGATGTTTGTTGGGGGTTTAGAATCCACGTTAAATTGTAGGTCCTGATCTATTTAACCTAAAGTGTACACAAGATTACCATAGAGCGACAAACCAAACCTAACCTAAACTCAACAAAATTGAGAAGTTGCCAGACTCACCAGCAAAAAAATTGATAACATTGAGGATAAAAGAAATCAACTTTCTGAAGAATTTAATACCACGTTAAAGTACCTGAATCTTAAAATCTTTAATTTACCAGAAATTTTAATTAACCAAAGTTTAACCAAGCTTTCCAATTTCACGGCCCTCACTATAAATAACATCACCTTACCAGTTCTATCTGTGAAGAAAAACTAAATTTCATTTCCAGCAAAAATCTTTACCACCATCCATCCAAATTCCATAGAAATTGACAAGGTTCCTATCTTACCAAAACCTGGCTTGAATTATTGAACAACTCCAGTCAAATATGACTTTGTCGTAAATTTTCAATTTCCTGAACTCCATATTCAACATCCAGTAGTAAAACCAACTGAGGTGAATACTTCAACTGATCCTAAACTTAATTAAGACCTACATGCATTTGCTCCATTCAATGAAATTGAAAATGCTGAATTAACTAAATGAAAAACCCATTATTTATTATTCTTCATCATCCCAGTTGCAAAATGACCAGAAATTTTCAATTTCCTGTACTCCATAATCAAGAGTTTAAAATCATCATTTTACAACTAACTCTTACTGTAAATAATGATAGACAGTTAAAAGAATTATAAGAATCTCAAATCCATCCTGATAACCCAAAAGATAGAATTTCAATGTTTTAGCATAAGGAAGAATCAAATATTAAAAGAGGTAATTAGGGAATTACTTGCTTGCATTGAAAGAAGTCATCAACGGTGCAATATTTCATTAAACCATGTAGCACAACTAATCGTTACCAAAGGAAAAAACGCCCATTCCTCTTTTCCTTGCAAAACTGGCTAATTCTCACATTAGACCAAATTTTCAAGTTAGGGAAGTATTACTACATACTTTTTTTTACATAGGTATTCAGATCTCTGTAGAAAGATACAAGGGAAAAATGTCATCCCCCAATGTCAAAGATATTGTGGCTTTTTTCACAGATGAAGTTTGCTACCTAAAAATCTGCTATGGTCTCTCTGCAGAAAACAACCATACAGAAAATTGCATTCTGCCCACAGAATCCCTAAAAATCTGTATAAACTGCTGTGGATACCATGCAAGGATACCTAAGATTTATTAGGAAAACCCCTTACAAAGGAATTTTCTTCAATCACAACCACAAACAATTCCAAAACTCAAAATTAATTTTGTGGAACCCTTTAATTAGAATCCCCACGAAGAAGGCTGATCCAACTTCTTCAGAAAAGTATTCATCAAACCTCTTGTTCATAGATATCACTGCACATGAGAAATACTCTTCAGAAATCATCACGAAAACCATTATAACTAATTCCAACAGTTTTTATCTTTTTTCATTAATACTAAAATTAATAAATGAAGTTGTCAGTGGTCCCTTACTACTAAAAGTTTTCTAAGCTGTGCTTCTTGCTCTTAAATCAGCAGAAGATCCAGATGGAAAAACAAGCATCATACTCAAACATTATGGTGCATTGATCTACAACTAGTTTTCCAGAAATGGCAATTTCTTCTATTTTTTATTTATTTATTTTACATTCTTTGGCCTTTTCAAACTGTCTTCATTTACAAGGACTTTTTATTTGCAAGCAATGTATTTATATCTTGGCCTCTGAATTCTTTCCATTTTTTTTTTTTTAATCAAGCAATGTACTTGTCTAATAGTTTTGTATCTTTCCTTGTATTTTTATAATTTGTTTAATTTTGTAACTGAACGTAAAGGATATTTCTTCTAAGTATTTTGTAATTTCCGTAACCTGATTTGGGAAGGAAACAGAGCAAACGATTCATTATATATTCATTTCTTTAAAGAATATTTTATTTTTCATAATATGAATAATAAATAAATAAATAGAATTTTATTTTTCAAAAACATTTTGTGTTACTTGAATTGTAAAATGAAATTAATCTTGCATAATGTTAGATCTTTGCAGCATGTATTTTTATAAGGTATAGTAAATCTTTATTATTATTATATTATATATTTTCTTTCTTGCTTTTTTTTATTAAAAAAATGTGTATTGTTTTTTAACAATTATACTTACAAAAGAATTTTTTAATTTCTGAAAATTCTGCTCATTATATCTTTGTAGGATGAAGGAGAGGAATTCAAATACACTGGAAGTGGTGGAAGAGACTTATCAGGGAACAAACGATGTGCAGAGCAATCTTGTGATCAAACTTTGACTCGAATGAACAAGTAATGGATTTAAAGTTTTAAATCCTTTAATATGTAGTCTTGGTTTTGTCAATAGTTTTTTAAAATTTAATTAAAAATATATTGAAATTTATTGTAGAGCTTTGGCATCCAATTGTAATGCTGCTATAAATAAAAATGGAGCTGAAGCTAAAGATTGGAAAGCTGGAAAACCTGTACGAGTGGTCAGAAATTACAAGGGTAGTAAACATTCTGAATATTGCCCTGAAGAAGGAAACCGCTATGATGGAATATATAAAGTAATAGTTCATTTTTTTTTATTATATGCAATATTTATCTGTAAATATTTTTCATCATAAGTTACACAAAAATTTAATTAAAATATGAAATGCTATCATTTTGAAATATGATATGTAATTAGAGTATTTATTATTGGTGTTAGAGAGAAGTCATCAAAAATATTTTTAATAATCAATGCATTTTTTTAACTTAAAGGTTGTGAAATATTGGCCAGAGAAAGGAAAGTCGGGATTCTTAGTATGGAGATATTTATTGAGACGTGATGACCCAACTCCTGCTCCATGGACCAAAGCTGGCAAAAAGAGAATAAATGAATTAGGTTTAACAATGCAGGTATACATTTATTAAAGTTTATTTTGTTCCTTTTAATATACCTATCC
This sequence comes from Caerostris darwini, assembly GCA_021605075.1. Taxonomy (NCBI): domain Eukaryota; kingdom Metazoa; phylum Arthropoda; class Arachnida; order Araneae; family Araneidae; genus Caerostris; species Caerostris darwini. The sequence goes on from BPLQ01000176.1 coordinate 1,069,468, forward strand.
TTAATATTTTTTGTATAAAATTTTATATACTTTTAAACTGTTGAGAAATATAGTTCAGGAGAGATTTAAAACAAATAAAATCAAATTATTACTAGTGATTTTTTTTTTTTTTTTTTTTTTTTTCTAAAACTTGAGTTTTTTTACCAAAAAGTTTTGTGACAATAATTTTTATTTTTAAAACTCAATTTTTACTTTGTTATTCGCTTTTCTCCTTTTTCTTTGATTGGGTATCTATTTACATATAGTAAAACACTCGGCCTCTACTCTAATGTTGCTCCGCTTAGTGCTGTCTCAGTATGTGATAATATTGGGATTCCCTGAAAGCTTGGTCGATAGCAATATTGCTGTATTAGATTTTTTGGAAAAACTACAATATTATGGATGTTGTAGACAACATCAATATTTCCTGGAATGAAGTGATCAAGAAATATTTGAAAGGACTGTGGATGAATATATGGCTGGAACTCAAAGTAAGGATGTTGACACATGAGAATCTGCTGTTAATGTGGACAAAATTGTCAAACTACCCAGTTGGATAACATAAAGGCCCAGGATATTGAAGAGTTATTGCAATTTACAACTGATGAAAATCTTTCCAATGAATATCTTAGAAAATTAGCAGATTAACGAAGGCATGAAGCTGACAAAACTTGTGGTTTTGAAGAGAAAAAAAGGTACTTTCAACAGATGATTTTCTAAATAAAAGTTTAGTCCATTATAGCTGATTATGGATCAGTTTGCAGCAAAGGAATTTAAATTTTGATACAAGTTCAAATCAAGATGAAGTATCATTAATATGATCTCTTGCTCTTGATGACTACTTACTAAACAAAACAGGAAAAATCAAATGATGTTAAATGGCTTTAAAAAAATTTTTCAATTGAGGAAAATTTAAAAGTGTCAAGTAAAAAAGTTGCATTGAAGTATAAATAAAAAGTATCAGTAAAGAAGTTATGTCAGTGAACATGACTTCTTTATTGATACTTTTTATTTATTTTTCTAATTTTCATGAATGTTTTGTGAAAATAAATCGATATTACCAATAAATAAGTCTGTTACTAAATATTTTTTGCTGCAATTATAAACATTACAAAATAAAACTGATAAGTTTTCTTATTCTCTATTGTGTTTTACTTATACCCATTTTTTGTGTATTAAGACACTGTTTCATTTAGCTCAGGAACTTATTGGCACATACACTCTTGTAAAGCAGAGTTTTACTGTATTTGTGTGAGCTCATTTTGAATATTACATTCTTATACATGAAATTATTTAGTAAATTAAACAAAGAAAAATAAAAGAATGTCATGTGATAAAGAAAAGATGTTATAAATAAATATATAAATCTTTGTAAATGAAAATTTATGTGTAAAGTTTACAAATTAAAACATATTTAAATATCAACCACTTCAACAAATTTTGTGCATAGAGTTTTATATAATAATTTGTTTTTTATTATTTCTATAAATTGTTATAAATAGATATAAAATAAATATAAATAAATTATCTTTACTTTTCATCTATAGTATCCTGAAGGTTATTTAGAATCTTTAGAAGAAAAAGAAAAAGCTGCTGCTGAGAATGCCAGTGAGAAGAAAGGAAAGAAACGTAAAAATGGTATGTTTAGATTACATTATTTTCAAGTGATTATCTTTCTTTCTTTGACATTCAGTAAAGTTTTATTCAAATGTATCTAAGATTTTTTTTTTTTTTTTGTCAAGAAGATTTTTACTACTACTTATTTGGTTTTAGATAATAGTTCTGAATCAAAGAAAAAAAGAAAAAGTGCTTACACATTATCTTCTGAAGTTGAACGATTAATTCAGCTGGATAAAGTCAATAAAAAATTATGGGATGAATGTTTAGAAGTTGTTTCTGATGGTCACCAAGTAAGTATAATTTTTTTTAAAATTATTTTTATGCTATTGTGCCTTTAGTTGTATCTTGTAAGTTGGCTAAAGTATCCTTTTTAAACAATTACGATAAAAATCTTCTTTTCTGATTCATGACTTTCTGCCTTTTTGATATTTTCAACTATTTATATTTATTTTCACTAAGATTCTTATTTTATTTTTTTTTTTTTTTCTTAATACTTAATTATGAAAAAGCATTTTGAGTTTGCATTAAAAAAAACATTAAATATATAAAATCTGAAGAAGTTGTACACTAACAGTCTGAGCTGCTGCAAATGTTTGTGAAGAATTCACACTTCTCTGGTAACAATAAAATATAAAATGTTTAGAAAAAAAAATTACAAATGTATAGATTTAATTTTTAATAACATTTAACTCCATTAGCATATATAATGTTTACTGCCTTAGATTCTTTATTTAATCCCTTCCATTGATATCTAACTATTAATAATATAAAACATTCTTTGGATAACATCAGATAATTTTTTGGAAAAAAAAAGGATGAATTCTAATGTTTCCTGGTTAATTAAATTGTTGTTTAAAATATTTAAGTCTTCCCCTTCCATTGATAGTTTATTGTAATATTTTTAAAATTATAGTTGTTTAAAATTCCCAATTTTCGTTAAATTAAGCTCAGTTGACAGACTCCCAGCAACTTGAGAAAGAAATGATGGATCTTTCCTGTACATTTTGTACAATCTGATTCTTCATCAAATAAAATAATTTGTTGCTTGAAGGTCATTTTAAAAGGCAAGATACAAAAATAATTTTTAAAACAAAACTATGCAATGGATGTTACTGCAGAATTAAGGTGTTTTTTTTATAAATGGTATGGCTTAAAAACACATCAGTGTTAAAGTATTTTCAAGATAAGAATGGTATAAGTTGAATTATAATAATAAAATTTAGGGAATATCCCAGCTCATTATCTACTCATTTATTATGCTAAAGAAAATTGTATTTTTATTCCCATTTCTTTATATTTCATGTCTTTGGTATTTTCATGTTAAAATTTGTATTTATATTAAGAATGCCTTTTATTTATTTATTTGATAAAATAAATTTGCCCATTCAATTTTGCAAAATAATTCTTGTTTGGTTAATAACTTTATTTAAAAGGTTGTTTGTGTTTCGGTAATTTTTTTATTATTATTATTATTTTTTTTTATGGATATTGCACCTTCTTTTCATATTTATATTTTGTGGCATGGAGTTTTTGTTATTAAGTAATCTTATTATATAATTTTTAGGACTTCTTAAAGAAAGTGGAGAATACCTTTTTATGTATTTGCTGTCAGGAAGTTGTTTTTAATTCAATTACAACTGCATGTTGCCATAACATATGTAAAGTAAGTTGGTGCTTATTTCTTCAAATAATTTAAGTTGTAATTTACATAATGAGGTGTATTAATTAGACATGAAATTTTATATGAATTTCATTAATATATCAGGAGTTTGATGTACTACTATTCTTATTTGATGTGAAAGTTTACAGTAGTAAAATATTAAAAGTGCTTTCTAATTAATTTCATTTTTTAATTAAATATTGGTTATCAAAAAATAATAATAAATATAGCTTGCAAATAATATTTAAAAATTATCTGATTACTTTGAAATCAAAAGAATTTAACTGAATAGTATATAGAATAACTGAATGAAGGATCACATTGCATATATTAAGATATATAGATATGTAAAGCACTATAATAATTTTTTCATACAATATTAGATAATAAATTTTTCTTAACCAATTAAACAGTTTTTTAAAAATATGTATAGATGCTCTGTATGCAGTTTTTTAGATACTTACATACTAACTGTTTCCCAGAAATTGTTCAAATTAATATTTTCAAATATTTTTCACTGGAGGCATTTTCTGTTCCAAAACAATACTTTGTTGACATTTTCCAATGGCATGTGGGTAATATACAAGTATCGCTTTTAACTTTTTTAATAAAGCATTAAAATAAAAATAATTCATCTAAAATTATTTTAATGAAAGATAAAAGAATGATTTTTCAATTATATATATATATATAACCTTAATATTTCGATTCTTTGAAATCTTTGCCTTTCTCTTTTCAGTCTTGTCTAAATAGATCTTTTAAGGCTGATGTCTTCAGTTGTCCGATGTGTCGTCATGAACTTCAGAAAACTTGCATCAATGACACAAATAAAAATCTTCAAAAAGCTCTCCTTTCTCTCTTTCATGGCTATGATTCTGGTAGATAGTTTGAAAATATATGCAAGTAATCAGAGACAGTGTATATGAACTATCTTTATAAAACATCTTTTTAATGCTGGCATGAAATATTTTTCCTATAATTCAGTAGCATAACTATTTATTCAAAAAATGAAAATATATTGAACGAAATTTATAGAACAATAATGTGCATGGTTGTATAGTATTTTAAAAAAATGAAACTATGTTAATGAAATTTAAATTATTTATATTTGTTAAACATTTATATTTTATTTTAAATGATTTAATTAACATAATCTGAAATATGCATGGTTTTTTTTTAACAAGATTGAAATACTCTGGAAATTATAATCCTGGGAGGTTTTGAGTACAGTACACAGTTGAGCAAATAAAAGTCTGTGAATTTAAGAAGTCTCTGAAACTTTCTTTTTAATAAAAATAAAATACTTTAAAAATGGTTGGGAAAAAAAACAAAATCCCAATGTAATTTATTATTAATTCAATATTACTTGATATGTAAATATTGAATTGATAATAAATTGCATGTGTAATGCATGTATCAGTATTGATTTAATTGTAATAAAATCATTAATTTAAATTACTGCTTTTATAATTTTAATCATATATTTAAGAATCTAATTTAGGAATAATGTATATATAAACTGATGACATCCAAGAGTTATAATTTGAGCTTAAAGGTTTATGTGAAAAAAATTAGATAATTACATTTTCTTCCTAAAGTTAACTGTTATGATTATTGATAATGTTATATTTTTATTTTTATATTTATCAAACATGAATTGTTTTCAAAGACATATATTAATTAGCATTTATTTACTATATGAAATTTGAATTGATGTTTCATGTATCAATATTGATTTTAAATTGCATTAATTATAGCAAAATCAATAATTTCAAATATTAATTTTTCTCTTGTCATGACATTTCAAAATTAAATTACATATATAATTCAATTATATTTAAGATATTATCACATATTACTTAAATTTTTATTACATTTACATATTACAAAATATAATTAGATTAAATTTTAAAAAAGAGCTTGAGGCATTTCTTTATCAATGAATTTTTATATGCTTATAAATATTTTTATTATTGTGTTTATTTGGTGTAATAAACTTATGACATATTTTATTTAATGTTTTAATCTGTGATTGAATCTATATTAGTGACAAAGCAAATGCTGATATATTTTACAATATTACCTTTTTAATTTCCCAGATCACTCTAGATATATATTTAACTAATAAATTTTAAAGGTATTAGAAAGGAATGCATTGGTGAAATGAATTGAAGCAAATTAAAAATAAAGGATACAATTGAATATAAATTTAATATTAGTAATCAAAACTATTATTACTAAACTTATTTTGATACCATGAAGTTTAATTTTTATAAATATCTATTATAATTCAGAATGGTATATTTGTCTTTAATTTTTACTGTGAATTGAACAATTATTGCCATTTAATTCATTTAGTAAAATTAAGTAAGTTAAGTAAAAAATTAGATGAGATGATTCAAAAAAGAATTTTTCTCAGTGGAATTATTTTAATGAATCATCCTTTAAAAATTAATGGACTTCATTTTAATTAACAGGATTCATTTTTCCAGAGTATGAAAAGTTCTAGATTTTTTTTATACATTGCATGCTTTTTAAATATGAATGCTCAATTTTTATAATGAATTTTTTTAATCAAAATTGCTTATACATAATCTTAGTTTTTTATAAAACTGTATTTGTTTCTAAATATTTGTTGTAAATACGACCATATGAATATTTTATTTTAAATAAATATTTCATTGAAATTTGATTTTGTGATTTTTATTTGGTATCGATGAATTTACAATATATTATTTATAATTATATGGAAATGTTAACAGTTAAATCTATTATTAACATTTTAATAACTTTAATTGAAATTGATTTCATCATTTATAAATATATTTAATTATTAACAAATATTTTAAGGTATGTATGCCCTTACAAATTAATCATGCATGCAATAAATTTTATACTTTAGAACCTCTTTAAGTCAAAATTTCTACCCTCTATATGTCGAAATAATTAGTCAATCCTCACAAGCCATTTTGGTATATATTTTCCGTCTGTAACTCGAAACAAAAAAATTGGACCTCTGTATCTCGAACATTAGTAATGTTTGATTTTACAACTTCGATCATTTGAAACTAATTATCTCTATAGCTTGAAGAAAAATAAGTTACCGACTTTAAGGATTTACCAACAATGCACATCATTGTTTCTTAGAAAACATTGTATGAGTATAGAGTAAATAGAATAACCAATTCTATGAAATATTCTTATTATAATTCTTATTCTTATTATTGCTATTGATTTCATTTGAACTCTAACGAAACTAATATTTTGTTGTCGATTGCAAAAAATATCAGAAGTAGTTTGGTTTTACTGCAGTACACATCTATTTTAAGAACAGTATAAGAATAATATTGTTAAAAAAAGGAGTGCTTTGAAACATAAACTGAAAAGTTTGAAGTGCTTGAAGCTGTGAAGAGTTGTCAAAAGAAGAAAGACATTGCTGAACAATTTGGTCTACCATTGAATACTCTTTCAACAATAATAAAAAACGAATCAGACATTATGAAAAAAATTGAAAACGGTCAAAGTTTGTCCGGCAAAAGACAACGAATTGTAGAATTTCCTGGCTTGCTTACTTAAATGGTTTAAGCCAAACATCGAAGTGTCGAAAGCAAAACATCAGTGTCAGTGGATCACTGTTACAAGAAAAAGCCGAAATGTACTCTAAATCACTGTGATTGGCTAATTTCAGGGCTAGTAACGGATGGCTAGAAAAGTTCAAAAAAAGACATGAACTTGTTTTCAAGAAAGTTTGTGGAGAAAGTGCAAGTGTCAACATTGAAACAAGTGACAAATGGAAAAGCAAATTGCAAGGCTTGTTACATAGTTATGAACCTGACAATATCTTCAATGCTGATGTATCTTGAAATACAAAAGTATGGATAACTTCTGGAATTTTCAAAAACTGGTTCATAAATATTGACAAGAGGATGTCTAAAGAAAAATTCTATTATTCATTAATAATTGTACGGCACATAATGATATTCCAGAAATGAAAGCAGTTAAAATCCAATATCTGTCTGCCGATAGCACATCAAAATTACAGCCTATGGATCAAGGCGTCATTAAAAACTTTAAGTCATTATACTGGAAAGAAGTAGTCAGGAACATGTTGGATAATATGGAAGAAGAAAAGAATTTTATTATAGATGTATTGCAAGCCATGAGAATGGCTGGTAAATGTAACTGCGACTACTATAAACAACTGTTATGTATACTGTAATTTTCCATTGTCATCAACAGAAGAAGCTGAAGTAGAAGTTATTTCTATCTAGCCTCCTGCAGAATGGGATACAGTGGTATCTGAAACAGGAATATGTTTTGAGGATTTCGTTATGTGCGATGACAGAATTATTACTGCCTGCACATTATCTGATGATGAAATTATCGATTCAGTTGCTCAGAAAACTGAAACTAATGATTTAGAAGACTCCAATAATATAACATGCGCTCCATGAGTTTCCATCAAAGAGGCAAGAACAGTATTAAATGTTTTACGGAATTTCATAGAGCAAACTAGCAACTCGGAAGAAAAGTAATTTTCTGCTCTTTATAGCTTAGATCAGGGGTCTCCAAACTACATCCCACCAGTGTCATCTATCCGGCCCGCGACAGCGAATAGCTTATTGTTGCTGTAATAAGTTGGATAAAAAAACAGACATCGATATACATACACAATAGTAATTGTAGTAATTTAGCAAGCGTATGCTCGCTCAGAGTGCGTACTCATTCAGAAATTATAGATAATGACAGAAAAATTAAAATGGTTTTGGCCCTTAGTACTTACTGGAGTAAACAATATAGCCCTAAGGCTGGAAAATTTGGAGACCCCTGGCTTAGATAATGCGATAGATAAAGAACGATCGAATTGTCTAAAGCAAAAAAAAAAAAATAATAATAATAATAATAATAACTGACTTTTTTAATACATAATATTTTTAGTTTTAAGGTTGTTTCGGAATTATTTTGATTTTTTATTGTAGTACATAATATAACTTTTAAGTTGCAAATAAACATGCTTATTTGCTCTGTAACGTGAATTTTTATTTATTTTACCTCTCTAACTCAAAATAAGTTGGAGAGAACCTAAACCTCTACAAGTCGAATATTTCCTTACAAAATCCGCGTAAGTCGAAAACTATAACTCGAATTATTTGGCGTCTTTCTTGAAGTTCGACTTACAGAGCTTCTACTGTAATTAGTTTATTTTTCAATTAATTTTTTTTTTATGGAAAAGATATGTTGATGGATAAATTTATGAAGACCAATAAAGTTTGATTGATAAACTTTATTGGCACTTCATAAGAGAAAAGCATTAACAGACATAATTGTAAAACATAAATCTGGTACATATAGAACACAGAAAGTTTTTCTATGTTAAAATGTCTAACTTTTGAGAATAATTTCAAAGAAGAATGGTGATGGTAATATTCCTGTGAATACCACCACATTGAGACTCTTCCAACCCGTCTAGCGAATGCTTGAGATGGATAATAACAGCTAGTCACATTCATGTAACTGTATATGCTTAGTATAAGTAGTATAAAAGGATGACAGATAGCTTTCATTCATCTCGTATTATTGTTACTATTTAAAGCTTTTAGATAAATGATAGTGAATTTATGTGACCATTGATCCTGACATATCTGTGCATTCATACCTTATATTTGTATATTGATATTTATCTTTGACGTTGCACATCTTAACTGGGTTTCCTAAATTGGCATCAGTTAATTTCATCTTCGAAAAAAATGTTTCAGAAGCATATGTGGATCCAAAAGAACTTGCAACTCGTGCAAAATTTCTTTAGTTGGAATATCTTTCGGATGTAATATAAAAATTAATTTTTGATGTGAATGCAAGAATTTTGTTTTATTTCATTGTTTTACTGTAACTCAATTACCTCCATTTGCAGATTTTCAAGAACGTTGTTCACATCAACAAGAAAGCATTTTATCATATTTTGCTAACTCTAAGAAACGACTGTCAAATTCAGTTACTAAGTTTTGTAACAGTCCTTCCTTCTACGCTCTGGTAAGAGCGCCCCCTGTGGTGTTCAGGAGAAATGATGAATAGGCCGAGAGAAAGTACTGCGCAATCGGCGCTCACGCTGACAAACGTCTAGTTTACAGTCTCTCACTGGGCCTGAATTGCCGAGTATCTAGCGCTCGGTGCCACAGGTTTCGGGTTCGAGTCCCGGTGGTGCCATGAATGTTTTTAGTGGTTCGGAATCCACTTTAAGCCGTAGGTCCCGGTTTCCTATGACTGTAAGAGCGTCACGGAGCAGAAGTCAGACTTCTACCTACGGGTGCTCCATCGGAACAGAAGCTGCACCCGTCTTCCCTCCTTCCATGAGGGATACGACAACTACAACTGTCTCTCAACCCTGAGTATTAGCACACACATATTTAGCACAACCTGAGTATTTGCGCGACCTTTTTTGTGCATTTATTGGCCTACAGACTCTCACCTGGAAGTATATTTCGCGCGTACCTGAGTATCAGGTTTTCGGCCTAGAAGTGAAATCCTTCCACGAATCTATAATTATATGGCTTTAACTGTGTTTAACATTGCCTGTCTCTACTTATTTGTGCGTGTGTCAATAAAACTGTGTGTTCTCAAACATGTGTCTGAACCCAACCATACTTAGTTACAATCCAGCTACACAACCTGAACACTACAATCTGGCGCCTACTAATGTAGGGTCCGCTCGAACCAACAACACTATAGTTTCTTAATTTCATATATTATATTTCAAGAAATTCTTATGTTGGCTTTTTAGCAAGTGAAAAGTTGAAAATGTTGACTATTATTATTTCTAAGTTGGCATTTAAATAAAAATAATTTCTTATTAAAATTTTTGTTCAAATTTCAAACATCAATTATTTAAATTATCGTGCATTTGCAAGCTCTTATTTAGCTCATTTTCTGTTTTATCCACTAACAACTAATAATCATCAGTAAATTCAGTGGGATAGATTTTTATTTCTCGTTCATAAACATAACAATTTGCTCTCGTAAATTAAAAAAATATTTGTAAACATTTTCCATGATTTAGCTATCTGGTACAATATACGATATCACCATATTCAGAAGATAATTTGCTAAACAAATTTTTGAATTGCCGGTGTTTAAGAGCCCGTGAGAGAATGTAATGTACTATCTTTATGTTATTGTTACCTATGGCTTTATTAGAACTCAATTCATGTAAATTTGGCCACTTACCGTTGAAACAAAAAGAGCATATAAACAAATCAAATTTACAAGGGGAAAAGACCCGGCATTCTTAACTAAAAAGGCCTTAAAAACAAAAATATTCTAAGGAAAAAAATTTAAAAAGCTAGAAGCACCGCAATAAAAGTCCGTGTGATCAAGACATGTTTTTTCTGGCCCTCCAGTAAAGAGTACACAAATCACCATTCTGTTGTGAGTCCAATCCCGAGCAAACTAATAGATGGGCCTTCATTCTTTCCGTCTTACGTAACACACATATATCAGAATTCACAATCCCTATTTTGGCCAGATGTTCGGCCAGGCAGTTCTTAATCTAAAATTGGCAACAGCCTCTTTGCGAGTTTTTCCAGTCATCCCCGATTGTCACCCAGACTTTTCCTTTGCTGTTAGATAATAATTCACTAATATAGGATAACTTAATTTTGTTCTGTATAGTTCTCCTAAATGAGTGAAGAGGGATAGGATACTGTCCAGAAACTTCTATTCCTTTATTTTGCTTGAAAATCTGCCCTTTCGTTTTAAAGTAGATTCGGAACATCCATGGCACTGTCGGGACTCGAACGCGAAACTTGTGGCACCGACCGGCAAACACTTGGCCATCAGGCCACAAACCTTTTATTACTTTATTGATATTTACATATTCAATATGTTTTTTCATATAACCTTTTAACGCTATGTTCCTTAAATACAGCGATTGTCTCTCTACAAATTAAACACGTTAATTTTCAATTCTGCATTGTGAAAAAATACTCTGTTTTCCAACGATCATTAAATTTACTGTTTCATTAACAACTTTTATTTTTTTTTAAAACCATCCTGAGCTAAAAAGGAAAAAAAAAAAAATTGCAAATAAATGTTAGTTGGAGAATATTGGTATATTACACAAAGCAACACAATTTGCTTTTTTCAGTAAATTTAGTACTTGTGTTTTCTAATGGTTTGATTTGTCGCTGTATGGCCATTTTGTGCGCACTTTAGGCTAAATAGACCGGGATTTAACGTGGATTCCGAACCACTACAAACTACAGCCACCGCCAGGATTCGAACCTGAAGCCTGTGATACCAAAAGCCAGAACGCTAGCCAGTTGGCCATCAGGCCATTGTTTTCTAATCATGTATTATAATTATGCAAAAAATACCAATATTTAATACCTGTTTAAACTTACTACAAATATTGATTACTTGATATTTAAAAATCTAGAAAAGCTTTTATCAATTTAACATTTAATTAAATTCTTATTCATTTTTAATTTTACTTTCATCAGTAAAAATATATTCACTTGAATAAATTTCAGATTTTCTTTGAAAAAAAATAATGCACTTTTATTCAACTATCAGAATTACACACAAAAAAAAACCCTAGTAAACACATTAGTAAGTCAAAAACAAACCTAACAGAGATTCACCTGAAATAATAATAATTTCATTTGTGCCGTGTATAACGAACCGAGGGTGTGCACAGTGGTTTCTTGGGTGTTCATGCAGCAAAGAATAACCGAGAACTCTTAATTCACTGTTCATAGAGGTGAAATTATTTGTTAATTCTCAGTTCGAGGGTAGAAAAAAGATACAATAGAAAACTAACCCACTAAAACAAAAATAATTTGTATTTTATATGTCATCTGAAAGTATATTAAAATAAAGTGAGAAATAAAATATCAACAAGTAATCTATCTAACAGCATTTTAGTGCACAGTTGGATAACGCTCTTGCCCTTGGTACCATAGGCTTCAGACTCGAATTTTAGTGGTGGCATTAATTTTTGTTAGTATTTCGTAATCTCCGTTAAATTGTAGGTCACAGTCTAAATTCGCCCAAAGTGAGCAAAAAATGATGTAGAGCTACAAACCAAATCTAACCTCCCTTGTTCAATTAACAAAACAACAACCCACTCTCCTACATCGCTAAAAACAAAAATATGTGGATTGATTCTTTATTTAACAACTGTATTCAAATTACAAATAAATCTTACCGATGCTTTGGCTTGATTTGTTGCTCTACTGGCCCATCAGGCCCCTGTTTAAATTTCAGGATATCAAAATTTATTTGCAGACAAATTATTTAAATTAATAGATGGTCCGTTATTATTTCGCATAATATTTTAAAGTTCGATGATAAGAAACAATTAAAATATATTCATTTTTTTTTTACTTTGGAATTTAGATTTAAACACCCTTTTTTCAATTGACACTGAAATTTAAAACAGCATTTCTTCCATTTTTTTAAAGCATGTCAACTGAAATATATGATAAAAGGATTAAATTTTTATTGAAGCTAATTGGATATGCTTTATATGAAATATGTACTAAGAACTGCATCAATTAAAAATGTTACTACTCTCTAAGGCAAGCCTAGCCAAGACATGGCCCGCGCACAGCGTAAAACTGTGTGGCCGATCAGGCGATTTTATATTTATATTGTGATTTTTGTTACTCGTTGTGTGGTATACAAAAAATTATTAAACACATGAAAATTTTCGTGTGCCTTTGTTATAATGCGCTACTGAGACTACTCCAGTTCTGTAATTGATATCCACGAACTACAAGTTCGCTTGTAGGCTCTAGTCTTTAGTATTACAAGTTTCAGGTTCGAATCCCGGTGGTGACATGGATGTTTGATAGTGATTCGTAATCCACGTTAAACCGTAGATCCTAGTCTAACATGACTGTAGAGCGTAGGCCTGACAACCTACTCCGAAAACATCTCTTGTTTCGAAATCTGCCATTAAAAAAACGACCTTGGCCCACCATGGGGCAGTTGCGCCAATGAAGAAGAAGAAGAAAATTTAAACAACACTATAATTAAATTAAATGAATATTACACGAACAATGCTTAAAGTTTTTAAAATGAGATTTAAAATTAAAATAATATTCATACAGTTAACTACTCTTCAATTAAAAATAACGTCGTCATATGAATTTTAGTAATATGTTTGGTAAGATTAAAGTTTTTGGCAAAAACTTTGGCCCGAAACTTGTGGCACCGAACGCCAGAGTGCTCATTCACTCAGCCATCGGTCCCTAAATTGAGAATAATATCTTATACCTTTAATGTAGGAAATGTTAAATAAATATAATCGATTTCAAAAAAATGATAAAATGTGTTATAAGAATTCCTAAAAATTGATTTTTGCTTTAAGAATTTCATCATCAATTAATGGTTGTGTTTTTAAAGAAAAAACAAAGCCTTTTTAAATTAAATTTTTTTTTTTTTTAAAAAAATCCAATCCTTGCTAAGAATTATAAATGAATTTGTACCCAGCCCAACAATGAATCAATCACTGTGCGAAATGGTCTGCTTTCTCTTCATTAGAACCGTTAGAACACATGTTCCATTCGCTGGATTAAATGATAGAATGCGTCGGAATTTTCTGTTACTAAGGCAACGTACTGCAAGCTTCAATTATTTTCTACAACGATTGCGCCTTTTTTGATGCACTGCTACTTAGTTACTTGGCTGCTGTGGAATGTGTCGCTAGATGACATGAAAAAACTTCGTGAAGAATAGCAAATGTAAGCCTCTTAGTAGTCTAAGTAGCAATAGTAAGTCTCTTAGTAGTCTAAGTAGCAATTGTAAGTCTTATTCCTTTTATATTGATGAAAACTGTAGCAGTCTATTTAATTTTTATTATATTTTTAATAATATTCTTTTATACTCATTGACTTGAAATGATATGCTTTATGATTTTGAGATATAACATTCTCTTTCTGTTTCTATTTCTTATAATATAAAAACAAACAATAAATGATTTAATATTAATAAGATAGAAATTATCGTTAAATATTTTTAGGATTAGAATTTGTATAAGAACTTATCCTTAAAATATTTAATTTGTATTAACTTATCCTTAATTTAAATAGCTTTCAAATTTGTATTCTTAACTTATCCTTAAAACATTTAAGATAGAAATTATCGTTAAACATTTTAAGGATAAGTTAAAAATTCTTATCATCGAAATTTATACAAATCTTCGGTAAGAGTCTACCAAATAAATTACGTTATGAATTAGGTTTTGTATGTTTTCAATCCTTCCCTCCCCCCCTATTATTTTTATGCATTCACATTTGTATAAACCTTCGACATAAAAATAGAGATTTAATATTTAATTGTTGAATATTAAAGAACATCCAGTTAATTTTTTCTTTATGCATTCATCATTGTATAAACCTTCAACATAAAAATAGAGATTTAACATTTAATTGTTGAATATTAAAGAACATCCAGTTAATTTTTTCTTTATGCATTCATCATTGTATAAACCTTCAACATAAAAATAGAGATTTAACATTTAATTGTTGAATATTAAAGAACATCCAGTTAATTTTTTCTTTATGCATTCAACATTGTATAAACCTTCGACATAAAAATAGAGATTTAACATTTAATTGTTGAATATTAAAGAACATCCAGTTAATTTTTTTTTATGCATTTTGTATGCATTCAACATTGTATAAACCTTCGACATAAAAATAGAGATTTAACATTTAATTGTTGAATATTAAAGAACATCCAGTTAATTTTTTCTTTATGCATTCAACATTGTATAAACCTTCGACATAAAAATAGAGATTTAACATTTAATTGTTGAATATTAAAGAACATCCAGTTAATTTTTTCTTTATGCATTCAACATGGTATAAACCTTCGACATAAAAATAGGATTTAACATTTAATTGTTGAATATTAAAGAACATCCAGTTAATTTTTTTCTTTATGCATTCAACATTGTATAAACCTTCGACATAAAAATAGAGATTTAACATTTAATTGTTGAATATTAAAGAACATCCAGTTAATTTTTTCTTTATGCATTCAACATTGTATAAACCTTCGACATAAAAATAGAGATTTAACATTTAATTGTTGAATATTAAAGAACATTCAGTTAATTTTTTCTTTATGCATTCAACATTGTATAAACCTTCAACATAAAAATAGAGATTTAACATTTAATTGTTGAATATTAAAGAACATCCAGTTAATTTTTTCTTTATGCATTCAACATGGTATAAACCTTCGACATAAAAATAGAGATTTAACATTTAATTGTTGAATATTAAAGAACATCCAGTTAATTTTTTCTTTATGCATTCAACATTGTATAAACACATAAAAATAGAGATTTAACATTTAATTTTTTTTTTTATGTTGAATATTAAAGAATATTAAAGAACATTCAGTTAATTAAATTAGTTAGTGGTAAAACCTTCGACATAAAAATAGAGATTTAACATTTAATTGTGAACATCCAATTTGTTCATTGGAGTTATTAAAAATAAAATTAACTTTTTACTGGATGTTAGCTAATTTACATTTTTCATTATATTTTTTTTTTTTTTTTCAAATTTACTCTCTTGTTGTTTTGTGAGATTTCGTGGTGGTTTTAATATAAAATTTCTTGTTAAAAATTTACCACAGTTTATAATGTTTACGAACAAAAGGCAGTTTCAAAATGTGAATTCAAATTAAAATTTTTAAAACTCATCTTCCACTTATGACTAATATTATATAACTAATAATAATAGGTAACTAATAATTAAAAATAATATTAACTGCATTAATATCTAATAACTAATATTAACTGTAATTGATTTTCTCATGTAATCCTTTTAGAGTTAAAAGGTTAATATTTTTTTTTTTAATTACCTTAAAAGGTGCTTTTTTAATTTGAAATCTTTGACAAATAAGATCATATCGCAATTAGTACTTGTTTTACTAAATGGTTTTTAAAGAAATGCTTTAAAATGTTACAATTATATAAATCATAGTTTTTAAAGAAAATTAAAATGCGTATCTGTATTTTTAAAATTACAAATGGAATAGAAATTTATGTTTCTTTGCTGGAATACAATGATATAAAACATTTTAAAATTAAAAGCTCATTTTTTAAATTTATTAAAAATATTTATTTTTCATTCGAAATTAATAACTATTTTAATTATGAATATATAACAATTCATGTGATGGGCTCTCTTGAGAATTTTTCCTTTTTTTTTTTATATTTTTCTTTTGCAGAATTGAGACATCCTGAAAGAATATAATGCGAAAAATAACTATCCTTTCGATTGTCGTATGTGCAGCATTTTTTCTCATCAGCGATTGGTATTGGATATCGAAACATTTTGTGAAAAATTTGAATATTGGTAAGCTTTAGCTAGTAGGTTACATTTTTAAATAGTTTACAAAATCAAAAAAATTGTTGGCTAATTCATCTAGATTTCAATACTAATTATTTATAAAAATTCGAAAAAACGAATTTAAAAAAAAAAAAAATTTTTTTAAAGCTAGGAAAAAATAAATTGATTTTTGTATTATTTTTTATCATATTTCATTGCTTGAATGATGTGTGGAATTCAAATTTTTAGGCAAATATGTAAACACTGGCCGTGTACTACTGCGTCCAAAAAGTAAAGCTAATTTTCAATTTAAAATTCCCGGGGCTTATAGAATTTCTATTTTTTTTCTTTTTTAGGATGCTGGCACTGTCCTTGACATCTGTGTGAAATTTCACGTCAAAATATTCATTCGTGTTTGAGTTACGTTTAGCTTTGTGAGACGCTAAAACTGATTCCGGCGATTTTTGAAATGACTGAATTAATTGAGCAATGAACTTGCATTCAATTTTGTTTGCGGAAACGTATAGAATGTTGCAGAAGGTTTTCGGTGAACATGCTATATCGGAAAGAAATGTTTAGAAGTGGTATAAACAGTTCAAAGGAGGCAGAGGATGCGTTGAAGACGAAGAGCCCTCTGATAGACCATTAACCTCAACCGACGAAGTTCACGTCCAAAAAATTAAAGATTTGGTGCTGGCAAACCGTCGACTTACAATTAGAGACTTTGCTGATGATGTTGGAATTTCAAAAGGATCGGTCAATTCCTATTTATGGCTCAAACTCGTCAAATCTCGATTCGTACCGAAAACACTGAATGCGCCAGCTCACACTGCGTTGATTCTTCGTGACTTTTTCGCCAAAAATGAAACTCATATCGTTCCACCACCACCGTATTTCACACCGTGCGACTATTCCGTAAACTCAAGACCACTCCGGGGACACCGTTTTGAGTCGATTGAAAAGATTTAATGTGACTCGCCGGGCGCTTTGAAGGCCATCCCTGCCGATGACTTTTAACATGCATTGAAGATTAGAAAAAAAAAAAAAAAAAAAAAAATTGGCATAAGTGCATTGTGTCCGAAGAGGATTACTTTGAAGGCGGTGTAATAAATCTGGAAGAATAAATAGAGTTTTTGAAGAAAAAAGAACAATCGATCTTACTTTTTGGGCACAGTAGTATATATCTACTTGGAAATCTGACTTTACTTCGTCTGTTTCGTTATTCGTCTACTATCAACGAGAAGCACATCTTCCGTTTGGCGACAACAAAAAGTCTCCAAATTTCTTTGCCCCCTAAACTGTTATTTGATCGGATATATATTTTTTTTTTATTGGTAAAACCGCAATGCAAATTTTTTTCTTATTTTTCAAACAAAATTTTAAATGGTTGCCATTCATCAATTAACAATAGTTATTTATTTATTTATTTTTATTCTGTGAACAGTACAGCAGTATAAAAAATAACGACAATTATAAAAAATTGGCGTAAAATCTTTTTTTTAAACGAATTCTGATCTAATTTCGAATTTTTTTTCTGTGCTGATCTAGTCTTTGTATTCGAAGTATCATTGCCAAATTTGATGTAATTTGGATTTAAAATGAGGCCGTGCCTATACACAGCTTCAATAGTGTGTGCCTGGACGACTTACTGGCTTATTTATTTTTTTTAAATGTTTTTCACAAGCTAATGATTATATAATAAAATAATGTATAATTTTTTTTAATTTCTTATTTGTTTTCTTCGTTTCATTTTCTTTTACTTTTTTAAAAAAACAGCCACGAATCAGTTTTGCACAAAAAGGAAATTGAATTTTTTAAACAGATCATTAATCAGATATTAAATTGAAAATGACACTTTTGTAATAAGATTTTTTTTTTTAAATTACGCAAAGCATGTTAAAAAAAAACCTAAGTAAAATAATTGAGTAATTATTAAATAATTTTATGAATAACCTGTATGTCGGTCCAAGCGGTGATATTTTTGCTTTTGGGTTGTTATATTTTGAAATGTTTTTTCATCATGAGGTGTTAAAAAAATGGTTTTTTTTTTGTGTGTGTGTGAAAAGATGCATGTTTTTAAAATTTTTAACTGTGTATAAAAGTTGATAAATTTTTTTTTAGGTAATGAATCAACCTCATTAAATATAGGTTGGGAATCAGCGGTAAAAGAAACTGTTTCAATTTGCAAACAATGCACGCTTTTAATGAAAATTAAGGTAATTTAAATATTTTATTCAAGTGAAAAAATATTTACTATTATTATGATTATAAAATTATGATATAAGCATTTCGTAATAAAATATATTAAAAAATAAAAAACAATTATTTAAATTTTTTTCAAAGGTTTCAGTAAACATTTACCTTAAAATCAGAAAGAAAAAAACCCGAAGAATTAAAATTACTCAAGCAAAATTATAATAATAAAGAATAAGTAAAACAAATGTATTTAAAAAGTTAGTGAAATAGAATCCTATATTTTTAATCTTTCTCTTTCCTTATAAAATTCGATAATCTATTTTATACTTCACATTAATAAAACTTTTGTTTGTTCATTTCCAAAAGTTAATACATCTTAGCTCATCAATAACTGATAAGATTATGCTTATAAAATTAATAACTAATACATTTCCTATATAAAATCTACCCATATAAAATGATTAAATTAGGAGATTAGAAAAGGAGAAAAGATATTGTTTCAAAAAACCAAAAAAATATCAGTTTAACTATTGTTTCTCCATTAATCTCTAAAATCTTTTTGAAACAGATCTGCAAGTAATTAATTATAATGTTAATTAACTTCCATGGACGAATTTAAAAATAATAATATTCAAGAAAATGTTTGGAAATAATAAATTAATATGCATGAGAAAAAAAATATTTATCATTTAAATGTTAATATTCAGATATTTTAAAATAAAAATATTACTGTCTAGAAAGACCTTCTCGTGCCTCAATGGCAATGAGCGCCGCTGGTGAGTATTAAGACTGAGGTTCAATCTGGTATCGGCATTTTATGGACATTGTTTCAAAAAACGAGGAGCTCGATGGCGTTTGTGATGTTCAGCATCTTGCCACGCTATTCTGATTAAGCGATAAAAGTTGTCTGGGTTTTCTCCCATATGATCGCCCCAAAAGTTCTCATGGAAGACCAGAGCCGTATTTTCCTATAAGGCTAACTAGGCTTCAGCCTAGGGCCGCAAGATCAAGAGGGGCCTACATTCAAATTGTTAGCAAAATTAGAATTACACTATGCTAAAAACAGTAAACACTGAATCAAAAATAAGGAGAAATTCTACACATATGAATAATAAACAAACATAATAATTAATTTACAAACTTAAAAATGGGAGGTGAAAGGGCCTCATAAGTGGAATAGCCTAGGTACTCTTTTCATCTAAATCCGGCCCTGTGGAAGGCACTGCCCTCCTTCTACAGCGACACGGAGCCACGTCAGATTTATATCTACGGGGTCTTCATCACAACAGAAGCTGTCTCCTTCCCCTCCCTCCATGAATATATTACTCATGAGATGTCCATCCCGCACTGCAAGACACAGAATTAGACACAACAACTGTCTAGAAATTTTTTAAATGATTTTAGACGTATTTAAATTAAATTTCAGTTCGTGGTTTTTTTAATTCAATGTTTTTTTCTTTTTAGGCTTTGACAAACAAATCTGATAATGTGGAATTATCGATTCCACAGAGATTAGAAGTAGTAAAAATGTATGGAAGGATACCTTCATCAAGAAAAAATCTTGTTATAGGGATTCCTACAATTTCACGTAGAAAAGAAAACTACCTACACCAAACACTACAATCAGTGATTGATAGTATGGATTCAACTGAAAGTAGCAACGTGACGATTCTGGTGCTTTTTGTGGATACAGATCCAGACTTAAGAAGAAAAAGAGCTAAGGAAACAGCTTACAGATTCACTAGCAGTGTCAAGTCTGGTCTGTTACTTTTGTACCAAATCCTTCCTGAATTCTATCCTCAGATGAGCATAACAAGAAGAACATATAATGATTCGATAGAAAGAATAAAGTGGAGATCGAAGCAAGTTTTGGATTTCGCTTTTCTTCTGATGCATTCACAGAATCTTTCTGAGTATTTTTTAATCTTAGAAGACGATGTCGTAACCACGCCTCATTTCATTACCTCCATCCAAAAGTTTGTCAAAGAAAGGGACAGTTCCGATTGGGTGTCTCTGACTTTTTCGAGTTTCTTCATCATCGGAAGACTGTTCAAAAACAAGGACTTGCACAAACTTCGAGAATTTCTTGTATTATTTCATTTAGAGAAACCGGTAGATCTTTTGATCATGCAGTTTCTGGACCTTTTGGTACCAAGCAAAACCATCGTAACTCGTAGAATACCAGGACTTTTTCAACACATTGGCTTGTTTTCTTCACTTGAAGGTAAAGTACAGAAGGCCAAGGATAGAAGTTTCACATCTACTTCTCGCATGTTTCATTTCGATAATCCACCTGCTGATATCGTCACTACACTAGGAGTATACAAAAAACATTATCCAGAACTATGTTATTATGATTCCAATAAGTTCTTCTGGGGTAGTGCTCCAAAAAGAAACGATACCTTTGACATTATATTCAGAAAGCCCGTGAAAGTGAAACGTATTTTTATCAGTTCTGGTTTGGCTACACACAAAGATGATGTTATCAAGTTTGCTGAATTAAAAGTGTCTCCACTCTTTGAAAAGATGGTAACGGATAGGAAAGCAGCCTGTGCTGATTTCTACACGGTGGCTTTGTTTGAAAAGGGAAAAGTTGATATATCGTCTAATTCTACTCTGAAATCTGAAATACAGTGCATAAGAATATCATTTATTAAACAACATTCAAATTGGATACTAATTAATGAAATTTCAATTGATTCCGAAAAACTTATTTAAAGAATGTTTCTAAGTTTTGTAAATGTACAATCAATGTAAGTGTTCCTAAATTATTCAAAGTTATGAACAATGGTATCTCGATATACGCCGTTACTCCATTCCAGATCGAGAAATAAAAGGAAAAATATTAATTTGTTGCAATGAAAAATCCTATTATTAAAGGCATATTGTATTAAATTTCTATAAAATAATTTAAGTACTGTATTAAACCTAAAATTCTTTAAAAGCAGTTAGATGAAATACTACATAAATAAAATTTTACAAAATATAATTTTCTCTTTTCTGTCTCTTTTTCCTACTAGTACTTGATTGAGAAACATCATATTTGACGTTTACTTACAATCATTCCAAAGAACTTTGTTACGACTTTCTCCTCAAAGTATTGTTAAAATATGATGTTATTGGTCATTATTACGGTGTGTTTGAACTTTGTTGAGGATGGTACTTTTCTACGGAGATTTTGACATTGTAATGTCTTGGCTTATACTAGGCCTATAACTGCTTCAAGAAGAGGTCTACTTTAAGGTTCATGGACACACTTTAGATTTTTCACTTACAAGCATTATATCTGCCTGTACACACACACACACACACACACATATATATATATATATATATATACAGAAATTTACAAAAAAAAAATTAAAATTAAAGATATCATTTAGTTCACAAGTGCAATTCACTTCAAGGACTGAAATTTTCAGAGTTCTCTACGACGAATTTATTTCACCAGGTCTATGGCAGACGTTAATTATCACATGGCGTGATATACGAAACCACAAAGGATCCACTTTGTAAATAGGCGGAATCTCTGGCCTTTCCAATCACTTTCAGAAAAAGAGAAAATCAACACTTCTTGTCGACTCGTCGCAGAACACACTTTCTTCTCCAAAAACCTCACTTTAAGAAAATCCGTCCAAGGGCGAAGAGGTCAGCTTCCCTCACTACTCATTAGAGTAGACACTTCCTCAGCACATGGTTTATCATCCATCACGATGCAACAACTCATGTCCATATTCCATCTGTAACTGTTCCGACGTGTGAATGTCGCACAGACAATCGCTAATTTCTTGAATCTCATTATACATGACACTGAATATCTGCTATCAGATTTGAGTGACAGGTTGTTCTCATTAGCACCAAACATTAATTGCATGTAATATAAATATACACAACGCATGCAATATAAATACACAATACACACAGTCTGCTGTCAAATTTGAACGATAGGTTGCTATTATGTACTAGTTAAAGAATAAAATTCCTCTCTTCTGGGAACGAATTGCTACAACTTTTCTCGCGGGAAAAATGCTGCAACATCCATCTACTTGTTAAAAGTTTTCTAGACCTGCGAGTCTTATTCCAAACTGAAACAAATCTTTAAGCTCCCAAATAGCCTATATATAACTCGGATTTATTCCAATGTAGACGTACACCATGGTAGTAGCACTGTATACCCCCTTAAGGATATTTTTCTAAATTAAAAATAAAAACCCATACAAAATATTTATCAGTTACAACACCATTTAATTAAACACATAAAATGGGATGATCATGAATTTATTATAATAAATAAATAAAATTAAATAGGGATCCAATAATCTTCCATAGATTAAATACCTTACAATAAATATCTATAGATATTGCTTTCGAACCGGCTCCTTGATACTCTGACAGTCATAGCAGACAGGGACCTACGCCTTAAAGTGGATTCCGAACCACTACAAACACCCATGGCACCTTCGGGGCTCGGACCCTGTGTGCTGCAGGTGAGAGGGCGATCTTGCTGGTTCATATTACATATTCAAAATACCAGATAATTTATTCATTATTTTTTAATCATATACATAATAAAATACTCATTAAGTAATGATGAAAAACGACGCCGATGACGATTTGCCAGATTGACGGAGAACCTTGGTTGCTTAGCAACCTCTACCTCTTGGTTGCCTAGCAACCTCTACCTCTTGGTTGCCTAGCAACCGCTTTGTGAGTGAAGGAAATTTCTTAAGCTTTAAGCCCATTGATTAGATAGAAAAAAGCAATATAAGTATATTATTAATTTATTTACAAATTAATTATTCGAAATTTTTATTAATTAATAAAAAAAAATTATGCATATATAATATTTTTTTTATATTATTATAATTTCTAGAAGGTAATAAAAAAAAAGATAAACAATAGAAACAAACAATAACGATTGGAGGGGAAATTGTGACTCAGTGGAGAAACTGCATGGTAATTCGGAAAGGTGGATATCGGAACGTTAATGAATAATATTCAGAACAGCACGAGGCCTTTTGCGATTTTTAAAATCAGAAATGTCGTAAATATAGTTGCTTAGATCATTCAAAACGGAATTATTAATATTTGGAATAGAATTATAAAAAATTTTTGCAGTTTTATACACAAATTGTTTAAAACTTGCGAGGGAAAGAGCATGTCTGATATCCTCATTTCGGAAAAACCAAGGCGAATTTGTAATCATACGTAAGATTTTATTTTCAAGTCTTTGTATATTCTCGAAATTCGACGTTAGCAGTAGATCCCCAAATAGGACTCGCATATGCAAGTATTGGACGCAAGTAAGCAAGATAAATGAGTTTTTTATTTTCCAATGACATAGTAGAATTCCTACAAATGCTAACAGAAAAACTTAAACTAAACTTGAATATATATGAAATTATACATTCTTAAAAGTGGTAAAAACATTACATTAAATTTAAAAAAAGTATTAAAAATAATACGTATATAAGAGAATGATAATAGTCGAGAAAAACTGAGATACCTCTATTACGATCAATAAATCTAATTCACAAGTAACATTGTATGAAAAGGCTTAACTAAGACTTCAGAATCGAAATAATTCTTCACAATTTATGGAAGTTGTTTTGTTGTGTGCTTTATTCGTATGTTGTTTATGTATGGAAATAAAAAGAGAAGTATGCATTATTGCTTATCTAGTTTATTTTACTTTAAAGTTATCATTAACCTTTCTATGATAATAAAATAAATGAAAATCAAATTATTCTAAAAGTCAATTTTAAATTGTGATCATACGCTTTTAAAATTGGAATTTTTTGGGCTCTCAGTTAAAACTGTAATGCGTATTGATGCTCCTTAGTTTTAAGGATCTATAACTTCCTTATGATTTGTGTTGGTGCGAAGCAGCCGCTAGTTTCTATTTTGAGTTGGAGTCCTTTGAAGTTATGAGATAATACATTGAAAAACAAAGCAGGTAAAGACTAATAGGTGACTTGCCCAGATATATATATATATATGTAAAGAATTAAAAGAAAGAGACACATAAATTTTTTGAAGTAATCTAAACAAATCGAGGAAGGTTTTTATTTATTCATTTTTTTTTCTTTCATTTATATTTAATATATAAACATATAAAAGCAAATGAAAATAATTAATAAGCAGAGTTGAAGAAAAAGGTTCGAGATAAATACAAGTAAACAGATAGAATTAATCTAAAAAAATAAAAAGTAGTACAACGTAAGGAGAAATGATTGCGAAAACGTATTGGATAAAATAAGGCGGGAACATGTCAGGGCTATAACTTCCTTTTCATGGTTAATTATTTTTATTTGGGACTTAATGACTCATTTGGTGGTATCGAAGGGATTGTAGAAAATATATACCATAGATTACAGAGACATAATAGCGCATGAATCACCATTCATACGCTATTATGGCTTTAGAAAATCGAGTTTGAAAAAGTACATTTTTATACATTTAAAGCACCATACTGCCAATAGATTTTATGATGTTGTATTTAAAGTTAAATGCTGGAGCTGCGAAGGTTTTTTGTTTTATTTTTAGAAATATGTTCACATTTTCTTTTTCATTTAATTTTTTTTTAATGCATTAATTATAAGTAATTCAGTAAAATAAAATAACATAAATCTGCTAAAAGCATATTTTTATAAACTTTCACTTCGAAGAAACGAAAGGTGAAAGTTTATCATTTAAGGTCATTTCTTTATATCATGTTTTATTCGAAAAATTATAATGTGAATAAATTTCAAAATTGTAAACAAAATCTATTTCTTAATCTACATGTTTAAATATCTCTGTCAATATATAAATGCGATATTTCTAAAATGTTCTAGATGCCATGAAACATTTTCATTAATTGCAGTGTGCAGATTGAGCTAACAGGTTGTAACTGGGCGTGATTGGGTTGAACTATTTGAGGCACAGGTTGGAGAACTTACAGCTTTATTTACACACACACAAAAACCAACATTATTTAACACGTTTAAAGACAAATAATTATAGATTCGTGGAAGGACTCCACTTCTAAGCCGAAAATCCAATATTCAGCTACGCTAAGGATGAGTGAAATATACTTCTTCTCCATGTGAACTGACCCTTTCTCCTGATGTGTGTGTATATATATATTTCTATTTTAAAGTTCCTTCATCATCTATCACTATTTATTTGAGTTAATAAGACTATAAATTCTAATTTTTTGTCAACAGCGCAGTGTAGAAACACTAGCAGAACATGCTATTGTATTTGAAAGCTCGTGCTATGAGCATGCGTTTGTAAGAATTAAATAAATAAACAGTGTAGCTAAACGTTTGATTTTATTGTGGATACTATTTGTTCTAATGTAACCTCGTTGGAAAAGTGAAGAATAAGCGAATAAGTACGTAATTAAATAATTTTTAATTTTTTTATCTTTTGAAAAAGTAGCTATGAATTATTTTTGTATAAAAGGAAATTGACATTTTTAAGCAAGGTCATTTATCAGATATTAAATGGCAATTGACAGTTGTTGTAATAATATATGTCTTTAAATTACGAAAAGCAAGTAGTTAAAATAAAAACTTAAACAAAATAAAGTAATTAGTAAATAATTTTATGGGTAACTTGTATAATGGACCAGCCTATTATACATTTTATTTGATTTAATTGATTTTTATTTGATTTAAATAATTTTTAGTGTACTTGATTGATTTTTATTTTACTAAATTAATAACAGAGCAATAATTATAATATTTCATTTTCACTCAATGTATAAGATGTAAATTCATCATAAAACGATTTCCACGATGAGCAGGTTTCTACGAACGAGTATTGAAATATGTGAAGATATTTAACAGAAAATTTTAGGACCTTTATTTCTCACATTTAGAGTGTCAACATTCTTTACATAAATGGAGCTGTTGTAAACAAGCATATTCTAAAAGGCGATACAACCTAATTGATGATTATTTCTATTTAATTAATTTAATTGATTTTTTATGAATTTAATTGATTTTGTTATAAAAGTTAACTTTATATTTGTAACCGAAAAAATTCTCGATGAATGGTTATTCGTAGAATATGTCTTTAACATTTAAAATTTTTTGAGTTTCTTATTTCGTGAAAATATTTGTTTAGTTTCATTTATTTAAATTTTATTAAATTACTGATAATTGAATTGCATATTATTTGTATACAGTATTGTGTATGTACTCTTAAAAGAGTATAAGTAGGGAGAATGTTGGAAAATGTAAGGTGTATTGTGTTTGTTATTAGATAGTTTTTACATACCGTATTTTGGACGTCTGTTATTTTTTTTCTCCCTATCGCGCATGCTTATAAGAAATTACGCATGCGTATCTGTAATAACGTTTCCTATGAGCATGCGCGCTAGGGAGAAAAAAATAACGGACGTCCAAAATACGGTATGTAAAAACTCTCTATTGTTCTTACAATAACTTTCGTTGATGCTGATCGTGTTATAAAATTACTCGTCCTGGACTCTTAGACGAACGCGGCCTGATGACTAGCATTCTGACCTTTGGTGCTTCAGGTTCGAATCATGGAGGTGGCATAGATGTTTTCTAGTGGTTCGGAATCAACTTTAAACTGAAAGTCCCGGTCTAATTAACCAAAAGTATACATAAAATGACTGTCAAGAGACAAACCAAACTCAAACGAACTGTTGCTGCCGAAGATATACCCCTTACTTTGTATATATTATACAAAATAAAGTAAACTCCATTAAGCAGCTGATGTTGTCGTCTTGGACCAGAAATTTATTGCTTAAATATCGTACTGAATCATCAGACCATCGAATAAGAGAGAAATGTAGTGATAGCAGTAGAGAAAGAAAAAAGACATTGAAAAAACACACACTCAAAAATAATTTTTATATAATAGAAAGACAAATCTTGAACTTTTGACATACCTACTTAGATTTTTCAAAGATCGTATACTTTTTTTTAAAAAAAAACAAGAAATATCATAAATACAATCAGTAAATGTGTTTTATATTTGGTTTTTACAATTTCTTCTATCTATCTATTTTGACATAATTTTTTTACAGCAACAACAAAAAAAAAAAAAATGTTCATTGCACTTTATTCTGCCACACCAAAAAAAAAAAAAAAAAAAAAAAAAAAAAAAAAAAAAATATAATAAAATAATTAGAAATTGTTGTGGAGAAGATAAAATTCAAAAGATCAATTTTAGATTTAGATTAAAAAAAAAAATAGTTTTGTTTTTACAATGTTATTTTTTCTTATTCCTAAGCAGGGAATCAATATCCTGTTTTTAATATGAGGATATTGATTCCTCCATAATTTAAAAGTTTTCCACGGTGATTTTTATTCCTTCTTTAACACACAAATTGTCCACTTGAACTGTGAAATCTTCTTCTTCATTGTTGCAACAGCCCCATAGTGGGGCAAGATCGTCTACCTACAGACAGATTTCTAGACAGGAGATGTTTTCTTTTCACGGGGTAGGTTTGTCAGCCGATCGCTCTTACAGTCGTAGTAGATCGGAGCCTGAATGGCTCAGTGTCTGGCGCTCGGTGCCACAGATTTCGGGTCCGAGTCCTGGCGGTGTCCTGGATGTTTGTAGTGGTTCGGAATTCACTTTAAGACGTAGTCCCGGTCTTATATGACCGTAGAACGTGACAGATCCCAATAAGACTTCCTCTCATCCACATCATTCCCAAACTGTATAGGGGCAACTCAGCTCTAGGCACAGTGATGTGTGTGTTGTAGTAGTAGTAGTAGTCATAGTAGATCGGGACTTGAATGCCTGAGTATCAGGTGCTCGGTGCCACAGGTTTCAGGTTTGGGTCTCAGCGATGCCATGGATGTTTGCAGTTATTCGGAATCAACTTTAAGCAGTAGGTCCCAGTCTCATACGGCTGTAGAGCGTCACAGACATCAGAGAACATCCAGTCAGCTCAGCTCTAGACACAGTAAATGGTGAATGTAGTGGTAGTAGCCATAGTAGATCGGGACTTACGGTTTAAAGTGAATTCCAAACCACTACAAACATCCAAGGTACACCTGGGATTCGAACCCGAAGTCTGTGGCATCGAGGGCCAGAGAGGAAATATTATTAACATGAAATAAAAAAATCGTAAGCAGTGTGATAAGATATAGAGATCTGAAGTGATATTCTTTTAATTTGCACATATTGTTGAAATTCTACAATAAGCCTCCATATATTAGGCAAATGAATTTTTACAAATCTCCTCTTGCCAAATCGTTTTGTTTATTTATTTATTTTTTAGAAAAAAAATTGAATTTTAAAAATATTTTTTTACTAGATATAGTTCTTAAAAGCGCAATCATTCTAATCTTACTGTATTCAATCAAAAGATTGTGTTTTGTTGATACCACAAGCCTGCTGATTTTCTGTATTGTGTATGTTGATAAATAGCAATCCATAGGTAAAAAGTGCACCAAATAAGGCCAGGAGGTATTCCCTACTGAATGTCACAAGGTGACATGCCTTCATTTCTAGAGGTTTCTTTCTCAAAACACTTTTAAGTATTTTTAGATTTTTGCCATCAGCAAAAGAATTACATAATTCATTTTCATATATTCTTTCAAATTCTAATTTAATTTTTTGCATCTTAATAGGCACTTCCCCTGCAATGATGGCTGTCGAAAGAGTTGAAAACAAGGGGAAAATTATGGTTAAAGCCATTTCTGCCTGATACTGAGGTTTTTTAATTTCATCAGAGACTAGAAAAATCAAACACATGTCCATTATCAGTATCAGAATGAAAATAACACTACAAAGAAAGACTGGTACGGAAACTGCTTCGTTGACATTATCAATAGCTTTGAGTATATCAGAAAAGGACCTTATGAAATCAACTGATACAGAAGAAACTTTAGAACGCTTTAGTTTGTTTTCATATTTAACCAGCAAGCATTTACATTTATAATACATAACGCAAAATATGAAATTAATGAAGCAGGGGAATATGATCAATGATGGAAAGTAAATTAAAATAACAAAAAATATTGCAGTTAACTGTAGAAATATAGAATCGGTAGACACGCCCAAAGTCCACATAAGATAATAGTTAGTGTCATGTAATAACCAATTTATGAACACTATGATTAAATCATAGATTGGTAACGTTAACCATATTGCAGCTACTATAGGATTGACTAGAATACATCTTGGTAATTCTTCAGAAAATACTCTTAAACTCAGTAGGTTCAGCTTGTTCATCGAGTCCTGTATCAGTTTCTTCTTTTTGTACATTACAATCCATAATATGACAGATAAAGTATGTGCTACAACAACACAAAGGTAGGTTTTAAGGAAATCAGGTGCATAGAGTAATTGAAATCTCAAATTTCCTACAGTATAAATTATACAAATTATGCTGTACAAGATGCATAAATATGGAATGCATCGTCGAAAGTTTAAGTTTCTCTTTTTTCTTGATGTTTTTTCGTTGTACTTTACATCCAGTGCAGTAGCTTCAAGTATTTTCCAAAGATATTTATATTTTTCGAAATAACTTTTTGTTTTTGATTTCGAAAGAGTTATGTGATACATTTATACAGAAATATTACGTACTCATTCAGTGCTAAAACAGACTTTTTTTATGCAGCAATTTTGAATATTGCTATAAAAGTATTTTTTGCAAAAAAAAAAAAAAAACACTCAAGCTGTTAAAATGTATCAAACAGCAAATGAATACAAATTTAGGAAAATCACGTCCACATATTAATTTACATACTTATTATGATAAAAAGATTCAAATGTAAATTACATATTTTCAAAATTCGTATGAACTGTACATAGTCGAATTCATTGATTTATTTTTCTGTTTTGTTGTGTATAACAAAACCCTTGATAAATTCACTTTCAAATAAAAATGCGTTCATTTAAAAGTCTAAAAAAGAAAAAGAAAAAAAATGTAATTTTTTAAAACTCTCTCGATTATTTGAAATCAATATAGTAATTTTCTATCATTAAAATTGTTTTATTTTCTGTGTTAGCTACAAAAATATTGATTATAACAGGTTTTGCTAGACAATAAAACATACAATTTATAAGAAAGTTAAAAGTGTCTTAGTAAAAATCCTATTAATGTATAGATTTTCCTGAATTTTACTTTTAAAAGATCAGATTAATCCTACATTCAAACTAGTTTTTTAAGAGTGAAAATAAATTTTCATAAAATCGAAACTATTAAAAATAATTATGAGGTCTTTTAATACATTAAATATAATTAAATTATCACAATATTTGTTCCATATTCATTATGATAAATACAAATCAATTGTTTTTATCAGATTTTACTATTATACAATTGAAATTATGAAAAATGATTACGAATTATTATTACGTTCAAATTAATTTTTAAGAGTGGAAATAATGTTAATAAAATCGAAACCATTAAAAATAATTATACTGTCTTTTAATACATTAAATATAATTAAATTATCATAATATTTTTTCTATATTCATTATGATAAATATAAATCAATTTGTTGTGATCAGCTTTACTATTATACAATTGAAATTATGAAAAGTATATGACTATGTTCCAATTAGTTTTTAAGAGTGAAAATAAATGTTCATAAAATCGAAGTCTTTATAGATAATATGTCTTTTAATACATTAAATATTTAATTAATTTATCATAATATTTTGTCCACGATTATTATGATAAATATAAATCAATGTGATAAGTTTTTACTATTATACAATTGAAATTATGAAAAATATTTGATTATGATTAATAAAAGCCTTTTATTTTATTTCTAAACAAATCGAGATATTCAAAAGAATAAATTGTTACTATAATTGTTTACTATTATACAATTGAAATTATGAAAAATATTTGGTTATGATAAATAAAGGCCTTTTCTTTTATTTCTAAGCAAATCGAGATATTCAAAAGAATAAATTATTTCTTTAATAAACTTGTTTTGTAGTAAATGTTAAAGTAATAATGTTAAATGTTCTTTTCTGAATTTTTAATTATCAATTTTTTAAGGCAATATTTAACTCTAGAATTTTTGCTAGAATTGTTTAAAAATTTTCAAAGAATATATATTTAATATTTCCCAGAAAAAAAAAACCTCTATTTTTTAAACTATCGATATTTATATTATAATTATTTGTTCTTTTTAAAAATATTCAGATCTCACTTTACATTTATATATCATGTCTATAAAATTTTATACTTTTAAACATTGACATATTTGAAAGCAATTATTTAATATCTAATTTAATAAATAATTAGTTAATAATTTAACAATAATTAGTTAATAATTTAATAATAATTAGTAATTTAATAAAAATTCGTTTACCTGATAATATCTCTCTCTCTTTATATATAGATAAGTATATTATAATTCTTCTGTACGTGTGTATGTCACTGAACTCCTCTTAAACGGCTGGGCCGATTTTGATGAAATTTTTTGTGTGTATTTAAGTAGGTCTCTGGATAGCTTAGATTTACAATTTGACCCGGTAGATGGTGCAGAAATCGATATAATTATTCTGCATGTGTGTTTGTCACTGAACTCCTCCTAAACGGCTTGACCGATTTTGATGATTTTTTTTGTGTAAGTTTGACAAAACATGGAGAAAGTTTTTTATATCCACTTTATTGTTATTTATCTCCTTTGTTGTAAGTCACCACCAGATGATGATGCAGTATATCAACTTCTATATCGTTCAACCAATCTCTGTGAAAATTGTTAATAATATGTGCACTAGTATGGAAAATATGTTAGTGATATCCACTTTATTGTTATTTGACTTCAGATGGTAGTGCAGCATTTCATTTTATATACCGTTCAAACGATATCCATGAAAATTAGTATGCACCTATATTGGAACACGGAGAATATATTCGCGATATGTAATTTTCTACTATGCATTTTTTTTTTTTTTTTGGCAGGATAACATATGCCGGGTTCTGCTATTATTCAATAAAAATGCATCTCTCATTTTATGCTCTATAATCATGGTGACATTGGAAAAAAATGTTTGAAAGTTATTGTGTAGTAGTTAAAACTGGAACTCAGATTTAGATTTATATGATTACATAATCCAATTCAGCCAAATCGTAAAATAGGGGCCGTTAAGATTTGACGGTTTTTTTGTTGTTGTGCCAAATGAGAGATAAGTGGCCAAATGTGGTAACCAGAGTTTCTTTTATTGTTTGCAATTCCCTTCACTTACAGTTGCAACTCTTTACTTGGCGGACTTTGGCGAAAAGAATTTTTGACGCCAAAGGCCCCTATTCTGCGATTTTACCCACAGTTCAATTTGTACAGGGCATTTGTTTATTTATTTTCGTGACTTTCAAACAATGGGTCGTTTCTTTTTTCTAAATCCAAAAAATGGCATCAAAGCAAATTAGGTAATATAGTTATTAATTCGTTATTAAAAATTTAATAATGTTTAGAAAGAAGGTTATGCAAGTCAAAATTGAGTAAAATTAGAAAAGAATATAAACACCTCAAATAATAAAGTGGCAATATGAAAACAGCAGAACCAAGAAAAAATGGTACGGAAATTGCATTATTGAAATTGTTTATGTACTTGCCTAAATGAAAGTTTAATTTTATCAAATCAATCGATATAGGAAAGCCATTTAAAAGTATTAAATTGTTTTTATATTTAATTAACAAACATTTACATTTGCGATGTACGAAAAATATTAAATTTATCAAACAAAGGTATATTACCAGAAGATGAAGAAAAAAACACAATCAACTGAATAAAAATAAATGAGATTATAAAACCGCAGTTCCCCTAAAATAATACTCCTTTTGTCCCATAATAATAGCAGTTGATTAATTTAATTTGTCCCATATTAATAGTAAAAAAATAAATATAGAACACAACATTTATTATTAAAAAACTAGATTAAATTAAACCCTAAATTAAAAATATTTCTCTTAAGTTTTATTTTTAGATAGTTTCTGGATTTTTCAATAATTTCATTATTGAATTTTGAATTTGATTGTGGAATCCCTCCTTGGCTACGAAACTTGTCAAGTTTAAAATGGACATGATTTCCTCATTTTATAGATTTTTTTTAAATCAAAATTTGGAATAATGTAGACCTGAAAACTTCAATTGCTGATTTTATGTTGTTTCTTCTGCAGAGGAATACATCCAAGTTTTTCTCCTTAACCTTTGCATTTACTTCCGCAGATGTGTTTTTTTCAAAGAATCAACATTAATATAAGATTCATTTTGACAACTATTTTTGGAAGCGCGTTTCAAAATTCTTGATATTATCCTTCTGTAACCTAACTTGATTTTAGCAAACACAATTGCACTTTTCTGCAACTTTTCGTTTCCTTTTGATGTATCAAGGCAACAATGGACAATGACAACTCAATATTTGCTTGAAAACTCTCTTTCTTTTTTATCTTATTTCACAATAGTTGATATTCAACTGAAATAAAACAATTGGTTTCGATCACCGGATGAAATTAGAAAAATAGTTATAATTCCTAATAATTAGGTTAACGCTTGCGTCAAAACAAATAACAGATGTCATGAAACAATGATTTTGATTGAAAGCTTCGGAATTTTGAGCTACAATATAATTTACAGCTGCATTTTCCAATAATTCCCTTTTAAATACACTTGTTGTTATTATTACTAGGACAGAGAGAATACGCATTTTCATTTATTTTTTCTTTCTGTTTGGCTGTAAAAGTAACATTTGAGCACAGGGCAACCGTCCCCCTGCTTAAAGATAAGATCTTTTGCGGAGAAAGGAACAATGATGATTAATTGCCAAGGAATCAGACCAATACAATTAAAAAGAAAAATATAAAAATAATTGTAAATTTTAAAATAAAAATTGCTTTAAAAAGAAGTAACTGTAGGAAAGAGTGTAGCAGAAGCAATTATTATCATGTATTCATTATTATTTTGTATCATTATAAAAATTTTATTTATATCAACGATGATCAAAATAGAAACGTTGATTAAATTGGAATGGATTTGACAATAAGGATACCCAGAAAGAAAAATAATTTGTCTTATATAGTCTTATTTGGATTTGTCTTATTTTGGATGACTTGTTGGAGAGGTTCTGTAGACTTTCCTGCGCAGTGAAAATACTAATGAATTATTTAATAATATAGAAGGATTGATAAATTATGCAAGGATGGATATTATTGGAAAGACGATTTTCAGTTATTTTCTTAGCAGATGGAAAGTTTTTTATTGAATGAGGGGGAGGTGAAATTTGTTTGTCTTTAATTACTCTTTCAAATGAAAGAAAAAAGTTTTTAGGATTTGGAAGATTATTAGAGGGAAAAGTTTAGATTTGGGAAACTTGGAACATCCGGCCTATCGGCAATATGCTTATACTCACTACAATTAATACATTTAGAACTTTCGATTTTTTTCCTGTATTAATTTGAAACACATTTAAACTAACTGATCCATCACATTAACTAACACATCCACCATATTTCAAGTATCTGGGCTATGAATGACAATTAATCTATTAATGATGAAAATATCAGGAATTATATTGTGTTGCTTATGGTCTTCGATTGAGTTTCTTGATTTTGACAGTTATATGTAAGAGTTCAGTGACGTTATAACTTTTCTCATTATTTTGTTGCATGTCAGAGTTCTATTGGAATTTTATTTTTTTTAAAGTTGAATGACTTCATCTATTTTAAGCGATAAGACTAGATTGTGTCTTGAGAAGTCTTTTTTTTTTTTTATGATTTCATTAATTGGTCGCTGATTTTTGGGAGTAATAAGATAGAATCTCGTTGTTTGATGGTGATGGTGATTTTGTGATAGTGGTTTTAGCAATAGAAAATATTTTATGTAATTCTCCAGAAAGAATTATTCCGATTTAATTATCGAATTTATCATTAGTAGCCTTGTGTTGTTCTTTAAGGTTAGGACTTTTCTCATCATTTTTAGTTTTCTCATGGACTTCATAAGTGAAAATAATATATTGTTAAGTGAAAATAATATAATTAAATACTATAATTATTTGTTATATATTTACAATATAAATAATTATCCATAGTTAATGTTAGTTAATTATCCATAATAATTAATAAAGATGATTTAAATATCATTAATAATAATTTATTTTCATTTCAACTGGTTAAAACGTTTCACGTTTTATTTCTACTTTACTTAAATTCAATTTTTGTCTTCAAAACATATTTATATTAAAAATATACATATATATATATATTTTTCTTCTAATGCAGCTGGCAAATAGACCGTGATCTTCGCCATAAATATTTAGAAGATACTTCCACTTTCGATTTAAAGTTATACAACTAAACTTATTACCATCTTGTTTGACCTCTCGTTGGAAAGATGGCTACGAAGCGGTTTGCAAAATCTGCAATTGATTGGGCAGCTTTCGCCGAAAGAGTTCCTCCTGGTGAAAAAATTAAGTTCCAGTCTTTTAAAGCCAAAGTCGATGGCTACACTAAAAAGTAAATTTTAATTTTCTTTCACGTTATGTACTTTGTCAACAAAGGTTATCATTGACTCTTCAGTAATCTCAATGGCAAACTAAATAATATTAAAATTTTGCTTAATGATGATTTTTTTTAATCACTATATTGTTTTAATTCTTTCTTACCATGAAATTATTATGTAAGATGTTTTCTTGAAACATTTTTATATTGTTGCATTTAATTTTGTAGAATTGTGAACCTGCTTCATATACTCTTTGAAAAATTACATAAAATATCTCAAACTTTGAATTTAAATTTCATCAATCAGTGATATTTTAATATATATACTAGATTTGAAAAGATAAAGTTTATTTATGTGGAGATTGGTAGTTTAGTCACCAGGATTTTAACTTCCAATGCTTGTAAACAAAAGTTTGTTAAATCGAAACATTATTCGCACTTCTCTCTAATTTTAAAGAGAATAATTTAGGTGAAATTTTAAGAAATTTCAATT
Organism: Caerostris darwini; assembly: GCA_021605075.1. NCBI lineage: Eukaryota > Metazoa > Arthropoda > Arachnida > Araneae > Araneidae > Caerostris > Caerostris darwini. Next base: position 1,106,197 of record BPLQ01000176.1, read on the forward strand.
GAAAAATCCTAATGAGTCGAGTGTTCTTCCATTTAATAAAACTTAAAGACTTGTAATTTTCAAATCATTTAAAATTTACCTATTTGGAATACATATACTTAAAAACAGGAAAAATTAATAAAGTCGTATTGAGAAACAAATAAAGCTGAAGAATGTTTCATTTCTCAGAATATTTTAATGCTATATCCTTACAAAATTAAATCTTGAATTGGAATGCTGAAGGAAAATTGATACATTAGCAGAAATTTTAGTCCAATATTGATGGAATTTTTGGTTAATCCATCTTTTCTATTTCTAAATTAAATTATATGGTTCAATATCTCTATTGAATGATTTAATTTAATTTTATTAATAAAATTATTAATTATTATTATTATTTTTTTTAATGAATACCATAATTTATTGCATAAAATTGCCCAAGAGCACAGTTAAAATTCTAGGAGCCTTTACCTCTAGTACCAAATTGATTGCCAAACAAACAAACAAAATGGCTGTCACAGATATAATTTTTGTGCTAAATTGCCATAGTGTACAGACACTGTATCCATTTATTTTTTTCTTATAATAACAAAACATTTATTAATTTTAATTGATAGCATGTGTAGTGTATTCAGTAAAATACACATTGCTTCTAAACTTATATTTATTAACGGGTAAAACAGGATGACTTGATCAATTTATATGGTAATATTTTTCTAAAGAATAAAGTTTGATATGCATCTTAAAGGTTTTTTTTAATTAAAAAGAATTTCTTAACTTTGGTAATAATCATTGCGTTAAAAATTTTGGTTTTAACTATGTTTTTTCATTCGTTCACAATTTATTTATATATATATATATATATATATATATATACACCTTTTCAACACGTACCTTAGTGTGGGGCAGTTATAAAATATACTCAATAATTATATTACAGTTCATATGTTTCAAATTATTGTTGTGATTGTGTTTGAATAATTCTGCCCACTAAATTTTGATGGAATTGTTTCCAATTTTCCATTGTTATTTTTTTGCAGTGTAAGAGGGTTAGAAATAAATAAATACTCACTAAATATTAGAACTGGATGCTGTTGAAATTTCAAAAATTGATCTATCATCCATCTAATATTATGATATATCCATTTTATACAGATTTAAATGGAACTCGGTTTTGAATAACAAACAATGAATAGACATGTCCAATCCCTCATGACCACTAGATTTTTTTGAAAATAATTTTTAATAGTTATTTTCTAGTATGAATATTAATTTAGTTCATTTGATGTTTTATTTTGTTTTGAACACAAAATTATTTCATTTTTCAAAACAAATCAAATCTTTACTGTTTGATTTTGCTTATTTCATTTAGATATCATTTAGTGCTAAATAAATTAGTGTATTCATTTATTTTTTCTTGGATAACTTCAAAGTTGTATACCATTTTTTTTCTTGCATAGTATAACAAAGCAAAATATATATTGGTCAATTTATTAAATTTTACTATATGAAGGAGATTGTTGTGGATTTAGCGATAATTACTAGCGACTTAATTTGTTTTCCCCTTTTTCTTTCTAATAAAGGTTTTCTATATCCAAAGCCCCCTCTTTTATATAAAAATTAATGGACCGTAAATATTATGAAGTATGCTCCTTCAATGGAGGGGGAAAAAAAACAATACACAAGAATAAACCATTTTATAACTTGGGCAAAATACTTGGTAAAACCCTTTGCAGAATGTATTTAATAGTTCAGGGTGCTCCATCACCATGTTTTACAAACACTCAGCAGCTTTATAGTTTCATTTGCAGTAGTTCTTGTGCTTTAGCAAGATCTCTCTATATAAAAAAAAAAAAGAAAATTTTTTTTTTTTTACATTTAGAACTTGGTTCATTAAGTCTGGTTTCCTAATTGATTTAGAAAGAAAATATATAAAAGCTTATTATTATCTTTATTTGCAGATATTTAATTTCCTAATTATAGTTCCCTAAATGACCTTAACAATTTTTTATCAAATAAACATTAAGGTGAACAATATTGCTAATGATTATTTTTATAAAAACTTACAATAGATTTTAAATATTATATTAATATTAGGTACTTGCGTATTAACGATACCTTGGCGACAGTTGCGCCAATAAAGATCACACACGCCAACCGCAGCTGCAGGTTTGGCGGTTTTTAAGTGGCGCCAATCTACACTAAAAAGACATTCAAAGACAATACCACTAATTATATTACAATTACAAGTCTGTCGCCAAGGTATCGTTAATATATAAGTACCAAAATACATTTTAGATTAAGATTTTGCTTTTATTCCATTTGGAAAATGGACAGAACTGTGATTGCAACCTAATATTATGAATTATCAACATATGAAATTTTTAGAAAATTATTCAATTTTTCAATATTTATAAATTACTTTTTGTTTCAGATTAATGAGTTATCCTGAAAAACCACCAGCAATAGATTTTGCATTATATCGTGCTAGGCTACCTAATCCTGCCATGGCAGATGAATTTGAAAAGCAGGTATGCAAGTTTCAAATTAAGTATGGGTATAAGTATATTAAAATCTATTTATAGGGGTTACAATATATTAAGATTATCTATTTATAGGCCATATCTTAATATTTGTTGTGTTGTTAAATTCGATTTTACAAATTGTCTTTTTTTTATAATCATTGCATTTAATGTTTAATTATTTATTTCTATGATTAACATTAAAATTTCTTTCATTCTGTTAAGTAGTACCTCTGCTCATTTTACTATAATGATAAGTGTTATATATTACAAAGATATGCTTTATCATTATATTCTAAAAGATATTAATTTAAATATTTCCTCCTATGAAATTTTTGAAAAATGTGATTTTTTTAATTTAAATAAAATTTTCTCTATAAAGCAATTTTATATCAAGAATTTTTAACGACTTTATTAAATATGTATGATTTTAGTAAATATTTGCTTATTTTTCTTTAAAAGTTCAAAGCTGTCAAAGTACCTTATCCTGTTGATAAATTGACACCACTTATAGATGAACAAGAAAAAAAGATAGTAAGTTATCAGAAAATTTCTACTTTTTTGTTGTAAAAATTTTTTGTATTTTTCATTTTTTTATTAATTTTAAATATTTTTTTTTTCTGGAAAATCAATGTTTTATTTCATTTTATTATATTTTTTATTCATGTTTTGTTATATCGTAAAGGTTTATTTAATATATAAAATAAGTCTTTAAATTATATTTTAAGTGGAAATACAAATTATATTTAAAATGTTTATTTTTTAAATTTTCACTTTATTTCTTTTTGCTATCTTATATTTGATGACAGAGAAGTTTATAGGTGTTCATAACTAGCTGTTTATTTACATAGCATGAATAGAAACATAATATAAAACTTTTTAAAACTAATGGCATTTTTGGTCAAAATATTACAATTTTAATATGCCAATAATAGAATGTTAAACATAGATGAGTATATATTAATATTTTTGACAAATAAATCAAATTCAATGTACATTATATGTATATATTACTGAAATTTATAAGGAATCCTTGTGTACTATAGGCTTGCAGATGCATGTGACAAAGTAACAATCAAATCTATGACAAAATAATAAAAACATCATATAAATTATAAATTTAAAAAGATATATGACATTTCAAAAGATAAATAAAATAAAAGGGAGATAAAGAAGTTATTTAAAAAACTTCAAAATAGTAATTAACAAATTTAAAAAATGCTATAAAAACAAGCTTTTTATTAACAATTTCACAAAAGTTTGGTGGCCATTTGACTTTTTGAAATGGTAGTACTTTCCTTAAAATTTTTCTGCTATGTTCAAGCCAGCAGTATCTAAAAACAGGTGCTCATTAATCTGTACTCCCCCTACATTGTAATTACAAAGATCAGTGGAACATAGTTTATAAATCTGAATACAATTTAAAATTAAAATCCAATCATAAACTAAGTGATTCTGAAATTAGTAAAAAAAAATATTGTTTGATTGGTTTGTGGGAATAGAGGCAAAGTACTTTTACATGATGGAGATATTGGATAATTTTACATGTAATTAGTGGTATTGTCTTTGAATGTCTTTTTAAAATAATATTTTGGTACATTTACATTACAAGAAATACAAATGCATGCAAATTTGCACCATTTTACTCATTTATCCAATCTAATACAAATTTTAATGCATGATAATTTGGTAATAAACATGGTACATGATGGTATTTTAATTCCTGATCAATTTTATAGATGTCGGCCAAACTAACTTTGTTATACAGTAAGATAACAAATTGTTGGAAAGTCTTCTATAAAATTCTTATAGGTTTTAATATTGATTGAATTTCTCTCTGATGGATGTTGTAGAGTTGAAATTTTCAGTGAAATGCCATAATTGATAAATTGAATTAATTTTAAGTTTTTAATAGTTATATCATGGTATGTAAAGATGGTATTAAATTGTGCTAAACATGTCATGAGAAAATATTATAATTAAGAGGTAAAAGGAAATATATATTTTCAAATAATCTACAGCTGTTATTTAGAGACAAAAGATCTAATTTGTATATTCTTATAAAAAATATTCAAGTATTTACAAGATCTATATTTTTTAAAGTAATTTTTAATTTTGGGGAGAATGTATCATGATATTCCATTAAACTGTATTTGAAAATAGTTCCATTTCTCAATCAAAAATTTGTTTATATAACCAATAACTATATTTTAGCCTTTCATGAAAGGAATAAATTTATAATTTTGCCATTGAAATAACATATTATTAAAGTTATAATTTGATTTTTTGTTGATTAAAATTAGGAAGAAAAAAAAAATCATAATTTGTCAGTGGTATAGTTTTTATACAAGTTAAAATTGATTTAGGATAATGATAGTATATGTAATATCTTTCGAAGCATCTAAAAAATAAAAATTATAAATTCATGAATTTTTTAAAATATTCTTAATAGTATTTTGTTTTGTTATTTTTTTAATTAAAATTATTGATGCATTTCATTATTTAAATAGATTTATAATATTGTTATAAGGTATATTATTTTATTGGTTTACTATTTCTTTACAAATTCCAGTAAACATTCAATTAATAAAATTTTTGAAAAACTTGGTATTAGTTATGCTTTTGAATAATCTTTTAATGTATGCTTATTGTATATTTTTTGATTGATACATATTTAAATTAATATTTTTTTAGGATGGAGATTTAAAGATTATGAAAGAAATATCTGAATTAAACTGCAAATACTATCTAAAAACGGTAAGATCAAAGAAAATTTTTTAATTCTTTTTATTTTCATAATTGATTCAAATAAATCAAAATAAAATTCAAATAATTGTGTCACATGCCACTCAACAAAATAAAACTTCCAAATTCTTGTAACAACTTTTTATAAACAACTTTTGGTAAACTTGTTTTATTAAGAATGCAGTAAATAATATTGGTAAAATTCATTATATATATATATATATATAATGTTCATATGGGTAAAAAAATCCATTACAATTAAACATAAAACAAATTAAGTGTACTTTAGGAGTGTAGTTTTATAAATTCTAAATAGATCTATGTGGTATAATTAATTATAGCAATGAAATTTTATGCAAAGATGACACTATATGGAAAAACTATATAAAATTTTTTAGACATTTAATTATTATACATTTAAGGATTGATTAGAATTTTTGTCACTATATACTACCACATTTTAATGAGGCTTTTGTAGCTCCAGTTACTTCTGATATTCAGTTTCAATTCACATAGTTGATAACATGGATTGTGAAATTATGTTGTTTACTTGCATGATTTGTGTCTTCAATGTTCATGAGTAATCCTTGTCCTTCACATATTCCTACAAGAAGAAATCAAGGAGAATTTTAATCTGTAGAATGAATTGGCTATAATAGTAGATTATCTCTTTTAATCTATGGGTCTGGGTCTCTTTTAATTCTTTTTTTATATAGTCAGTCAATAAGTTTATCCCAGTGTGGAGAAGAGCCATCTTTCTGCCAGAGGTCATTTGAATGTAAATGTGAGATTTGTGAAACAGTAAAAATTCAGAAATTCTTCAGGTAGATTTGGTAAAAAAGAAGAACATGCTTATGATATAATCAACCACCAAATTGCAATACAATATTAACATTTGAACTGTCATAGTTTTAACTAAATAATGAAACATAACTTTATTCTGATCCTCATATTCTCTTATGTCTATTAACTTTGCCTGATAAATTGCTTTATTCCTTTAAATGACAAATCATATGAACTTGGCATTTACTTCTTTGAGTTGAAGTATATCTATATGAAAGAAACTAAGGCATTGTATATTATTAGGTTATAAAGCTTTAAATAACTACATTATGTAGTCTTTTAAATGTAATCATTTATGAATTACTGTACATAATGTACAAACAATTTCTAATTCCCATAAAACATTTCATGTTAATCTAAAGTAGGATTTGTAAAGTCTGTAAAAATGTTTAGTGAAATCATTCAACATCTTCTGATAAATATGGCTGGCCATTTCATTCTCTCTCCAACTTGCTTCCAGATGTATTAAACATGCAGTGGGCATTTTTTTTTTTCACTTGAATATTTGATTATGTTTCAAAGTATAAACCTATGCATTGCGCTCTTTTTGTTAAAAATATCGTAGATGGAATGGCAGATTGCAAGCTACTTTTATTAAGCTATTACTATACAAATAGTGTCGCAGTTGTTGAAACAACTGTAATTTCTTGTATTTAAAAAATAACTTGATGGCATGTGAAATTATTTTCTGAAAATTACACTTTCATATGATAGTGAGTTGATTTCATATTCAATTTCTAAGTGTCATGGACATTTTTAACCGCTATTCAAATTGATTAGTACAAAAAAAAAAAAAAAAAAAAAAGAAAGAAACATGTATGACTGCTGTCACAAGTTTATTTCATTAATTCTAATACAATGTGAAAATGTAATTTAGAGACACTGAATAATTTGCTATTTTCAAAATCTTCTATAGAGATGATGTTTTTCAAAATGGCTGTAAAAAAAAAAAATGTGCTAACTGAGATCTAAATGTGCTGCAGTATGGTGCTTGTTACATCAGCAACTGCAGCTTGACCTCTACAAATTTCACATGTACAAGCATTAAAAAATAAGAACAAATCAAAACGGCCAGAGGTGGATGATTCAAAGACAGATCCATGTTTAGAAATGAAGCCCTATTGTTATGTGGCAAATGACACAATTTTGGTATTCGGAAAATTCATATGTTGTACTGGAACAATGAACAAGATTCTATTCTACAATGAATAAGAACAAGATAAAAGTTTTGTATGACATAAACATTTGCTATGTAATTGGGTCTTTGTGGAATACAGGATTATGAGCTTTATGAGAGGCATGCTGTCTACATGGATGTTGCCTCAGCAGGAAGAAGAGGTCCTTATGCCAGTTTGCAGTACAAAGATTTTCCACCACATTGTCATAAAGACATATTTGGTTATAGCCATGTTGCAATTGATTGTTAAAGTATTTGCCATATCAGGTCGATTGATCAGCCATTGTTGTGGTTCCTTCCGATTATTTAATCTAAGGAACAAGGAAAGGTATACTTTGTCTTTCACAGGAATTACAGCAATTAAGGCAAACGATATATGGCACAGTCAAATCTGGTCATGCAGTCATAAATGTGCCAAAAATTATACTATCATGTAGATCTGTCGTTCCACAAATGGATTTATTGGAGAGTTAGCTTTTGTAGTATTTGTGTAATAAATTACACAAATACTACAAAAGCTAAGCTCTTTTGTAGTATTTGTGATTTAATTTTGTAATTCATTTTGAATTTCCCTCTATAATTGATGTTAGTTCATTTTCCATTCTTCATGAAATTCCCTGTATTAATGTGAATTTTCATTCCTAAAACTAACTTTTAAACAAGATTTAAAGTATTTTTTATATTATAATACTGTTCTTATTTATAATAATTTCTTCTATACTTCTATTTCTTCTAATAGTTGCAATGGTGGAAAGATATGATGCCATTTGACCAGATGACAATGGATGATTATAAGGATTATTTCCCTGATCCTAAACTCGACATTTATGAAACACCTAGCTTCTGGCCTCATAATGAACCACCAAGGCCTGTATTCCCTTATTTAGAAAAGAAAGATCATTGATGTGCTAATTATAAAATGTAAAAATCTTCAATTTAAAGGAAATAAAATTCACTAAGTGTATGACTATGACATTTAGTTTTGTTAACTAAAGATGTAACATGATGAAAATACTTTAGTCGATGTATTTGTTCATTAAAATATACTTACATATGATATGTTTTTTTTTAAAGTTTTGACTGTTGATAAATATAGTTCTAAATAAAGATATATTCACAAATGCAGTTTTTAATGTTTTAGTTGATAATTTGCTTAAAAATGCAAAATATGTAACAGATATTTGCTATATTTAAAAAAAAAAAAAGCAATTTTAGATTCACTAAATTAACAGATTTTATTATTGTACTTAATATTACTTAATCACTTAATATTTCTCAAATTAAAACTTAAAAGGGAGAATACTGATTGTTGAGTTGAATTAGTGAATATTTAACAATTTTATAATTTGTTTTAATTTATATTTATCAATTTAAAAACCGTAATCTAGAAAACATTTTGAGAAGAAAAAGGCTTTTGTTATATTATTATACTAAAATCTCAGATATAGAAATTGATCGATTATGCATAAACTTACATTTGATGGAGCAAAATTATTTTTCATATCCCTCCATTTTTATATTACATTTTTTAATGCTTTTTCATATAATGTGTTTAAACTTGCTTATTCTACAATCCAGGCTTTTACTTTATCACAAAATAGTTGAAAATTTTTCATTTAATTGATACATGGTTATTATTTTCTTAACAAACTTAATGGGCTTAAACTGTTTTTGAGTTGAACCTTGAGTAGAAGAGAAACAGTGAATATTGATTTTGCTTCATCCTCAACTTATTGCTTCTTCTCCTTTGGCACAACAACCCCTTAATGGGCCTAGGTCATCTGCCTGCTGGCAGATCTTATTGCCTCTTGCAAGTACTAAATAAATTATGATATGAAAAGTACAATTTTCTTTGTTGATTTCAGTGTATCATATAAATATAATATTTGAAGCTTGAAAGAATGCTGATTTACTTTTTGATTTTTATTCTTCTGTGAAATTAACTTAAAACATCATAATTAAAAAATATATAGCATTTCAAATGGTTATTATGTGACTTTATTTTATTTGATAATTGTAGTTACAGTTTATTTGATACATTTGTGTTACGGAATATGCATTCATTATTTTAAATATTTATATGTAACATGAAAAAATCAGTTTAAGCAGATACTTCTCCATAACCAGTATTTGATACAAATATATCTTTCCGTAACTTAAAATTGTCTACTTTCTGGCCAATACTTGCCTCTTGTGATTGCTGTCCACAGTTCTTAAAATTTTGTAAGAATTTCAAGATGTGATAGGAAAGTGGATGTAATATGCACACATGAAAATAATTGATATTCAAGTTTATGAATTGTCAGCATCTTAAAGAATGTTTTGCTTTCTTATGTTCTCTTTTTAAACGATTTGACTATTTAGTGACTTTGATTCATTATTAAATTGTAAGGTTCTATTTGATGATAAGTGAACTTTTTTTCCGTTTCAGTATGATTTAATAATTTTTGTTTATATTTGAATTTAATATATTTAATTGATACTAATTGCTTAAATTGAATGGTAGATTACTTAGATATCTTGGCATCAAGTTTTTATATGCATATTAATATTTGATAGTTTACAAATTAAGTGCTTCATTTGCAAAGTGAATCTGATGAGGTTGGCACTGCAATACTCATTAGTACTAATAACTTTTCTTATTTAAATTCTTTCAGTAACTGTACCAATATTTATCATATGTAGACAAAAAAAACTTTTAAAATTATACACACACATGCACACACATAATTATAGTTAAACTTTACTTTAAAATATTATGATTTTCATTAGCTTTGCTTCTATTCATTAAAAGTTATAATTAAGAAATACTTGTTAAACTATTTGGAAGTGTTATTTTTTCATTTGTATGTGAAAAATGAAAAAAATATGTTTAATCTATGGAAGCATTCTTTGTCTTTATAAAAGGGATGATAAGCTTGTATTTCTCTTCTATGTTCTTTAAACATATAATTATTTTGGTCTTAGAAAGGAGAAGATTCAATACTTTAAATAATTTTTTTTGTAAAAATGGATGAACCTAAATTTTTAAGTAAAGAACATAAAGCTTTTAAAATATTTCAATAAAATCTAAGCAGAAAGGTATTCAAAATTGAAAGAAATTATATAATTAAATTTTTTTTTTTATAGTTGTTTAGTTCTTAGTTTTATCTGTAAAAGTAAAATTTTTTCTGCAGTGATATTATCTTTTTATTTAATTACATCTACATATTAATTATCTTGTCTTTTCATTATATTTTTAATAAAATATTGAAAATTGGATTTTTAAAACTTCAAACAACAAAACGTTTTCCAAAACTATTTCTTTTTTAATACATAATAATTTTGCTTTGTTACTTTTAAATATTTAATAACTTCCCTTGTAATTCTAGACATCGCAAACAATAAATTAATTTTTATTAATTTTACTTGATATATTTATAACTTTGTTGTATTGTAAATTCATATACATATAATAACTGTTATTTTCTATTTATAAATGTAAATAGTGAATTGTAATGCATAACTTCTATTGCAATTAACTGGTTTCTGCAATTAAAAAATGTTGAAGAATTTGCCTCCAACTATTAACTGGAAGAAGTATTTTAAAGAAAACTAAATTGAAATGATATTGAGTAAATATATTATAATTACATTAATTAAATAACAAATACCAATTATATTATTTAATAATTACAGTTAATTAGTTACATTAAATTGTTATAATAGATGGAAGCAAATGTTAAATTCAGAAATTCAATTCTAAAAATAATTTTTTTTTTTTTGCAAGAATGACTGCGAAATACATAAAATAATTTCATACTTTGGATTTAATGTGTTCTTTCATTTTTTTTATTTGCTTTTATCCCTTATTCTTTTAATGTTTTTAATATTTAGTTGTTTTTATTACAATGAAATTTTAGATAGATATTAGAGTTAATTTTTTTGAAGTTATGATTGAAAGATATTTTATATTGATGAAATATCTCAATCATATGGAAGATATGAAATTGTGGATTAGTTTTATTTTGTATATTATATAAGGAGGATTTTTTCTTAAAGAAATTTTCGTCAGTATTTTCCCCTAACAAAATTTACAAAATAAATTATTTACTACAGTAGGCTAATATCAAATCATGTCTAACAGCAGGTTAAACAGTAGAATGCATTGAAGAAATATCTTTTAATATTTTATTTCATTATTTAGTTTTCTTACTGGACAAAAATGGAAACATGTTTCATAATCTGCCTTTTCATCAACGACTGAAAATTTTTACAGCAGAGTTGTTTAATTTTTTTTCCCTAATGTTCTCATTTAATTTTATATACATTTAAATAAATGTTTAATTATTTTTATTCATTTTAATTATTCCAATTTTTAAAGGCAAGCTTAATTAAAAATAAAATCGCATAAAAGAATATTTAATTGTGCATTTAATAAAAGCAGATACCATGTTCCTCTTTTTAAATTTTGAATAGGATATTACCCAAAAATATTTAAAAGTTCTGAAGCATTATAAAATTTTGCAATATTTACCATAAATCTGTATTAAATGTTTCTTAATGCTTATTAATATTTTAACTTGAGACTGAAAAAAAATTCATTAGAGAATTTGAAAAAAAATATTAAACTATCTGTGGAACTTTTTTTAATAATTTTTTTTGAAGTCATTTTTAACTGTTAAGATTTTAATGGTCACTGCCTAATTTTTCACCCTGTAGCCTTGTTTCTGAATGCTATGACTGAAATGTATGCTACCAGAGGATTTGATCGACAAATCAGCTCATAAAAATTACTTTATCCATTATAATGCCATGCTGTTTATACAAAAATCTATGCGCTTTATCAGAAACATGTTTATTTTAAGAAAATATCACCAGGATGTGTGAGCAACAATGGAAATTACATAGAAAATTACTCATGGCAAACTAAACTTTATGGTAAACTAAAATATAAATAACTAAAGGATGATGGCATAAAATCTAAAAATCAGCAACATCATTTTAATATTTTATAAAATATTAAAAAAAAAAAATATCAGGAACATGTTTAATTATTTAAAGAAAATATCCATTAGAATGTGCGAGCAACAACAGAAATCATATAGAAAGAAAGTCACTCAAAAACGACAAACTATAATTTAAAATCTAAAGATAACTGCCGTAATCGGGAATCTAAAAAACATAAAATTCCCTTTGATATGTTATAAAATATTTTTTTAAAAATTTGTCAGAAACATGTTTAATTATTTAAAGAAAATATTATCAGAATGTGCGTGCAACAATGGAAATTATTATTTTATAACATATCAACGTGGGGCCTCAATGGCCGAGTGGCTAGCGCTCTGGCGCTCGGTACTACAGGTTTCGGGTTCGAGACACGGCGGTGCCATGGTTGTTTGTAGTGGTTCGGAATCCCCTTTAAAAAGTAGGTCCCGGTCCTAATAAGATCGTAGAGCGTTGCGGGGGCATTGTTACTCCGCGTCCGTGGCTTATCTTCAAGTGACACGCGCCCCCTGGGTAATGCAAAGTGAGTACGTCTCTGCAGCACTTGCCTTAAGGCATCCAAAGACCAAGCTGTCTGTGTTTGCCAGCTGCAGTAGAAAGAAAAAAAAAACATCAACGTGAGTTCTATTGTTTTTAGATTCCATTTGCCGTTATTGATGACAAATTTCTATATGATTCCTTTCTATATGATTTCTATTGTTTCTCGCACATTCTGATGATATTTTCTTTAAATAATTAAACATGTTTCTGACATACTTTTAAAAAAATATTTTACAATGTATCAAAATGAGTTCTAGGGTTTTTAGATTCCCGTTCGTGGCATTAGAGAGTTTTTGCATGCCGTATTTTGGACGTCCGTTAGCTTTTTCTCCCTAGCGCGCATGCTCATAGGAAATATTATTACAGATACGCATGCGCAATTTCCTATGAGCATGCGCGCTAGGGAGAAAAAACTAACGGACGTCCAAAATACGGTATGCAAAAACTCTCTAATATCTTGTTATTTATAGATTAGTTTACCGTTATTCATTGACGTTCTTTGTATATAATTTCTATTGTTGCTCGCACATTCTGATAATATTTTCTTTAAATAATTAAACATGTTTCTGAAAACATGTAAACAAACAATAATTAAACATGTTTCTGTTTCTGAAGAAACATATTTAATTATTTAAAGAAAATACCATCAGAATGTACGAGCAACAATAGAAATCATATAGATAGAAAGCCACTCAATAACGGCAAACTACAATATGAATAACTAAAGGATAATTCCAGAAATCGGGAATCTTAAAAACCATAGATATGTTATAAAATATTAAAAAAAAGTATGTTGGAAACAAGTTTAATTATTTAAAGAAAATACCACCAGAATGTGCGAGAAACAATAGAAATTATGTACAAAGAACGTCAATGAATAACGGCAAAATAAAATATAAATAACTAAAAGATAATGCCACGAATCGGGAATCTAAAAACCATAGAACACACTTTAGTATGTGTTAAAATATTCTATAAAAGATGTGCCAGAAACACGTTGAATTATTAAAATAAAATGATGACGGGTGTTAAATTCGTTTTGTTTGTTTGACATTTGATGAATTCAATTATTTTAGAACTTTTTTAGCTGTCAGCCTTTAAAACAAAAATATTCCTTTTTCTTCTAGATTTTTATTTACTCATTCAAACATTCTAAAGATGATTTTTTTTGTCGTCTCTTCTTCAGAAGTTGCCATCCCAACCAATGAATAATCCCACAATTTTATTTCGCATTCGCGCAGTGACAATTCCTGTAGTACTTCTGAGAAAATCCCAAAAGGTGTTCGACCAAAAGGTCTCTAAATTCGATAACAACTACCGAACAAGCCTTTCTGGGGGAGAACTTCTTCCTTTTATTTTTTCATTTCCTTTGGGAACATAAAATCCCTTCGTTCACAATAAGATTGACTTTGTTTTTTTCTTCTTCGAAAAATCTCTGTGAAGCAGAGCGGGAAAAGTAGAATTCGGATTTTGCCCACGTAATCCACATTACGATGCTAGTTATTTCAAAATGGATCTGCAATTCTTTCCTATCATGTATGATGAGCTTTACAGTAGGTCATTCGACTTGAAGTGAGAAGAAAATAATAACAACAACAATAAATAAATAAATAAAAACCTTTCTTTGGCAAGATGTTCTGTGTTCTAAAATAAAAAAAAAATTCCATTTAGTTTAAGACCCAAAACTCTTGAAAAGAGTATTTTAGTGCCAATTGCGAAAAGACCGGTTTTGTTGGTCCCGGAAAATAATAGAAATGTACCAGAGTGTGGTTTATCTTTAGAGTGAATTTAATGTTTGTTATCTGGTTTTATTACAAAGATAAAACCTAAATTATTTGTTACTTTCCATTAAAGTTTTATGTTGTCAAAATTACTACCTAAGAATTCGGATTTTTCCCACGTAAAACAAATAGTGATGCCGCCGTGGTCATTCGGCACTACAAATGAGGAATTGTGGTAGATTCAGCGTTTTCAGGAATAAACCATTGTAACGTCTCGGCCTATACTAGACCTATAACGGCTTCAAGAAGAGAGCCACTTCGGGCTCATGGCAACACTTTAATTTTTATTTACAAGCATTATATATATATATATATATATATATAATGCTATATTTATATAAAATATAAGAAAATACCATCAGAATGTGCGAACAAGAGTAGAAAACACATAGAAAGTTGATCAATAATGGCAAACTAAAATATAAATAATTGCAATATTCAGGAATCTAAAAATAATCGAACTTATTTTAATATCATTTTATAAAATATTCAAAATATTATCAGAGTGTGCAAGCGACAGTGGAAATCGTATGGAAAGAAAGCCACTCTACAACGAAAAACTAAAATAGAAATAACTAAAGGATAACTCCAGGAATCGGGAATCTAAAAACCATAGAATTCATTTTAATGTGTTATAAAATATTCTTTAAAAGGTATGTTAGAAGCATGTTGAATTATTAATAAAAATGGAGACAAATGTTAAATTTGATTTTTTTTTTTTTTTTGCATGACATTTGATGGGTTCAATTATTTTTGAATATCTTTTAACTGTCAGCCTTTAAAACAAAAATATTCTTTTTCTTAATCTACAAGACTTCTGGAAAAAGAATATTTTTGTAGAAGTCTTATATATTTTTAAGAAAAGAATAATATTCCTTTTTTATTCTTTTCTTAAAAATAAATAAGACAAAAAAAAAAAAAAAAAAAAAACTTCTACAAAAATATTCTTTTTCTAGAAGTCTTGTAGATTTTTATTTACTCATTCAAATATTCTAAAGATGATTTCTTTTACATCGTCTCTTCTTCAGAAGAAAGTCACCCTATAATTCAGAAGTTGCCATCCCAACCAATGAATAATCCCACAATTTTATTTCGCATTCGCGCAGTGACAATTCCTGTAGTACTTCTGAGAAAATCCCAAAAGGTGTTCGATCGGCTACGTCTAAATTCGATAACAACTACCGAACAAGCCTTTCTGGGGGAGAGCTTCTTCCTTTTATTTTTTCATTTCCTTGGGGAACATAAAATTACTTCGTTCACAATAAGATTGACTTAGTTTTTTTCTTCTTTTCGAAAAATCCCTGTGAAGCAGAGCGGGAAAAGAAAGAATTCGGATTTTGCCCACGTAATCCACATTACGACGCTGTTATTTCAAAATGGATCTGCAATTCTTTCCTATCATGTGTGATGAGCTTTACAGTGGGTTATTCGACTTGAAGTGAGAAGAAAATAATAACAACAATAAATAAATAAAAACTTCCTTTGGCAAGATGTTCTGTGTTCTATAAAAAAAAAAAAGAATTCCATTTAGTTTAAGACCAAAACTCTTTAAAAGAGTGTTTTAGTGCCTATTGCGAACAGATCGGTTTTGTTGGTCCTGGAAAATAATAGAAAAGTAGAGTGTGGTTTATCTTTAGAGCGACTTTAATGTTTGTTAGCCAGTTTTATTACACAGATAAAACCTAAATTAGTTGTTATTTTCCATTAAAGTTTTATGTTGTCAAAATTACTATCGTGTATAACACTAAGAATTCGCATTTTTCCACGTAAAACAAATTATGATGTCACCGTGGCCATTTGGCACTACAAGTGCAAAAGTGTGGTAAATTCAACGTTTTCAAGGATAAACCAATGTAACGTCTTGGCCTATACTAGATCTATAACGGCTTCAAGAAGAGGGCCATTTCAGATTCATAGGAACACTTTAATTTTTATTTACCAGCATTATATACATATACATACACACACACACACACACACACATATATATATATATATGTATATAATATAAGAAAATACCACCAGTGTATGCGAGCGATAATAAAATTATACAGAAAGAATGTCACTCAATATTAGCAAACTAAAATATAAATAATTGCAGGTTTCAGGAATCTAAAAGTAATAGAACTTATTTTAATATCATGTTATAAAATATTCAAATCATCATCAGAATGTGCGAACACCAATAGAAATAGTATAGAAAAAAAAAATTGTTCTAAAACTACAAACTAAGATATAAATAAATGAAGGATAATTGCAGAAATCGGGAATCCAAAAACAATTCAACTCACTTTAATAACGTGTTATAAAATATTCGTTACAACATGTGCCAGAAGCATGTTGAATTATTAATAAAAATGGTCAAAAACGTGAAATTCAATTTTTTGTTCGTATGGCATTTGATGAGTTCAGTTATTTTTGAACATCTTTTAGCTGTCAGCCTTTAAAACAAAAATATTCCTTTTTCTTCTACATTTTCATTTACTCATTCAAACATTCTAAAGATGACTTTTTTTTTTGTCGTCTTTTCTTCAGAAGTTGCCATCCCAACCCATGAGTAATCCCACAATTTTATTTCGCATTCGCGCAGTGACAATTCCTGTAGTACTTCTGAGAAAATCCCAAAAGGTGTTCGACCGGCTACCCCTAAATTCGATAACAACTACCGAACAAGCCTTTCTGGGGGAGAGCTTCTTCCTTTTATTTTTTCATTTCCTTTGGGAACATAAAATCCCTTCGTTCACAATAAGATTGACTTTGTTTTTTCTTCTTTCTTTATTTTCAACTTCGAAAAATCTCTATGAAGCAGAGCGGGAAAAGAGGAATTCGGATTTTGCCCACGAAATCCACATTACGACGCCGTTATTTCAAAATGGATCTGTAATTCTTTCCTATCATGTGTGATGAGCTTTACAGTAGGTCATTCGACTTGAAGTGAGAAGAAAATAATAATAATAATAGTAACAACAATAAATAAATAAAAACCTTTCTTTGCCAAGATGTTCTGTGTTCTATAATAAAAAGTAAATTCCATTTAGTTTAAGACCGAAACCCTTTCAAAGAGTGTTTTAGTGCCAAATGCGAACAGACCGGTTTTGTTGGTTCCGGAAAATAATAGAAAAGTTCCAGAGTGTGGTTTATCTTTAATGTTTGTTAGCCAATTTTATTGCACAGTTAAAACTTATTAGTTGTTATTTTTCCATTAAAGTTTTATGTTGTCAAAATTACTATCATGTATAACACTAAGAATTCGGATTTTTATCCACGTAAACCAAATTGCGATGCCGGGCACTTCAATGTGTGGTCATTCGGCACTACAAATTCGGAATTGTGGTAGATTCAGCGTTTTCAGGAATAAAGCAATGCAATGTCTCTGCCTATACTACACTTATAATGGCATCAAGAAAAGAGCTACTTGAGGCTCATTGGAACAATTTAATTTTAATTTACCAACATTATATATATATATATAGTATATATAAGAGAATACCATCAGAATGTGCGAACAACAGTAGAAATCACAAAGGCAGAAAGTTGTTCAATAATGACAAACTAAAATATAAATAGCTAAAAGATAAATAAGGAATCTAAAAACGTAGAACTCACTTTGATATGTTACAAAATATTTAAAAACAAATAAAGAAAGAAAGAAAATGTCACCAGAATGTGCGAGCGATAATAAAAATTATACAGAAAGAAAGCCATTCAATATTAGCAAACTAAAATATAAATAATTGCAGGATTCATGAATCTAAAAGTTATTCAACTCACTTTAATATCGTGTTATAAAATATTCTAAAAAAAGGTATGTCAGAATCCTGTTGAATTATTAAAAAACACGGTGACAAGTGTTAAATCCAATTTTTTTTGTCTGTGTAACATTTGATGTGTTCAATTATGCTTGAACTTCTTTTAACTGTCAGCCTTTAAAATAAAAATATTCCTTTTTCTGCTAGATTTATATTTATTCATTCAAACATTCTAAAGAAGATTTTTTTTTCATCGTCTCTAGTTCAGAAGTTGCCCTTCCAACCAATGAATAATCCAACAATTTTATTTCGTATTCGTGCAGTGACAATTCCTGTAGTACTTCTGTGAAAATCCCAAAAGGTGTTCGACCGGCTACCTGTAAATTCGATACAACTACCGAACAAACCTTTCTGGGGAGAGCTTCTTCCTTTTATTTTTTCATTTCCTTTGGGAACATAAAATCCCTATGCTCACAATAAGATTGACTTTGTTTTTTTCTTCTTCGAAAAATCTCTGTGAAGCAGAGCGGGAAAAGAAGAATTCGGATTTTGCCCACGTAATCCACATTACGACGCTGTTATTTCAAAATGGATCTGCAATTCTTTCCTATCCTGTGTGATGAGCTTTACTGTAGGTCATTCGACTTGAAATGAGAAGAAAGTAATAACAACAACAACAATAAATAAATAAAAACTTTTCTTTGGCAAGATGTTCTGTGTTGAATAATAAAAAAGGAAATTCCATTTAGTTTAAGACCAAAACTCTTTAAAAGAGTATTTTAGTGCCAATTGCGAACAGACCGGTTTTATTGGTTCCGGGAAATAATAGAAAAGTACCAGAATGTGGTTTATTTTTAGAGCGACTTTAATGTTTGTTAACCAGTTTTATTGCACAGATAAAACTTAAATTAGTTGTTAGTTCCCTTTAAAGTCTGATGCTGACAAAATTACTATCGTGTATAACACTAAGAATTCGCATTTTTCCTACGGAAACCGAATTGTGATGCCATTCACTTTAATTTGTGGTTCTTCGGCATTACAAATGTAGAGTAGTGGTAGATTCAGCGTTTTCAACGATGAACCACATAGAGCTTTTTACACTACGCATTTTGTCACTAGAATTCGTAGCCTGATAACTAATTGACTAGCACTTTGGCACTCGATGCCACAGGTTTTGGTTTCGAGTCCCTGATGTGGCATGGATGTTTGTAATATTTGGAATCCAATTTAAACCGTAGGTCCGGTCCAATATGACTGCAGAACGTTGGGCTGACAGCTCTACATCGTAAAAAGAAAAAAAAAAAAACATCGCCTCTTTCTAAATCTGCCAGTATGCAGACGGCATTGGTTGCTACAGCATTGAAGAAGAATATTTTGCACATCTAAAGAAAAGACGAACAGATATGTCTTTTCTTTAGATGTTGCCATTTCAACCAATCAATAATCCCACAATTTTATATCATATTCGTACAGTCACAACTCTTGTACTTCTGAAAAATTTATTGGCTTCTATTGGCTACCTCTAAATTCAATAACAACGCCGAACAACTTTTAAAGCCAACAACACTTTAATATCATGTTATAAAATATTCTATAAAATATATGTCAAAATCACGCTTAATTATTAAAAAAAATGGTGATAAATGTTAAATACAATTTTTTTGTTTTTATGACATTTGATGGGTTCAATTATTTTTGAAATTTTTTTTTTAACTGTCCAAGTTTAAAACAAAAATATTCCTTTTTCTGCTAGATTTTTATTTACGAATTCAAACATGCTAAAGATGATTTTTTTTGTCCCCTCTTCTTCGGAAGTTGCCAACCCAACCAATGAATAATCCCACAATTTTATTTCGCATTCGCGCAGTGACAATTCCTGTAGTAGTTCTGAGAAAATCCCAAAAGGTGTTCGACCGGCTACCTCTAAATTCGATAACAACTACCGAACAAGCCTTTCTGGGGAGAGCTTCTTCCTTTTATTTTTTTTCATTTCCTTTGGGAACACAAAATCCTTTCGTTCACAATAAGATTGACTTAGTTTTCTTTTTAACTTCGAAAAATCTCTGTGAAGCAGAGCGGGAAAAGAAAGAATTCGGATTTTGCCCACGGAATCCACATTACGACGCTGTTATTTCAAAATGGATCTGCAATTCTTTCCCATCATGTGTGATGAGCTTTACAGAAGGTCATTCGACTTGAAGTGAGAAGAAAATAGTAATAACAACAACAATAAATAAATAAAAACCTTTCTTTGGCAAGATGTTCTGTGTTCTATAATAAAAAAGAAAATTCCATTTAGTTTAAGACCTAAACTCTTTAAAAGACTATTTTAGTGCCAATTGTGAACAGATCGGTTTTGTTGGTTCCGGAAAATAATAGAAAAGTACCGGAGTGTGGTTTATCTTTAGAGCGACTTTAATGTTTGTTAGCCAGTTTTATTACACAGATAAAACTTAAATTAGTTGTTAGTTCTCCTTAAAGTTTTATGCTGTCAAAATTACTAGTATGTATAACTTTAAGAAGTCGAATTTTTCCCACTTAAAAATCCACTAAAAAAACAGTCCCCCCCCTTTAATTTTTAGGCTGAAAACCGTTCCCACTCGGCACCAAAAAATGTAGAGTTGTAGTAGATTCAGCGTTTTCCAGGACAAACCACTGTAATGTCTCAGCTTATACTGGACCTATAAGAGGCTTCAAGAAGAGGGCCACTTCAGGTTTATGGAAATGCTTTAATTTTTATTTCCAAGCATTATATATATATATATATATATATATGTACAGAACTCTGGGTTATTACAAATTGATGTTATAAATTGTTCACACTAAGTGCAGTTCACACCAAGGTCGAGTTTCAGAGTTCTCGAGTATACGAGAAATCTAATGCATCCGGTCTGCGGCAAAGCTAATTATCATACTGTGGGATACACAAAACCGCAAGGTGCTCACTTTATAGACAGGCGGAATCTCCTGCCTGTTCAGTCACTTCAGACAAAAAGACAACACTTCCTGTCGACTCGTCGCAGAACACTCTTCGTATCCTTCTCTAAGCGAGGTTCCCTTTAAGAAAATACGTCAAGAGGGGGGCAGGGGACAGCTTCCCTCACTTCTCTTTGGAGTGGACACTTCTTCAGCCCATGGTCTATCCAATCACGATGCAGAAAATTATGACGTAGTTTTTATCCCAACTGTAATTGTTTCGACCTGTGAGGGTGCCAACAGACAATTGTTAATTCCATGATGTCTAATTATCCATACACTGATTATCTGCTGCCAAGTTTGAGTGACAGGCTGTTCTCAGTAGAACAAAAAACTAATTTCATGTAGTATAAATATCCACGACATTGCTTATCTGATGTCAGATTTGAGTGATAGGTTATTGTTATGCAATAAGTTAAAGATTGTACAGTCCTTTATCCTGGGGACAGAAATGCTATATCTCTTCTCTTGGGAAAAATGCTACACCACAGAGAGCCTGTTACACTACATTTCGCCAATACAATTTTGAACGAATCACCTATGGTTATGACACATGGAAATGGATTTACAATTCTTTCCGATTATATGTGATAAGCTTTACAGTAGGTCGTTTGCCTTGAAATGAGGAAAAAGATTTTCTTGGTTATTTAATAAAAAGAAGTTCCATTTAATGTAAGAATATATTTTAGTCTTGATAACTGTGAACAGATACGTTTCATTTGTTCAGAAAGGTAATAAAAGGTTTCGAGTGCTATTTATCTTTACAATAGCTTTAATGCTTATTATCCAGTTTTATTATCAAGATAAGATCTTGGTTGATTGACTCTTAATGTGTCGCTTAAAGTTTTAATCAAAATGACTATCACGTAAATGTAATAAATAAGAGATTTGCATTGCCATTCTAAAATGTTTGTTTGTTTTTTACAGTTGCTTGCATTAAGTAAATGCTTATTTTTTAGAGTTTTCCCCTTAAGATCTTTTAGAAGGTTGAACAACCCTCAACCTAATATTGTTATGAGTGCGGATGAACGTAAAAACAGTAAATTTCATTAAAACATTGATGTGTTGTGTCTTTCAGCGAGGACAGATATCCCAGATTGTCTACTCATGGATGGAAGCAAAGTGGCAACTTCTGTTGTGATGGAGCACCCCTAGGTAGAAGTGTGACTTGGTTCCGTGTCGCTGAAGAAGGAGGACAGTGCCTTTCTGGAGGACTTTTTAGGAGGGACTACCCAGCATTTGGTTATCATATATATATATATATATATATATATATCAGATTTGCGTATCATATCGGAAAACTCCCACCAAGTAGTCCGATTCACGAGAAAGATGTTGAACATCACAAACGCCATCGAGTCTCCTTGCTTTTTAAAACAGTGCCTACAACAAAGCCATCAGGTGATTGAACCTCAGCCTTAATGCTCACAAGTGGCGCACGCTGCGACTTAGCATGAGTCGGGCTAAACATTGATGAATACTTTATTGTTGTTTATGAAATCGGGCGCTTTAAACTATTGTCATTCGTCACTAGAAAGATAGATGGGCAACAAACTCAGCTTTCCCTAGTGTGCAACATTAAAAAACTGCTACACTACACTTGCATTTTATCCCCACAAATTTGAAATTTCTGCGGGAATGGCATCTGTAATTTCTTTCTCTAACACAATGGAAGGACTTTTCACCTTAGTGAAGGAAGGCTGATGTTCTAATCCGCTGGTGGCGTTGTTGCAATCTCTGCTTTCAAAAACGAGGAATCTCGATAGCAATTGGGACAGTATGTGTAAAACATTTCGCATCGATAGTCAAGCTGCCTCATGGGAGTTTTCTAGGATATATCCCATAAGAACGTTCAAATGGGGAGTAGTTATCAGTAAAAGTTCTCGTTGAAGGACCTAGCCTCCCCTCGACATCCGTCAATGGTCTGTTCGTGGTATGCATGAGGCTCACCGATGCTCCACCCTCTGACTAATTGGCGGACCGTTATTTATCCCTAGATGGGGGGGAAGGAAAAAGAAAGCCCGGAGCGAATTATCTGGATTTTCTGTTAAATGACACGAAAAGGTTGAATCCTCTCCTTAACACCGCCAGTGGTTCATCTTTTTAACTGATGCGGTGTTATATAGCGTAGAGGTGTGGAAAAAAATGGTTGCTCGGTGAGAATTTTCTGGGTTTTTTCTAAAATGACACAAAAAGGTTGGCAATTATTCTTGAAAATATCCTTCCCTCAACACATATCAGTGGTCTGTTCATGGTAAATATGAGTTTCACTGGTGTTATATAACCCTAGATGCGGGGGTGAGGTGTGGGAAAAAAAATGGCTGATTGGTGAGAATTTTCTGGGTTTTTTTTTTCTCAAATGACTCGAAAATGTTATCAGTTATCCCTAAAAAATCCTCCCCTCAAATCCAACAAAACCCCTCAATCCAACAGCACCCCGTAAAAAATCCAACATCCATCAGTAGTGTGTTCGTAGTATACATGAGACTCACCGATGTTCTCCCCTCATCTTTCTAACTGATGGAGTGTTACATAGCCTTAGATGCGGGTGGAAAAAAAATGGTTGCTCGGTGAGAATTTTCTGGGTTTTCTCTCAAAGGACACGAAAAAGTTGGCAGTTATCCCTAAAAAAACTTTCACTTGTCAATATATAATAGAGAGATTTTGCATAACGTTTTTTTATCGTCCGATATTTTTTCTTCTTAGCGCGCATGCTTATAGCAATAGCTCAGAAGTGAAGTATTATAGATATACATGCGCATTAGGTACAATGTTTCCTATGAGCAGGTGCACTAGGAAGAAAAATATCGGACGATCAAAAAACATTATGCAAAAACTCTCTATTTTTAGCATATATGACTATAACAAAAGCGCCATCATTGAATAATCAACAACATCACAAGAATTATTAAATAAATAAAAAAAAAAGTTATTTCCAAAGTTTTACTTCTTGAACGCTACCCAAGGTTGCTAAAAGATTGGAAACTAATGACATATTAAATTAGATATACCAATAATTTATTCATATGATACTTCATGAAATGTAAGAGCTTATTTTCCATTTCAGAAATATTCATCTGCTTGACAGAATACCGATGGCGAGCTCATTCTGCAGTTAATTACTATATTGATCGCTGCCAAGATAAACGTAACCATTAAAGGGTAACGAGCTTTTCTTTTAAATGCTCGATCAATTTGAAATCTTGATTAAAAGTATTTCTGATCTTTTCCGATTACCGACTAATGTATAGCTTCATATTAACTCATCAGACATCAGTTTTGCTTATCAACCAAATTTGTTCCATTTTTTTGTTAGTTAGATGTTGATGTAATCTATATTAGTTCATTACAGATTCTCTCCAAACTTTCATCAGCATTTTTCCATTAGATTAATTCTAATTTAACTATTAGGGCAATAGTTCCCAAAGTATGGGGAGCAATCTCTGTGCAAGGCAGACAGGGTTACGTAAAAAGGAGGAGAAGAAACACAAAAATTCTTCCATGATATTATGATAAAATTTTGTTAGAGATAAACTTGTTACATTTTCTTAAAATGTAAAGAACCAGTATGTTCAAAATTTATGAACACTTTCCCCATAATTTATTATCATACCTCAACGAATACGTGAACACTACTATCATTTTTTAATAAAATGCATATTATTTCTGTATGAAGTTTCCGAAATCAGACAAAAATTATGCAGAAAATTTTACTAAACAATTTTAATTAATATCGTTCAACGGCTAGATAATTAATCTTTTTGAGATGCCCACAAAACTGAAGCTTGCGGATGCGTTAGAAATTTAATATTGAGTCAAGTGCCCTTTTATCTCATTTGATGCGTTTACGACTCTCTAGCGTCTACAATGCAAAATCTTTGTTTTAAACCGAAAACGACCGGGCCATAACCATAAATAATTATTCATTGGATTGCGTGACTTGCATCTAACCATTAATGATTTATGTTTATGGCGCATGAGTATTTAAATCTGGGTTTTTAAACTATTAATTTTTTTCCAATTAAGTCGTATAGTTTCGAATTTGGTTAGGTTTGAAATGGGGGAAAAAAAAAAAAATGTTAAGTTCCATCTTGCATTTTTAAGAGGTAAGTGATAAGCAGAACTGAGAATGTAAAAATTTGAAAGCGATAAAAATGAGAATATAAGAATGTGTTAGTAATAAGAATGAGTGTTTGAAGAAAAAAAAAATTGGAAAATGTCATATTAAAGTAGAAAAATTATTTTATATCTGAAATTCATCCAAATGCCTATCTCGTAGTCAGGGTTAACATGCATTGCTTAGAATTTTGAAAAATAATGTTTGCATGTATAGATGAAGCCAATGAAGAAGAAGCACATAGCAGTAAATGCTCCAATTAAAAACAGTTTTAACTCTATTAGGTAATTACATACCTTTTCTTTTCACGATTATATAGAAAAAAATTATTAGATAATTCTTTTTTTATGATTAGTAAAGTTCTTTAACCTGTTCAAAAAAATTTATACATAGTTGTTCGTTAATTAAATACTTGTTTAATGTGTTCAATTACGCCTATTCAAATTGAAAAAAATGACATGAAAATGAAAAACTTGTACATCAGCAATGATATTACTTTCTTCTTCTTCTTCATTGGCGCAACAGCTCCATTGTGGGCCAAGGCCTTCTGAATACTGGCAGATTTCGAAACAGATAATACTTTATTTGTACAGTGTAGGGTTGTCAACCTTACGCCCAACGCTCTACAGTTATATTAGACCGGGTCCTACTGTTTAAAGTGGATTCCGAACCACCACAATCATCCATGGCACCGCCAAGAATCTAACCCGAAGCCTGTGGCACCGAAAGCCAGAGCGTTAGTCACTCGGCCATATTACTTTATTTTACTTAAAAACATTGCTTTGTAAATATTCATAGTTCATTAAAATTAGATAAAAGGAACACAAAAATTCCTCCTTGATATTATGATAAAATTTTGTTAGAGATAAACTTGTTACATTCGCTTAAAATGTAAAGAACCAGTATGGTCAAAATTTACGAACATTTTCCCCATAATTTATTATCATTCCTGAATGAATACGTGAACGCTATTGTCATTTGTGAATATAATGCATATTATTTCTGTATGAAGTTTCCGAAATCAGCAAAAATTATGCAGAAAATTTTACTAACAATTTTAATTAATATCGTTCAAATGTAAGATAACTAATCTTCTTTGAGCTGCCCACGAAACTGCAGCTTGCGGATGCGTTAGAAATTTAATATTGAGTCAAGTGCCCTTTTATCTCATTTGATGCGTTTACGACTCTCTAGCGTCTACAATGCAAAATCTTTGTTTAAACCGAAAACGACCGGGCCATAGCCATAAATAATTATTCATTGGATTGCGTGACTTGCATCTAACCATTAATGATTTATGTTTATGGCGCATGAGTATTTAAATCTGGGTTTTTAAACTATTAATTTTTTTCCAATTAAGTCGTATAGTTTCGAATTTGGTTAGGTTTGAAATGGGGGAAAAAAAAAAAAAAAAAAAAAAAAAAATGTTAAGTTCCATCTTGCATTTTTAAGAGGTAAGTGATAAGCAGAACTGAGAATGTAAAAATTTGAAAGCGATAAAAATGAGAATATAAGAATATATTTGTAATAAGAAGTGTTTGAAGAAAGATGCAAATGGGAAAAAAAAAAAAAAAAAAAAAAAAAGTAATATAAATTTTTTTTTTTTTAAAGTCAATTCCTACTTTTTTTCACTGTATTGCAGAAAGTCCTTTATAAATAATTTTCATTCATTTTTATAAGTTTATCTGGCGCCATCTATGGGTAGATAAATGCAACTTAAATCTAAATAAAAACTAAAATTAATTAATTAAATTTTATTACTGAATTAATACTTAAAAAATCTGTATTAACATCTAGTGTCATCCACTACAAGTTCAAATAAAATGTATTTGAACCTGAGTGGATGAATAAAAAGTATTTTATGAACGATTGAAAATTTGAACAAGATATATATAGGGAGAGTGTTAGATAAACTTGTTACATTTGCTTAAAATGTAAAGAACCAGTATGTTCAAAATTTACGAACTCTTTCCACATGATTTATTATCATTCCTGATTCCTGAAAGTTCTCACCAGGCGAACCTTTCTTTTTTTCCACCTCACCTACGCATCTGGGGCTACGCAACTTTCCACCAGTGAGAAAGATGAGGGTGAAACAGCTATGAGCCTCATGCATACTACGAACATGCCATTGACGGGTGTTGAAGTTTTATTATTAATCATTTATAATAGTATTTAGTTCATTTTTTTCAATTTTTCATCTACTTAAATTTATTTATCTTTTAAAAATACGCCGCGCTTTTTTTGTACGTACCCCTATCTCCCTTGTGGGGCAAGGGGATAGGGGTACCCCATACTTTGGGAACTATTGCCCTAATAGTTATATTGGAATTAATCTAAATGGAAAATGCTGATGAAACGTTCAAGAGAATTTGTAATAGACTAATATAAATTACATCGCCATCTAACTAACAAAAAACTGGAGCAAATTTAGTTGATAAGCAAAACTGATGTCAGACGAGTTAATATCGAGCTATACATGAGTCGGTAATCGGAAAAGATCAGAAATACTTTTAATCAAGATTTCAAATTGATCGAGCATTTAAAAGAAAAGCTCGTTACCCTTTAATAGGCGCGTTTATCTTGGCTCCGATCAATATAGTAATTAACAGCAGAATGAGCTCGCCATCGATATTCTGGCAGGCAGATGAATATTTAGGAAATGGAAAATAAGCTCTCACATTTCATAAAGTATCATGTGAATAAATTA
Organism: Caerostris darwini; assembly: GCA_021605075.1. NCBI lineage: Eukaryota > Metazoa > Arthropoda > Arachnida > Araneae > Araneidae > Caerostris > Caerostris darwini. The sequence goes on from BPLQ01000176.1 coordinate 1,134,322, forward strand.
TTGGTATATCCAATTTAATATGTCATTAGTTTGCTAATCTTTTAGCAACCTTGGGTCGCGTTCAAGAAATACAATTTTGGAGAGACTGGTTTTTTCAATTCTTTCTATTAGCTCACACTCTCCCTATGTGTATCTTGTTCAAATTTTCAATCGTTCATAAAATACTTTTTATTCATCCACTCAACTTCAAATACATTTTTCTTCAACTTGTAGCGGATGACACTGGATGTTAATACAGTTTTTTTTCAAATATTAATTCAGTAATTAAATTTAATTAATTAATTTAATTTTTTTTTTAGACTTAAGTTGCATATATCTACCAATAGATGGCTCCAGATAAACTTAAAAAATGAATGAAAATTATTTATAAAGGACTTTCTGCAATAGAGTGAAAAAAAAGTAGGAATTGACTTTAAATTTTTTTTTTTTTTTATATTACTTGTGTTATCTTTTTTTTCTTTTTATCATTAATTGAGACAACTTTCAGTTGCTATATAAACACATTATTTATTTACAATACATAAAAATACTTATTCGAGCCACCGCCCGCCATCAGCAACTCCGTAGTTTACCTTTACTTGCCCGTGCTCTTTCATTGGAATCCCCGTACAAGACATCATCCTTGTACAGAATTACATTCCAGTTCGTGACGCCATCTGTTGTCTTTTATAATAACAAATAGTTTACACTTGTTATTTATTTATTTATTCTTGTGGTGTTGTTGAACATTGGTAGTCTTTTTTCCACACTCATATATACTACAAACAACCTGTTGGCAGGTGAAGGGAGGAGGAATATTTTAGGGGTGATTGCTGACCTTTTGTGTCATTGGAGAGAAAACTCAGAAAGTTCTCACCAGTCAATTATTTCCTTTTTCCATACCTCACCCCTCGCACCTAGGGTTGTGCAAAACCACACCAATTAGAAAAGTGATGCTGGAACATCGGTGAGCCTCATGTATACCAGGAACAGACCACTGACGAGTGTTGAGAGAAGGCAAGGCCCTTCAGCAAGATCTTTTACAGATTACCCTGTATTTGCGTGTTCTTATGGGTTCTTATGTTCTTATGATATACCCTGGAAGATTCCCACCAGGCCCGTTGACTATCGACGCGAGATGCTTTACATACATTGTCCCCATTGCTATCGAGATTCCTGGTTTCTGAAAGCAGAGACAACAACATTGACACCAGTGAATTCGAACAACAACCATCCTTCACATTAACTAAGCAAGTGTCATTTAAGAGAAACCCCAGAAGGGCTGCTATTTCCTTTTACCACACCTCAATCTCCGCATTTAAGGCTATGTAACACTCCACCAGTTAGAAAGATGAGGGTTGAACATCGGTGAACTTCATGTATACTAACGGGTATGTAGGGGAGGACTTTTTAGGGATAACTGCCAACCTTTTCGTGTCCTTTGAAATAAAACTCAGACAATTCTCACCAGGCAACCATTTCTTCAACACTTCATCCTCCCTTATCTATCACTATGTAACACCCCCTCCAGTTAGAAAGGTGAGGGGGGAAGATCGGTGAGCCTCATGTGTACCTCATGCGGCTCATGTATACCTCAAAGAATGTTGGTGTAGCTTCATGTTGAGAAGTGACTAGGCCTTCAGCAAGAACTTTTCAGATAACTACCTCCCATTTGCGTGCTCTTATGGTTCGAATACGAATGCTCTGGAAAATTCCCACCAGGCTGCTTGATTATCGATGATAGATGCTTTACATACATTGTCCCAATTGTTATCGAAATTCCTCGTTTCTGAAAGCAGAGACTGCAACATTGCCACCAGGGAATTCGAACAACAACCTTCCTTCACACTAACTATGCAAGTTACCTTAGGATACGAGTCGGGCTCATCAAGCAGTCTGAATATCGATCCAAGACAATTTACATTTGTCATAATTGCGATCGACTCTTCTACACTTTAAAAGCAGTAACTGCAACAGGAGCCATCATTGGATTTCAACTTGAGTCCTTCTTAAAAGCTAACTCTACGCATTAGAGATTGCACAGAATTCGAAACACGATAAACGAAGCTTAATTGAAAGCTTCGCTGTGTATGCTAGGGATTTCACAAAAAGAGAAAGAGATTACAGACGCCATTCCCGTAGAAAGGGTCTAGGCGTCATTCCCGTTTTAGGTCTAGTACAGGCCAAGACCTTACAGTGATTTATTCTTGAAAACGCTGAATCTACCACAATTTTACATTTGTAGTGCCGAATGACCATAAATTAAAGTGCCCGGCATCGCAATTTGTTTTACGTGGGAAAAATCCGAATTCTTAGTGTTATACACGATAGTAATTTTGACAACATAGAATTTTAAGGGGAACTAACAACTAATTTAAGTTTTATCTGTGTAATAAAACTGACTAACAAACATTAAAGTCTCTCTAAAGATAAACCACACTCTGGTAGTTTTCTATTATTTTCCGGGACCAACGAAACCGGTCCTGTTCGCAATTGGCACTGAAATACTCTTTTAAAGAGTTTTGGGTCTTAAACTAAATGGAAGTTTCTTTTTTATTATAGAACACAGAACATCTTGCCAAAGAAAGGTTTTTATTTATTTATTGCTGTTCTTGTTATTATTTTCTTCTCACTTCAAGTCGAATGACCCACTGTAAAGCCCATCACACATGATAGGAAAGAATTGCAGATCCATTGTGAAATAACAGCGTCGTAATGTGGATTACGTGGGCAAAATCCGAATTCCTTCTTTTCCCGCTCTGCTTCACAGAGATTTTCGAAGAAGAAAAAAAACATAGTCAATCTTATTGCAAACGAAGGGATTTTGTGTTCCCAAAGGAAATGAAAAAATAAAAGGAAGAAGCTCTCCCCCAGAAAGGCTTGTTCGGTAGTTGTTATCGAATTTAGAGGTAGCCGATCGAACACCTTTTGGGATTTTCTCAGAAGTACTACAGGAATTGTCGCTGCGCGAAAACGGAAATAAAATAGTGCGATTATTCATTGGTTGGGATAGCAACTTCTAAAGAAGAGACGATGAAAAAAATCATCTTTAGAATGTTTGAATGAGTAAATAAAAATCTACAAGATATTTAGAAACAGGAATATTTTTGTTTTAAAGGCTGACAGTTAAAAGAAGTTCAAAAATAATTGAACTTATCAAATGTAATACAAACAGAAAAAATTGAATTTAACATTTGTCACCATTTCAACATGCTTCTGTCATACCTTTTAAAGAATATTTTATGACATACTAAAGTAAGTTCTATTGTTTTTATCTTCCTGTTGCCGTTATTCAGTGACATTCTTTCTATATGATTTTTATTGTTGCTCGCACGTTCTGATGGGGTTTTCTTTCAATAATTAAACATGTTTTTGGCATACTACTGTTTCCAAAAAGTAAGACCAATTATTTTTTTTTTTTTCAAAAAAAAAAAAGAATAATAATTGGGTTTTTTTCCAATCCTCAATGCATGCTAAAAGTCATCAGGGATGGCTTTCAAAGCGCGCGGCGATTCACGTTGAATCTCCTCGATCGACTCAAAACGGTGGAGTGAGTCTGGAGTCCTGAAGTGGTCTTTTGAGTTTAGGGAATAGCCGAGAAGTCGCACGGTGGGAATGCGGTGGTTGCGGAACGATATGGGTTTCATTTTTGGCGAAACAGTCACGAAGAATCAATGCAGTGTGAACTGGCGCATTCAGTGTTTTCGGTACCAATCGAGATTTGACGCATTTGATGCCCAAAATGGAATTGACCGATCCTTTTGAAATTCCAACATCATCCGCAAGGTCTCTAATTGTAAATCGACGGTTTGAAAGCACCAAATCTTTAATTTTTTGGACGTGATCTTCGTCGGTTGAGGTTGAGGGTTGACCAGAGGGCACTTCGTCTTCAACGCGTGGTCTACCTTTTTTTTGTACTGTTTATACCACTTCTAAACATTTCTTTCCAATATAGGAATGCTCACCGAATGCCTTCTACAACATTCTATACGTTTCCGCAAACAAAATTTAATGCAAGCTCTTTGAGATACTTTCTTTCTATATGATTTCTATTGTTGCTCCCACATTCTGATGGAATTTTTTTTTAAACAATTGAACATGCTTCTGGCATACTTTTTTTTAAAAACTAGTTTATAACATATCAAAGTGAGGTCTATGGTTTTTAGGTCACCGATTCATAGAATTATCCTTTAGTTATTTATATTTTAGTTTGCCGTTATTGATTAAAAATTTTTTTCTATATGATTTGTATTGTTGCTCGCACGTTCTGATGGTATTTTCTTTAAATATTTAAACATGCTTCTAACGTACTCTTTTTTAAGAATATTTTGAACATATCAAAGAGAGTATTATGGTTTTTAGATTCCCAATTCGCGGCATTATCCTTTGGTTGTTTATATTTTAGTTTGCCGTTATTGAGTGACTTTCTTTTTATATGATTTCTGCTGTTGCTGGCACGTTCTGATGGTATTTTCTTTCAATAATTTAGCGTTTCAGACATACTTTTTAAAAAATATTTTATAATATATAACAAAATAAAAGTAAAAATAAATAATAAATAAACATTTCAATCGAACTCATTGAACAGTACTTAATTCCTAATGCAGACGATTGAATGAATATCTATCATTATCGTATATTTTTGAAGTAACGAGAATTAAGCGTAACTACGAATCATAACGAAGAAAACAGCCTTTACAGGAATCAAAACTCTGTTGGTGGTCGTTCTTCAATGTCTACGTAATTTACTTTGCCTAATAAGAAATCGATAACAATTAATTTAAGAAAACTAAAATGCTAGCTAACAATATATATATATATATATATATATATATATATATATATAAAATATATATATATATATATATATATATATATATATATATATATATAATAAAATAAAAATAAAAATAAATTATGAAAAAAGAAACATTTCAAACTAATTATTTGAACAGCACATGATTTGTAATGCATATGGTTGAATGAATATCTATCACTTTTGTATACTTGTGAAGCTACGCCAATTAAACGTAACTACGAATTACAAATGTCAGAATCACAACGTCGAAAACAACCTTTGCAAGAATCTAAGCTCCGTTGGTGGTCGTCCTTCAACGTCTACGTCATTTACTTTGCCTTTAAGAAATCGTTAACACTTAATTTAAGAAAAGTATTAACATGTCCGCCAACAATTTTATATAATATATATATATATATATATAATAAAACTAAAAAGAAACAATAAAAAAGAAACATCTCAAACTATTTGAACAGTACTTAATTTGTAATTAATATGATTGACATGGATACTTATCACTTTTGAATATTTGTGAAGCAACGCAAATTAAACGTAACTACAAATCACAAGTAACACAATCACAATGACGAAATCAATCTTTACAAGAATCTAAACTCCGTTGGTGGTCGTCCTTCAGTGTCTAGGTAATTTACTTTGCCTATTAGAAATCGATAACACTTAATTTAAGAAAAGAATTAAAATGTAAGCTATTAATATATGTATAATAAAATAAAAATAAATAATAAAAAAGAAAGATTTCAAACTAATTATTTGAACAGTACTTGATTTGTAATTAATACGATTGACATGGATACGTAACACTTTCGAATATTTGATATATATATAGATTCGAATCTCCGTTGGTGGCCTTCCTTCAATATCTAGGTAATTTACTTTGCCTAATAAGAAACGATTTGTTTTAGTTAACGTATCAAATATCAAACACATCGAATCAAATATCGAATATCTGAAAAGTAACCAAAATTAAACGTAACAACGAATCACAAATGACGTAAGCACAACAACGAAAAAAGCCTTTACAAGAATCCAAGCTCCGTTGGTGGTCGTCCTTCAATGTTTAGGTAATTTACTTTGCTTTTAAGAAATCGATAACACTTAATTTAAGAAAAGAACTAAGATGTCAGCTAACAATATATATATAATAAACTAAAAATAAATAATAAAAAAGAAGCCTTTAAAATTAATGAATTGAATAGTACTTAATTCTTAATTCATACGATTGAATGGATATCTATCATTTTCGAATATTTGAGAAGCAACGATAATTAAACGTAACTACGAATCACAAATGATAGAATCACTACGAAGAAATCAAGCTTTAGAAGAATCTAAGCTCCGTTGGTGGTCGTCCTTCAACGTCGAGCTCATTTACTTTGCCTATAACACTAAATTTAAAATTAAATTTACTATGCCTATATTTAAAATTTAAAATCGATAACACTTAATATAAGAAAAGAACTAAAATTTCACCTAACAATATATATATATAATAAAATAAAAGTAAATAACAAAAAAGGAACATTTCAAATTAACTATTTGAACAATACTTGATTTGTAATTAATACGATTGACATGGATACCTATCACTTTTGAATATTTGAGAAATAACGAGAATTAAACGTAACTACGAATTACAAATGATAAAATCACATCAACACACCATCACACAACATAACAAAACAACCTTTACAAGAATCTCAGCTCCATTGGTGGTCGTCCTTCAATGTCTACGTAATTTACTTTGCCTTTAAGAAACGGTTTGTTTCATTTAACCTATCAAATATAAAACGTATTTGAATATTTGAAAATTAACCAATATTAAACGTAACTACGAATTACAAATGGCAGAATCACAATGTCGAAAATAACCTTTACAAGAAACGAAGCTCCGTTGGTGATCGTCCTTCAATCTTTAGGTAAATTACTTTGCCTGTAAAAAATCGATAACACTTAGTTTAAGAAAAGTACTAAAATGTCAGCTAACAATATATATATATATATTGTTAATATTATTAATTACAAATTAAGTATATTTTATATATATATATATATGTATATATATATAATAAAATAAAAGTAAAAATAAATAATAAAAAAGAAACATCATTACAAACGAACTAATTGAAGAGTACTTAATTTGTAATTAATACAATTGACATGGATACTTATCACTTTTGAATATTTGAGAAGTAACGAGAATTAAACGTAACTACGAATCACAATTGACAGAATCAAAACAAACGTTACAAAAATCTAAGCTTTGTTGGTGGTCATTCTTCAATGTCTGGGTAATTTACTTTGCCTTTAAGAAACGATTTACTTTATTTAGTTAACCTATCAAATATCAAACATATCGAATATTCGAAAAATAACGAAAATTAAACGTAACTACGAATCACAAATGACAGAATCACAACATCGAAAACAACCTTTACAAGAATCCAAGCTCCGCTGGTGGTCGTCCTTCAATGTCTAGGTAATTTACTGTGCCTTTAAGAAACGATTTGTTTCATTTAACCTATCAAATATCAAACAAATTGTTTTATTACCAAATATAAAGAGACTTATTTTTACTTTACATCGTATCAAATAACAAACGATCTGTTCCATTTAATATATAAGACGAATCATTTTATTTAATACCCTATCAAATTTCAAAGGGATTATTTTACTGTACATGGTAGCAAATAGCAAAACGATTTGTTTTTACTTAATAACATATCAAATATCAAAAGATTCCTTTTAGTTAGTCTCATTAGTTAAGTAACGAGAAACACAAATAACCTTGATGATTAGCATTTGAATGCACATTTATTTTATGCTTAACAGTAAAATCATTCATGTGATATATTTTTACAAAAAAATGTGACCTTGATATTGACATAGAAGAACTAAAAACATTCGAATCTTCTATAGTGACAGGTTAAATGGCGCGTGAAGCTACACACGTCAAGTAACATGTATTGATAAAATAGATCTGTAGAATTACTTCGCATAAAAAAACCCATTTATGCGGGTATTTATTGTACTACTTTGAATTAATATTCTGGTAATCCTGCTTGTGTAAAAATTGCATCTGTCCTAAATGATTAAACAGATAAAAATAACTTTTTTTATACAGGTGAAAGAACTATTATGTCACAGTGATGTCTGATTCGTAAATTAAAAGATCAAAAATAATAATTGGCTTGAACTGTTCAGTGTTCATAGGGAAACCGGATCTCTTATAAAAGACTTTAATTCAAGTAGCAATAGGTTATCTAAGTCTTTCAGAAATAAATTGCTACTAATTGCATTAATTTCAAGATTTATAGCATCTCAACATGGTAAATGTGTTAAATATTTTCTGTCATTAACATGGCTGCTATTAAATAAATCAAGTTATAATTATTTTTTTGAGTTGAAAAAAAATAAAAAATATAATTCAGCCATAGACGAGCAATTTTATGTAATTTGTCATGAAGTTTGCTTTTATATGAAATTAAGATATGATAAAGTTAACTAGTATTTAATAATTTCGGAATTTAATTTTTTTTTTACAATAAATTTAGATAGAAAACTACATAAAATTTATTTGGAAAATAACTTCTTTTAATTATATATGAAATGTTTTCAAAATATAATTAAAAATTTTTTTTTTAAACTTTAGATCTGTTTATTTAAAAAAAAAATAACTATGAAAATAATATTATTGATGTTTTTAACTTAATGAGACTTTGTGCTGGGACCTGATAGCCCAGTGACTAGCGCTCTGGCGCTGGATACCACAGGTTTTGAGCTCGAGTCCCGGAGGTGTCATGGATGTCTGTAGGGGGTCGGAATCCACTTTAAACAGTAGGTCTCAGTCTAACATGACTGTTGGGATGACACTTGATGTTAATACAGTTTTTTTCAAATATTAATTCCTTAATTAAATGTAATGAATGAAAATTATTTACAAAGGACTTTCTGCAGTAGAGTGAAAAAGAAATTTGTCTTGCAATGGCAAAGTTGGTAGAAGGTCGGAGTGGAATTTCCATGCCTTTGGATCGAATCTCGTCGAAGCATAACATTTTTTTATTAAATTTTCAAATAATTTTTAATACTTTAAATAGAGCAATGAAATGTTTTTGCAATGAAAATTTAAATCAACAGACAGTAGTTGTGAAGGGGAAGAATGCGAGTTCGATTCTTGCGAAAATCGTTAATTTTTTGAAAATTTTTACTTTAAGTAGACGTTTTATCCAAATGGTTTTAATAATAAGTAACTAAAATAAAAATTTTCTTTATTGACCTGAGTAGGAATAGACTTAAATTTTTTTTTTATATTACTTGTTAAGAGGTAAGGTTGTCAACCCTATGACCAACGTTCTATAGTCATATCAGACTGGGACTTACGGTTTAAAGACTCAACTGAACCCGAACCTGAAGCGCTAGGTACTCGACCATCAGGCCCTAGGTGTGCTACCTGGCGCCTAGATAGATATCAGATTCAGCGTTACCAAAATCGTCTGGGGAGACCTGCAACACTGAGAAAACATTTCACACCGGAGATTTGGAAGAAATATCTCTAGGAGAGGTATTTTTTGCAGATTCAAATTCTGCTTCTGTCCTCAACGAATAGAAGGCTTAAATGGCAGCCATGAGAGCTTCCACTGAAACTATATTCCAAAACCCAACATGATGTCCACCTGAACTCTCGAACTGCCTGAATCCCAGATTTAAACGATTAAAAGATATCCTACAGTTTGGAAGTGTAAAATTGAAAATGAAATGGAGTAAGTTGCCAATATGTAGGATAAAGAATTTCTACGAGAATACTAGAAACTGTGCAATATCGTCAACCGTTTGGAAAATTTAAATCCGAAATTATATTCGAGTCGTCTTTGTGTACTACTACTAGAAGTTTGTACGAAGACTTACAGAATCTTTGTTTTGATTGCTCAGCACAGCCACGAAATGTTTGACTCAAATTATATTCCAAAACCCAACATGATGTCCATCTTAACGCTCGAGCTGTCTGAATCCCAGATATAAGAGAATAAAAGATATGCTACAAGTTTGGAGCTAAAAAATTGAAAATGAAATGGAGTAAGGTGCTAGTAAGTAGCATGAAGAATTTCTACGAGAACGCCAGAAACTGTGCAATATCGCCAACCATGTTTGAAAAACGTGAATCCGAAATTATATTCGAGTCGTCTATGTGTACTACTACTACTAGAAGTTTCTACGAAGGCTTACAGAATTATTTTGTCGATTACTCAGCACAGCCACGAGGGTTTTTAAATAATATTCCAAAATCCAATATGATGTCCACCGGAAGACTAGAGCTGTCGGAATCCCAGATATAGACGAATAAAAGATATCCTACAAGTTTGGAACAGAAAAATTGAAAATGAAATTGAGTTATCACAGCGGTGAAATGTATCCATGAGACGCAACGGTACGTTTCTTTTAAAATTGAATTTATGATCCACCATAGGCAATGAAATCAAGAATTTCGAGGTTTAGCTTAGTTCCTTTATAAAGGTTTAATTCTTACCTTTGTGAACTTCTTTTATCTCTAGTATTTTAACAGCATTTGAACAAATTGTGATATAACAGTATCAGTGAGCATACATCTCAAAATATCAAGTCAAGTCTATGAGGTTTTCAAAAAATTGGTAGGTAAGCATCTAATATTCAATACTTATGCATACATTCTGTTCTTAAAAAAATCAATTTTCTCTTAAAATTTTATGTTTTTACTTGCGTATTCAAATCCTTTTTTTTAAAGGAAAACTGTTACTGTCTTTCTTTTGAGGTAAAAGTTGCAGTAATAATCAATCAATATTCACAATAATTTTATACTTGCATATAAAACTTATATGCAAGAATTACATGTAAGTCTACTCTACTAAGAATTACATATAAGTTTACTCTATATGACTTCTACATCTTTGACAGTTTTTGATAAAATGTTAGACATGCTGGATTGAAATTCAATTTACAATGTCGTACAAGCTCTCCGGAAAGAATTTCTTATTTTTCTATTTCGTAAAGAAAAAAAAAATCCAGTTTGTTCACAATAATATATTTGCTTTGTATAATTTCGAAAAGTCTCGGTGAAATGGATTGAAATGCAGAAATAAAAAATTGCACTGAAGTCCATTCAGATTTTGTGTACTACTGCGCCCAAAATGTAAGACCAATTATTTTTTTTTCAAAAACTCTTTATTTATTCTTGAAAACCTTCAAAGTAACCTCATCCGGACACAATGCATTTATGCCAACTTTTTTTCCAATCCTCAATGCATGCTAGAATGTCATCGGCAGGGATGGCCTTCAAACTGATTCACGTTGAATCTCTTCCATCGACTCAAAAAGGTATCCCCTGAGTGGTCTTTTGAGTTTAGGGAATAACCAGATATCGCACGGTGTGAATACGGTGGTTATCGAACGATATGGGTTTCATTTTTGACAAAAAAGTCACGAAGAATCAATGCAGTGTGAGCTGGCGCATTCAGTGTTTTTGATACCAAACAAGATTTGACGAGTTTGAGGCCCAAACTAAGATTTTATTTAATAAAATGTGTAATTTGGTTTAAGTTTTTGGCCCCCTACAATAACAGATATGCAGCAGATTCAATGTTACGTAAAATGCATTACGGTGGGTCTGGATCCGCATTATGTCTGAGGGATCTTCCTACGCCCTGAAGGTTAACAAAAGAGCTTTCCAGCTTAAGGATCCATCATGCATATCTCCAGCATAGAACGAAACAGTTCGATTCAATATCATTTGTCTGGTTTCAGACTTTAAGACCTTTTAAGTCGAACTTACTATTCACTAGGTCAGAAGATATGTGCCAGATTTAACATTACCAGGTTGCATTACTATTGCTCAGTTACATTGACCAACATTAAGTATGTCACCCCAATTTTTTGGATGAACACCTTGGTTTGACATTTGGGATTTTGAAAATTTCTCACCACATCCTCAAGGTTAACGGAAGACTTTTCCAGCCAATGAAAGCACTCAATTATGCATATCCACAAGGGGCCTGAGTGGCCGAGTGACTAGAGCTCTGGCGCTCGGTACCACAGGTTTCGGGTGCCATGGTTGTTTGCAGTGGTTCGGAATCCACTTTAAAAAGTAGGTCCCGGTCTAATAGGATCGTAGAGGGTTGCAGGGGGCATTGTTACTCCACGTCCGTGGCTTATCTTCAAGTTACACGCGCCCCCTGGGTAATGCAAAGTGAGTACGTCTGTGCAGCACTTGCCTTAAGGCATCCAACACCAAGGTGTGGTTTGCCAGCTGCGTTAGAAAGAAAAATGCATATCCACAATATAGAACGGAAACTTTTTTCTGAATTCGAATTAAGCTCCCTTATTACGGAAACCATCAGACACCTTAGGTCCTTTAATATTTAAATACCAATTTATACGTTCTATTTTAATTTTCTTGCATATTTATTTAAACGAATAAGACCTTTTGACCTGTCCACTTGATAAATGAATACTTAGCAATCCCATCGTACAATTACTTCCTGTAAAGCAATACCCAGGTACCTTTATAGGATGTTTGTCGGTACACAAATATTCTCTAATGAATTAAATGAATTTCTGCACGAGTTATGAATACAAAATTATGCTCGTAAATATTGCTTATTTTTATTACGAACAGGCGTAAATTGTATATTATTATTAAATTTAAAATTTATTTATGTGTGCAGATGCTTCGAATGGGATGCAAGAAATCTAAAACGCTGTCTACTACTGTGTTGAAAATTGAAATAAATCCCATGACTTAACAGTATTTAAAATAACTACTTAAATCTGCTTTCATTAGCTGTTTACTTGAAAAATTTATTTCATTATTTTCGCTTTTGAAAAATAGCATGCAAAATGATACAGAATTTTAAAAATAATATTAAATTTTAAATTTCGGACGTGTTAATGTTTTACGGCCTAAATGAAGAATTATTGTGATTATTATGTTTTAACAAAATATCAATCTTGCGTTATTTTTTAATACAGAACCCTTTTACCTGAGGTCATTCGCATTTTCTTCCACCGATAAGGCATAACACATAATATTTATTTTTTATATTAAAGCCAAACGTTTGTTTTTCTAAATTCTTTGACAAACAAAATTCCAGTTTATTTTTTTCATCCATTGCTATTTGGGTTTTGAATTTATTTTTTTAAGTAATTAATTTGATTGTGCATTTATTCTGAAGTAATTAAGAAATATTTTTTAAATAAATGTTTAAAAATACTCGTCGATTTCAACATAATTTTCGTTGAAATTCAGATTATGATTAAAAGTACATATCTTACTTCAAATGTATAATGATACGTAATCTAAAATAAATTATATTACTTTACTTTACATATTAATTAGACTCATTCTACGTAATTTTTCTCATTTGTGCAAGCTTGGTTAATTCAATCATCCATTCATTATCCAGTCATGATTTTTTACATCAGTTTTTCCCCATCCAAGATAATTTTTTTTTTTTGATTAAACTTAATAACTTAACTCACGATAAGAAATAAGAAGGTAATTAATTTTCTCGTTTATAAAACGAAAAAAAAATTTACGGGTGCCTAACTAAATCTAATTTTTTTTTCATTTAAATATTTGAGTATATAATAATATAAAAAAGGTTATTTTAAGATTATATCATGCGTTTAAAATTAAGTCATTCTTTTTTCACAGGACGTCTCAGAGATATCAAAGTCCAATCCGTCAGGAGGCATTACAATAGAAAAGACATTAAACTTTTAGGTAAATTTAATTTTCGATTAATTATCATAAATTTTCGATTATTTATTTCTTTTTTAAATTTTTGATTATTTCTTTTTTAAATTTTTGTTTATTTCTTTTTAAAATTTTTGATTATTTATTTTTTAAATTTTTGATTAATTATTATTTAAATTTTCAATTAATTATTATTTAAATTTTCAATTAATCATTATTTAAATTTTCGATTAATCATTATTTAAATTTTCGATTAATTATTTATTTTTAACTTTTCGATTAATTTTTATTTTTTAAATTTTCGATTATTTTTTTTTTAAATTTTCGATTAATTATCTATTGTTACTGTTGCTTGGGGATGGATCAACCTGGAGGATAATACGTTGGAGAGATAATACGTTTTTTGAAGCTGAGTAAGGTTCGTTCTAAGGCCAATGGATGTTTTTAGTGATTCGGAATCCCTTTTAAGCCAGTAGGACCCGGTCTAAAATGACTGTAGAGCATTGAACGTAGGGATCACAATTCTACTTCGTAAAAAGAAAACATTCCTTGTTTTGAAATCTGGCAGTAGTGCTCTTCTTATACCCTGCACAAAAACAGGTTTGACTGCATAAAACAAAATATTTTTTATTAAAAATTACAGAAAATGTCTTGTGATCTACAAGTTATTTATTAGTGTTACTAAAAATTGCTAGTGTTCTATCAGTTATTTATTGTGTAATAACTTTTATTCTACCAGTTATTTATTGAAAAGATATAAATGTATTATTTTTTATCACAAATTTACAGAAAATTTTACAAAATTAAAATAATTTAAAAATGTAAATTTAAATTATAAAATAAAAAAATTACAGAAATGTTTTAAGATCTACCAATTATTTATTAGAGTTACTAAATATTGTGTTATACCAGTTATTTATTGTGTAATACTTAGTGTTATACCGGTTATTTATTGTGTAATACTTAGTGTTATACCAGTTATTTATTGGATAGGTAAATATCTGGTTTAATGGTTATGGACGAATCGATTACTTGTTAGGGATGCTAGTCAGATATACTCGGCGTAAAGCCATTTTAAAAGAAAAAAAAAATATATGGAAATTTTTTTCACTTGATTTTTTCTTTCTCCTTTCATTTGATTTATTTGATATTATATAATTAAAAATTTTAACTATTAACTATTAATTATTTTAACTAACAGTCGTTAAGTTATCGTTTAATAAATGAATATTTATTGTCCAGATATCAAATTTTTTCCCCATAGATTCTTGTCGCGGAATGTAAAAAAAATTAAAACCATAACCTTAATTTTTTTTAAAAATTTTTTTCTTTGTTATCATAGCACTTATTGACTTACTTTAGACTTAGATGTGCTATAACCGAACATCTCATGAGCATGAAAACAGTTTAGTTTTCTCATTGACATACTAATATCAAAAATTTACGACTGCTTGTTCGATGGTGACAGGTTAAACGGTGCTTGAATGACGATGAAAAGATGGACAAGATGAAGCTGTAAAATTTTTCTCCTGCCTGGAAATTACCATGCTGACATTTATAGGTAGATTTTGAATTAATATTCTAATAGTTGTGTCTGCGTAGGTGCTACAGGTATACGATACGATCGAATTGATAAAAAGAAATCTTCATCATTTGCTGCTTTACAAATTTGAAAGTAAATAAACCAATGCGCAGTTCGTTTCATGAATAAAATATCAGAAGGAAAGAAACAAACTTCTTGAATAATTTACTTACTTATAGTTTAATATCAACCATTGCACCTCGAATTATCAAAGTCTTTATGCAGTGTATACGTGTAAATATTGCTTGCAATATAAAGTTCTTGTACTTGAATTAGTATTAGTACATATTTAAACAATAATATATAATATTTTGTTTAATAAATATAAATACAATATTCATTAAGCAAGTAGATTAATAATTAAAAGAAATATTTCTTTTACTTCAAATGGAAATCTATATGGTTAGTAATATGATATTGAAACAAACTTTCTAACTTTTAAACAATGAAATCTAATCAACTTTTAAACAATGAAATCTAACCAACTTTTAAACAATGAAATCTAACCAACTTTTAAACAATGAAATGTAACTAACTTTTAAACAATGAAATGTAACTAACTTTTAAACAATGAAATCTAGCCAACTTTTAAACAATGAAATCTAGCCAACTTTTAAACAACAAATTCTAACTCTCTTTTAAACAATAAATTCTAACTCTCTTTTAAGCAATAAATTCTAGCCAACTCTTAAACAATAAATTCTAACTCTCTTTTAAACAATGAAGTCTAACTAATATGCTTCATAAAAAATTCTCTTTGATGCTGAAATTCAGTAATAATTCCATGTCATATTTTTTATATTTTCTTAATTGTTTAAATGTGATATCTTTAAGTAATAAAAGTAATGATTATTCTTTCTAAAATATTTAATTGGACACTTTGATGTAACTTTACTAAGCAACTGTTTTTTTAAAAAAACTTTGGATGAATATTTTTAAAACTTTATTGAGTAATTTTCGATATTCGAGTTGTATAGATGCATTGCATTTATTTTATAGAATAACAATCTTGGAATTTATAACAATCAATTTATTCTATAAAATTTCATCAATTATTAGATGAATCTTCGTATTTTCTTTATTTGTGTTTTAATATAAAATAATTGTCATGGGACCAAACATGGGATGCATAATGTGTGGAAATAAAATGTACTTATGAAATATTAGTAGAATGAGATTTATCAGTCTAAAATAAGCATTTTATTTAATTCCTTGTTATAAAGTTATTTAAAGAAATATAAATCTTTTCAAAAACCTAAAAATAAAATAAAAAATGCTAACAAAAAGTATGAATAGATTTATATCCAAATTTGTAAAGAAAATTGATCTAGATGACATCTAAACATAAAAATTACTTGTGAGTTTCTTACGAATGCTGGCCATCTTAGTCAGTTGCGTAGTAGACAAAACAATGGCATTTTAAAAGGATGAGTCCAAACAATGGCATTTTAAATGCTGATGAGTCCAAACAATGGCATTTTAAATGCTGATGAGTCCAAACAATAGCATTTTAAATGCTGATGAGTCCAAACAATGGCATTTTAAATGCTGATGAGTCAAAACAATGACATTTTCAATTAAAAATAATCTAGATAATCTATAAATCAAGCTAATAATAATACTTAGCTTACGCTTCCAAACACTTGCTTCAAGCGTACAAATATACTTTCCTGAAATGGTATTTCTACAGAGAGTTTAGCTGGCCACCATCCCAGGAATAAAAATGGAATTAATCTATCTTTTAATCTATTAATTAACTAATCTATTTAATCTATATTAATCTATTGAATTTAATTTATTATATAATAATAATCCAATTTCTATACGTGTAATATTATGATAATATTAAATATTAAATATAATATAATATTATATAATAATAAATATAATATTTTTATTGTTTAAAAGTTAGTTAAAGTTTATTGTTTAAAAGTTAGTTAAAGTTTATTGTTTAAACGTTAGTTAGAATTTATTGCCAAATTGACTCAATTTTTTATTTCTCTATTCAAACAAATTACACTGCCGAATTATGATAATTAAGTCTACCTTACAGACCCTTAATAGAAGGTTATTTTTTCTCTTCCATGTTATTGGAATACGTCGCTAGATTTGTTTTTGATTTTTGGACAAAGTCAACTAGCGAGCAGAAATAAGAAAATTGTAATATCATAATGGTACGTATTCTTTTATAAAGCTATCCTTAATAAAATAATTAATATTGATGTTATAATTAACTTCTTTTTACTTTGCTGAATTGTTGTGCAATGTGTTTTACACCTTGTTTTTTAATATTTTGCACAGATATAAGCCGTTTTGTATCTGTTGATGCAATGCATAAAAATTCAACTGTTATATATATATACTGCTGAGGCTGATTAAGCATAAAATATTTTACAATTTGGTAATGTTTCAACAATTATTTAAATTTTAAGATTACAAAATAGCAATTTTTTATTCTTTATTTTGTTTTATTCTTTTTTTCTTTATTCTTTTTATTCTTTATTCAATTTTTTATTCTTTTTGTATTCTTTTTAAAAAACTTTTTAACTTAATTTAAATTAATAAAGTTGGAAAACTTAAACGAAATCAACAACGGTAAGACAGAATGAGGTACCTGTCGAAAAGAAAAAAAATTTCAAACACAAACGGTGAATTTTAATAAATTAGTTTTTACAATTTCAAAGTTAAAACTGAAACATTGAATTAGAGATTCCTTTTTTCAAAGTCTTTCTTTTTCTAAAGTCTATTTTTTAATGTTTATTTACAGTCTTCTTTTGAATAAACATTAGTATTTTTTAATATCACTACTTTGTGTTTTTTTCCAAACAAAGAGAACTAATTTAAACTTAACTAATTAACTTGAAGTTAGTTTCAATCAATTACAATCACTGGCATTACTTCTAGATTTTTCCTTTATTTTTTATACATAAAATACTTCCTTGAATTCTGAATAAAAAGTTTTCTTTAATGCTTTCCGATAAAACTACTGATTTATTGATTAAACTAATTCCACTGCCTTAGAGCTGTCCTTTTCAAAGTTGTAAAATTTGAAAAAGTGGAATTCGCATACAGGAATAAAGTTAGATTAGGGGTCTCCGAATTAGTGTAGAGACTCTTATTAAAAGCGTTGTACTACAAAAGATTAGAATTAAAGAAAATATATGAATTCGATGGTGGTTATGACGTTCAGAATCTTGCTTCCTTAGTCGGACTACCTGGAAAGAATTTTCCGGGATTTCTTCCATACGATAAGCAAATGGGGAGTAGTTTTCCAAAAAATCTTCCCGGAAAACAGGCTTTTTTCAACGACACAATGCCAAGTCAGACTTCTACCTAAGGGTGCTTCATCACAACAGAAGAGGACCCCCTCCCTCCTTCCATGCGATCACACGGGTTCATGGACTTGTTGCTATCGACCCGACCAAATGGGACAAGAAAAAAAAATATTTCAAAATTCAATAAATATGAAATCCAGTGTGAATTCTCGCCTATCAGCTATCTCTTTCAATAACTGATGGTTCTAGAACGACAAATTGTCTCTTTTAATAACTGATGGTTCTAGAACGACAAATTGTCTCTTTTAATAACTGATGGTTCTAGAACGACAAATTGTCTCTTTTAATAACTGATGGTTCTAGAACGACAAATTGTCTCTTTTAATAACTGATAGTTCTAGAACGACAAATTATCTCTCTTAATAACTGATGGTTCTAGAACGACATATTCTGTCTTTTAATAACCGATGGTTCTAGAACGACATAATCTGTCTTTTAATAACCGATGGTTCTAGAACGACATATTCTGTCTTTTAATAACCGATGGTTCTAGAACAACGACTTGTCTCTTTTACTAACCGATGTTTCTAGAAAAACATATTCTGCCTTTTAATAACCGATGGTTCTAGAACAACGAGTTGTGTCTTTTACTAACCGATGTTTCTAGAGCGACATATTTTGTCTTTTAATAACTGATGGTAAAAGAAAAACACATTATTTGTTTTAATAACTAAAGGTTCTAGAATGATTCACACTACGTGCTCTACTTACTAATAGCAAACTGACTATAAACAATAAGATCATTGTCATCAATGTGGATGAGAATTTTTAGGAGTTATTGCTCCATATTTCTGTGTCGTATGGAAGAAACACGGGAAACTCTTATCAGGTAGTCTGATTATTGATGGTAACTCCTTATATATGGTGTCTAAATCGCCAATGAATCCAAGCTTTTCAAAAAGTGATTATAACGAATGTCGCCAGAGGATTAGAACTTGACTCTCCTGCACGCTAGCTGCGGATGTTATCACTGGATCGCATGTCGAGCTATATAGATTTTTAAATATAGAATAAGATTCTCTCTCTCTTTTATGCTCGATTGTACATGATGATGAGGATTTAATGTGTATAAATATATAATATAAATGTTATAGAACCATTATACGTGATATAGATACTTTGCGACACTATTCTCCAAGGCTAGCGGCCTGATGGCCAATTGGCTAGCGTTCTGGGACTTTGGTACCACAGGCTTTACCACCATCTCCAGGTACAGGTGGTGATCAATAATGATAAGTTGAAATCTCTTGGGTTTGGTTTGTCGATCTATGGTAATTTTTTGCATACTTTAGGCTAATTAGACAAGAACCGACAGTTTAACGTGGATTCCGAACCACTAAAAGCATCAATGACTCCACCAGGATTCGAAGCCTGTGGTACCAAAGGCCAGACCGCTAGCCGATTCTCAAATCTCTTAGGTGGAAATTTTAAATTTCTAGTATTATGTAATAAATTTTAATTCAAAAAATTAAAAATGTATAGTATTTATTCTGGTCATAATAACAGGAAAGTTATTTAGTTTCAGAATTGATACGGAATTTTAAATTTAATTTATTTCATTTTTGAGTGACATTGTTGATGAATTGGGTTTTAAAATAGGATTTAGAAAAATTCTTATTCAAGTTAATTTGAAATTCGTTTGCTTCCTTAGCTAAGAAACCAATTTTTTTTTTCATTTTCAAAAATTCAGAATCATCGTGAAGATATGAGAATATATTCTTATTTTCAATTTCTATAAGAATGAGTAGAACCTTGGAAAGTAGAGCCTCAGTAGTAGAATGGGTTGACAAAAAAGTACAATCGGTTTTTAACCATGCCCTTAAATGATAAAAACCGAAATGACTTTCTTGCCGATCCAATAGTTATTTCCTAAGGGAAAAAATGTTTTACAGTATATAGATAAAGGAGGTAAAATCAATACCGAATAGAAATTGTGTAGCTAAAGTCCATTGTATACACGATCGTTTTACTTAAAACACTCTACATTTATTTGAAATTCTTTAAATCTCTGAAAAATTATAAAAAAAAGTTTAGTTGGATTATTAATTTTACTGCAATATGTGAAAGACAATTTAAGATTATTTTTTTTTATCCTGATAAATATAGCCAATAATTCGAATTTTTTTTTTTTTTTGATGAATCGTTCGAATCTTTTTTTGATGAATCGTTCATTTTTTTGATGAATCGTTTAAATCTTTTTTTTTTATGAATAGTTCGAATTTATGTTTATTTTTGATGAATTGATCGAATCTTTTTTTTAATGAATCGTTCAATTTTTTTTTCTGATGAATCCTTCAAATCTTTTTTTATTTTTCTATCCATATATTTATATCCTTCAAAAGATTGAATGGTTGATCAATATTATTATGAATTGTTATGATCAATATTATTGTTATGATTCATGAGTTGTTAGGATCTGTATTGCTATGAATTGATGTGTTCGTTGCAACATTTTTCTCGTAACAATTGTAGATTAATTATTATTTTATTTGTCTATTTATTTACATATGTGTTATTTATTTGTCTTAAA
Organism: Caerostris darwini; assembly: GCA_021605075.1. NCBI lineage: Eukaryota > Metazoa > Arthropoda > Arachnida > Araneae > Araneidae > Caerostris > Caerostris darwini. The sequence continues at coordinate 1,155,289 of BPLQ01000176.1, forward strand.
GATTATACAAATAAAAATTAAGTTGAATTAATACATTTTACTTTCACGTATTTTTATATTGATAGTTATTTAAATATTACAAGAATACTTTTTAGAGAACTAACTTATGAATAAACCATTTTATGTGAAATAAATTTCATAAAAGAAACTAAATATTCGAATGAAAGTGATGCATTATCATTATAGAATTAAAATAATATTAGTAATTTGTATTTAACAAATAATTTGTATAATTACATGTTATACTCGTACAACAAGTAGTTATACAAATAATACTTACATAAAACAATATTATATATTGTAATACGGTACTATATATATAAAACAATACAATACTATAATACTTAAATATAATACGGTAATTTGTATAACTACTTGTTATACTCAGAAATAACAAGCAATTTGTATTTAAAACAGAAAATAAATTTTTGAAAAATATTTAATTAATTATAATTATATTCTGGGTTGTATTAGATGTTCTCAAATATAATAATTTCATAATGATAATTGTATACTAGTATATAATTGTTTCTTTTTTTTAATACATAAAGAGCATTGAATTAATTCCAGCTTTCGTATGCTATAAAATTCTTGTAATTCCTTTGATTTTTTAAAGGAATATTTAAAAAAAAACATTCTTGTTTGATCAATCAACAAGAATGTTTTATTTACTACATTCTATTTCTTTTCTTCACATTCATTTAAAACTAAAGAGTAAGAATTTAAAAAAAAAAAAAAAATTTAGAATACTTTTTCCCCTGAGGCGCGAAAACAAAAATCGAAGAACACCTTCTTTTAGTTTGTGAGAAAGCTAGAAAAAATAAATTGATTTACTAGTGAAAAAAAATTATATTTGAATTCATGATAAATAATTTAAAAGTAAAGGAATTAAATTTTTGTTCTAAATTCCTTTTGGTAAAAATAAAAAATAATAATCCTGTAAAATAATTAGGACTTTTTTTCAAATATTTTGACCATTGTAATATACGTAATAGACAGAAATTACATTATTTTCATTTAGTATGTTTGCCTTAATTAATTTATGATAATTTTTACTTAACAATAATGTTAAACAATATTTAAAAAGTTAGAATAATGCAATTTCTTCTATAAAATTCATTTTAAACAGTTAAGTGGATTAAATATTCGTCATTTGATATAAAAGTTCTCGATATAGGTAAAATTAGGCTATTTATTCAGTGATTTGTAAATGGAATATAAATAAATAATAATAAATATAATTTAGGAACATATTTTGATTTAATCATTTTCATCGATACTTTTTATCATTTATTGTAGGAATATCTGATGTCTCGTTAAAAAAAACCACTGTTAATCTATTTTTATAAGTAACTGTAGTAAAATGCTATGTATATACACTCAAGAACCAAAACATTACAACCACCCCTACATTTTGCAATGAACTCACCTGGATGACGTGGAAGGCACGTGATCAGGTGGAAGTGGTATTTAACTGGTATTAAGTGGTGGTATTAATCCATGCCAAGGCGGGTTGAAGCTGTGATGAGCGCCAAAGGTGGGCCAACTCGTTATTGACAGGTGGTCATAATGTTTTGGCTCTTGAGTGTAAATATGGGGACATACGTCTTCACCTACGGTTTCATGTATCTTCCTGGCTGCCCACTCTTTTATATGTATTTAACTATATGTATCGAGGTTAAAATTGACTGATGAGATCAACATAATATAAGCCATATATAAATGCTAAAATGCGCTAAATTGCCACAGTAAAAATTTGTAGCCAAATCCCTACAAATTTTATAATTTGTACAACTGCATTGGGAGTTAAAAACATATATGTTTTTACGTATATGTGTATGTGTGTGTGTTTTTAACTCCCAAATGCAATTCTAGTCTTCATTTTCTTGGTGTTTGTGTTCATCAATTGATTTTCTATTTTGTTGCTGCAGCTTATGCTCACTATGGATTTTGAACAAATTTTTATTGGGGCGATCTCCCTTTTGATTTCTGCATTGAAATGTTCTTTCCCTCTCTTTCTCTCTCATTATATATAATGTTCGTATCCCAGCAGCAAGCTTACAAAATATATATTGTATGATGTATCTATATGATTTTAGATGACATACAAATGCAGCTTTGGAAAAGTTTTGCTGATAAGTTACACAACGTAAGAGATTATGAGGGTTTTTTTATTCAACATGCACCAATAATGTAACAGGTGGGCTGAAAGGTTCGTAGGCTGACACATAGATGGCGCTACTAATATTAAATCCATATGATGTTTAGCACGCCCTAACCTTCAAAAGACATGTGTATAAATTTGACACCATAGCATTTTTAGTGAAGTTATAGCATTTTTAGTGTTCATCACATGCAATCCACTCGGATGACTGTCGATTGGTCTCTGGTGTGAAATGATGAAGCCATGTCACATATCGAGGCAAAAATTCGGGTTTATTACGATTGAACAGCTCCAAACACTGCTTAGAATCATCAATTCTTTGTTGTTTTGGGTCGATGGTGAGCTCGCGCGGCACCCACTTTGAACAGATCTTTCGCATATCCAAATATTCATTCACGATATGTCCAACACGTTCCTTTGATATCTTTAGGGTCTCAGCTATCTCAATCACCTTCACTTTACGGTTATCAGAAATTATTTTGTGGACTTTTTTGATGTTTTCGTCGATAACAGCCTCTTTGGGGCGTCCACAGCGTGCATCGTCCTCGGTGCTCATTTCGCCTCGTTTAAATTTAGCAAACCACTTCTCTACGGTTGATTTTCTTGATGCAAAGTCCGAATGATGTTTATCAAGCCAAGCCTTGGCTTCAATAGTATTTTTTTTCGCCAAAAAGCAATGCTTTATTAACACACGAAATTCCTTTTTATCCATTTTTTCAAACTAACAAAAGTTGCTTCACTAAAAATGCTATAACTCACATACTAATAGTGCAACAGCTGTCAAATTTATACACGTGTCTTTTGAAGGTTAGTGCTAATTAAAAATCATATGAATTTAATACTAGTAGTGCCATCTATGTGTCAGCCTATGAACATGTCAGCCCAACTGTTACATTGAAAATCTGCATCTGCTGGCAGCATACATTGCAGTCATAGCATTCAGAAATAAGACTACATGGTGAAAATGTTGGCCGTGCGTGAACGTTGCGTGCCAACAGTCAAACTGCCTGATGAGGTTTCTCCCCAATACGACATTCAAATGCAGGATATAATTATTTTGCCCATTTTTGGTATAATTGAATCATATAATAATAAAACTTATAATTAATTCTCTAATGAATTAATATATTTATAATTAAAATATACTAAAAATTCTATAACTCACACACTAATAGTGCAACAGCTGTCAAATTTATACACGTGTCTTTTGAAGGTTAGTGCTAATTAAAAATCATATGGATTTAATACTAGTAGTGCCATCTATGTGTCAGCTTACGAACTGTTCAGCCCACCTGTTAAAATGGTCAATTGTAACAAAGGTATACCATGGATGCATGTCGTTTTCAAATAGAATCCTCCACACGTTTCGGCAGGATATCCAGGTATATTTAACGCCGAACGATGGTATACGCGAACTTGGATTGTGTTTTAAAAGACATGCACAGTAACTTTTATATATGAAGTTCGGGTCTTGAACTCATAACTCATGACCCTCTCTCACATAACCACTAGACACACACATAACCACAGTTGCTCCTATGAGGAAGAATTGGGTATTTTGCAATACAGTAAATAAATATCAGATTTAACCAATAAATAACTTTAATAAAAAGTTCTACAATACTTAGATGTATCGAAAAGGTGCTCAATCCTTACTAAATTCGATACAACGCCAAACAAACCTTCCTGAGAAGAAAGAAAAGCTTTTTTTTTCGGGAAGAGGGTTGCCTTTTTTTCCCCTTGGAAATAAAAATCTTATTGATTCGAATGAGATTGCTTTCCCTTTGCTTCGAAAAGGTAGGTGAAGCAGAGAGGAGCGAAACTGAAATAGCACAGAAAGAGAATAGGGTTTTGGCCCCACGTAAGCCACATTACGATTCTGCTATTCCGGAATGGAATCTCCAGTTCTTTTCGATTATGTATGATGAGTTTTGCAGTGACCATTCGACTTGAAGGTGGACTCGAGCGAAAAAATCTCATTTGATTTGATTCTTCTTTTTTTTTTTTTTTTTTTTTTTGGAGGAGGAAAATTAATATTTTTATTTATAATTTTCGCTTGATTAACTTATGTCCGATATGCATTGGATGCATAACAAACATATATACAAAAAAAAAAAAAAAGAAATATATAAATAGATGACATTAATATCTTGCAATATAAATAAAAATCTTATTATTATTAAATTATTTATGTAACATTATGTGATGTCCAATTGATTACATACAGCTCATACAGCACACACTAATCTTGCATGTTAACAAATATATACAATTATAATAAACTATGTATATATACTACAGAGCCCAAAAAGTAAGACCAATTTTTTTTTCAAAAACTCTTTATTTATTCTTCCAAATTTATTTCATCGTCTTCAAAGTAATCGTCTACGGACACAATGCACTTATGCCAACTTTTTTTCCAATCCTCAATGCTTGCTAAAAAGTCAGGGATGGCCTTCAAAGCGCGCACCGATTCAAGTTGAATCTCTTCAATCGACTCAAAACGGTGTCCCCGGAGTGATCTTTTGAGTTTAGGGAATAGCCAGAAATCGCACGGGGTGATTACGGAGGTTGTGGAACGATATGTGTTTGCAATGCAGTGTCAATTGGCGCATTCAGTGTTTTCGATACCAAACGAGATTTGACGCGTTTGAGGCCCAAAATGGAATTGACCGATAATTTGAAATTCTAACATCATCAGAAAGGTCTCGAATTGTAAATCGGCGAATTTCAAGAGCCCAAATCTTTGGTTTTTTTAGACGTGAGCTTCGTCGATTGAAGTTGATGGTCGACCAGAGGGCTCTTCGTCTTCAACGCGTTCTCTGCCTTCTTTGAACTGCTTATACCACTTGTAAACATTTCTTTCCGATATAGAACTGCTCACCGAATGTCTTCTGCAACATTCTATACGCTTGCGCAAACAAAATTTCATGCAAGTTCTTTGCACAATTAATTCAAACATTTCGAAAATCGCCGGAATCAGTTTTAGCATCTCACAAAACCAAGCATAACTCAAACACTAAAGGAATTTTGTCGTCAAATTTCACACAGATGTCAAGGACAATGCCAGCAACCTAAAAAAAAAGAAATTGAAATTCCATAAGCCCCGCGAATTTTAAATTAAAAACTGGTCTTACTTTTTGGACACAGTAGTATATGTGTACAAATTGTACATAACATGTAGATATTACAAACGATTCATACAAAGTACCATCAAACAATCAATTGAAATCAATTTCAGTCAAATAAAAGTTAAAATAATCTTTTCACATATTTCAATTAGTCATGTGTGAACATGCTACACTAGACTAATACACATGGAGTTACACTCAAGAGCCAAAACATTATGACCACCTGTCAATGACGAGTTGGCCTACCTTTGGCGCGCAACACAGCTTCAACCTGCCTTGGCATGGATGCCGCAAGTCCTTGGTAGATGGCCGGAGACAGATGTTTAAGTAACGGTCACGCAAATCCGAGATATTGCGAATTGGTGGTCTTTGAACTCTGAGCTGCCGTCCCAGGACATTCCAAATGTGTTCTATCGGAATTGATATCCGGTGAGTTAGGCGGCCAGGACATTAACTGGAATTCAGCATCTTGTTCCTGGAACCACTCCAACACAATTTTAGCATTGTGACAAGGTGCGTTGTCCTGTTGGAGCATTCCATTTCCAGCTGGAAAAACAGAGGCCATGTAAGGTTGAAACTGGTCCTCAATGATGTTCAGATACCCTGTAGCATTCATGGTTTGCTCTACCACAACCACGGGTCCCAGAGACGTCCAATAGAACGTCCCCCAAAGCATAATACTGCCACCACCGGCCTATGTATGACCTACTGTACAGTGAGGGAGCAACTGCTCGCCTGGAAGACGGCGTATCCTGACACGGCCTCCGACGTGATGAATGACAAACCGTGATTCATCTGACCAGGCAACTCTCTCCCACTGATCCATGGACCAGTCATGTTCCCGGGCCCAGCGCAGGCGCAGTTGGCGATGACACTTGGTCAGCAAAGGCACACGAGTGGGACGTTTGCTGCTTAGCCCCATATCCAACAGTGTCCGCTGAACAGTGTGCTCCGATACTATTCTACTTGGCCCTGCATTGTATTGGGCTGTCAGCTGAGCCACTGTTTGCTCCGGCTTTGCTTCACCATGCGAGACAGTCTCCGACGACCTTTTCTTTGATAGCGTGTGGACGTCCAACGCCATGTCGTCTACTGCTGGATTCACCGTCATTCATCCACTTTGCATAAATACTAACAACTGTAGTTCGCGAACAACCCACAAGTCGTGCAGTTTCGGAAATACTTGTTCCGAGCCTTCGAGCCATTACAATCTGCCCTCTATCAAAGTCGCTTAGATCTGCAGCCTTTCCCAACACACACAGAAGTAAGTGAAAAAATGATTCTTCAAACTCTCCAGCAGCAGTTAAATACGACTTCCACCTGATCACGTGCCTTCCACGTCATCCAGGTGAGTTCATTGCAAAATGTAGGGGTGGTCATAATGTTTTGGCTCTTGAGTGCATACCAATGTTCAATAATCTAAGAAATGTTTGAAGCAATTGGTCAAAATACAAGAAGAACGAGAATTCTACACTTTAGGGTGCACTTGCTTATCTGGCGATTTTTTCCCTTGCGATTGCGATCTACTTGTTTGGATACTGTACTTACGGTTCGGATTTCCCAAGTATCTTATCAGCGTCAAATGGAATATTTAAAACTGCAATATTTTGCAGCAGCAGTGGAAATTTTGTTTGTTTAGGAGAGGACATGACGAAAACTGCAAGGGGAAAAAATCGTCAAATAAATAAGTGGAATTCTAAAGTGCAGAACTTCCGTTCTTCTAGTATTCTAACCAATTGCCTCATAAATATCTTGGGTTATGGAACAGTGATATACTCCTATGTGTATATGATGACCGAGTATGTTCACACATGATAAATTAAAATTCGTGAAAGGATTTCAATTTTTTAAAATTTTTATTTAGTTGAAATTGTTTCGATTGATGCTGAAGTCGATTGTTTGATGGTGGCCCACTGGCGTATTCATGAATAGCGAACCGACTGTAAAGGGGAGGATTTTTTGTTGAGAACTGTCCCTTATTTTCATGTCGTATGCGAGAATGGTAGGAAAAACCCCACCAGGCAACGTGATTGTGGATACAAAACACTTTTACATGTTGCTTAAATAGCCATTTAGTATTTTCTTTTCTGAAAGTAGTGATTGATACCACTTCTGCCAACGGATAAGAACCTGAGTTCTTCTGCAAACTAGCTGCGAACGTTCGCACTGAGCTGTTAATTGGCATTTTCGCATTTAGATTTGATTTTAACGTAATGAAATTTAGGTTTAATCTGTAGGCACTGTCATAATTAAAGAGTTTGTTTCCTTTTATTTTAAAAATGCAGGGAATTTTCAAAATATACAAATGATACTTTTCAAATCGAGAATACTTTCCAGAAGAGAAATTAATACTGGAATTATTTGGCTACTCTTGCAGAATAGCCACAGTTGCTAGAAATGGTTGTGAGACCATCTGGTGAATGCGAATTTGAACTTTTTTGAGTTCAAATTCCTCTGAAATTAACATTATTCAGAAAGAATGTGTAAATGAAAGTTTAATTTAAATTTAAGATTCTTCATGTTTTAGATGCACCTTAACGTTTTGTTTTGCAGGTTGATTATTAATGAGTAGATAATTTAAAAATGGAGATCAAAAGGAACGATAGTTTGTGTTAGGCTAAATAGATAAAGAAAAGAAACAAGAGTTCGTGTGTGCACATCAAACACATATTTCCGATCTCGAACCCTGTAATTTTTATGTATTCATATATCAAAACCTTTCGAAAGTGATCTTATCAAAAAAAGAAATCCAAAGTGTGATTTGAATGTTGAATGGTAATTTTTTCAAAAAAATACTCATAAATATTCATAACACATTGCGATAAATATTGACATAAACTTGGTGATTATATGTAAAAGCACCCCATGCGCTGAATTTCAAATAAAAGAAAGTTAAAACATTCCTTACATATTTTTTACAAATAAAAGAAAGTTAAAACATTCCTTACATATTTTTTATGTAATTTCACCCAATGCTTTGATATCCTTGAACGTTTTGTTTAATATTCTTCTTTTTCTTGGTTAATACTTTTGAACAGCGAAATGCTGTAATTATAAAATTTCAGGCTTTTTATTTTATGTTAAAAGAATTCTTTAACGATAATTGCTGAAAAAAGTAAGTAAACATCAGTAGTTAAGTAAAGGTATTAAAAATAAAAGTTGATTATATTTCCAAATAATTTTTTTCCAATAAATTCCATAGTGTAAGATTTACCAAGGGCGTAACCCAGAACACCCAAGCATCCACGTGAAGAATGGGGATAGTTTGCATATCTTAAAATATTTACAAAATTACTAAAATTATCTATATTTGCATAATTTAACCTAAAATTATACAGACAAAAATCAGTTTTCAATGCTTAAGAGTATATTATTTAAATTATTTAAATAAGGATATGTCTTTTTTGAAATGAGCATAAGTTATGAAGAATTTCATCATTTCCACAATTGAGAATATTTATTTCGAGGATACAAAAAAGCCATAAAAAAGATAATAAATGTAAGATTTTCAGTACGTTCATAATAATAGATAATCATTAAAAATGTTATTATCACTAGAGAAAACATTTTTTTAAAGTTAAGGAAATTATTATTACTAATACAAATATTTTAATAAAACATTAAATATGAATAACGAAAAAAGATTAAAATTTTTTTTTAGATATCAATATGCTATAAAGATTTTTAAGTATCTTCAAAATATTGATGAATATTCAAATCTATGAGAATTAGGAGTTCCAGAAATGCTCACCCTGAACAACCCTATCTAAGGAAAGATAATCATTAAAAAATAATCATCATAGAATAACTATTTCTATGATTGGAATAACCATGTCTATGGAAGAGATAATTGGAATACCTCATATCCATGGAAGAGATAAATGGGATACTTTACAACTATGGAAGGGATAATTGGGATATCTCATATCTATGGAAGAGATAATTGGGATACTTCACTACTATGCAAGGGATAATTGGGATACCTTATATCCATGGAAGAGATAAATGGGATACTTTACAACTATGGAAAGGTTAACTGGGATACCTCATATATATGCAAGGGATAATTGGGATACCTCATATCTATGAAAGAGATAATTGGGATTCCTCATATCTATGAAAGATATAATTGGGATTAATCATATCTATTGAAGGGATGATTGGGATACCTCATATCTATGGAAGGAATAATTAGGATATGTCAAATCTATAGAAGATGATAATTGTGATACCTCATATATATGGAAGGGATAATTGGGTTACCTTATATCTATGGAAGGGATAATTTGGATGCCTCATATCTACGAAAGGAATGAGTAAGATACCTAAGGGAGATAATACCTGTTATGGGATAATTGGAATACCTCATATCTACAGTAGGGATAATTGGGATACCTCATAACTACAAAAGGGAGTTTTTTTTAGTTCCCTGAATGCCCTACAGAACGGTGATGACATCTTTTTTATTCATCACTATTTGCAATACCTATTGAGGAACATGAAACCCTATTGTGAAAAAACCTCGGTTATTGAAGAATAGATCTTAAATAATTTCTATTTATTCTTAAAATACATTTTTGTTGTAATGTCTAGTAGCAGTTTTGAAATTCATTTTCTAAAGTAAAAAAAAAAACATTTATTCACTCCACAACGTCGATATATTTCGTAGAGGAAATTAAACAGGACAAGCTAATTACAATTCTATACATCTTTTAAGCGTTTGTTAATTTATATGATAACGTGATTGAAAGTTTTCAGGCAGTTTTCAATTAAAAGTTTGAAATTAAAGCTACGAAGTTTGAAATTAAATTTGAAGTTATTTTTTTCCCCTAACCAATTTCAATGGATTAATTTTTTTCCCGTTTCTTTTTGTAATGGGCACTGGCTCGTTATCTCCTTCCAAATTATATTCTACCATTTTTTTTTATTTCGCCATTTGCTTAGAATATCATGGAAATTTTTTTTTTACGCTAAGATTAATCTTAATTTAAATATTTTTTTTTCTTACGCTAAGAAATAAATTAGTCTTTAACTTTTCACTGATGAAATAATTAAGGACAGAAATGATCTGAGTACGAAGTCAGTGAATATGGTTCGAGTATCCCAGGAGACAGTGTAATTCAAGATTTGTGCTCTTCGGGTAGTTTTTTAAAATTACTTATGAAAGAAAATATGTTAAAATGTGCTCCAATTAAATATTTATTATTAAAAGTTTGTAGTAAAAGATATAATTTTTACTAAAATTTAATTTCAGATATTTTCGTTTTTTGATTTCTGCAATATGTATTTAAATTTTTTTATGAATGGAATGTTCTTCTGATGATAATTTGGATACCTCATATCTTTGGCAGGGATGATTGGGATACTTCATATCTAAGGAAGGGATGATTGGAATTCCTCATACCAATGGAAGGGATAATTGGAATTCCTCATGCCTATGGAAGGGATAATTGGAATTCCTCATGCCAATGGAAGGGATAATTGAAATTCCTCATGCCTATGGAAGGGATAATTGGAATTCCTCATGCCTATGGAAGGGATAATTGGAATTCCTCATGCCTATGGAAGGGATAATTGAAATTCCTCATGCCTATGGAAGGGATAATTGGTATACCTCATATCTGTGGAAGGGATAATTGGAAAAAGTCATATCTACAAAAGAGAGTTTTTTTAATTTCCTGAATGCCCGACATAACGGTAATAAACATATCTTTATGTATGACTATTTGCAATAATTATTGAGGAACATGAGATCCTGTTGTGGAAAAAACCCGGTTATTGATGAATAGATCTTGAATAAATTATAATTATTCTCATAATACATTTTTATTGTGATGTCTAGCAGCAGATTGGAAATTTCTCTTATAAAGTAAAAAAAAGTCACTTATTGACTCCACAGCGTCGCTATATTTCGCAGACGAAGTTAAACAGGACCAGCTAATTAGAATTCTATACATCTTTTAAACGTTTGTTAATTTATATGATAACGTGATTGAAAGTATTCAAGCCATTTCCAATTAAAAAAGAGCTGCAAAGTTTGAAATTAAATTTTGAAGTTTTTTTTTTTTTTTTTTACTAACCAATTTCAATGGAATCCTTTTTTTTTCCCCTATTTCTTTTTGTAATGAGCTGCTCTGACTCATTATCTCCTTCCAAATTATATTCTACCATTTTTTTTTAACCGTTTGCTTAGAGTATCATGATATTTTTTCTTTTTTGCTGAGATTAATCTTAAGTTAAATATTTTTTTTCTTACGTTAAGAAATAAATTAGTCTTTAACTTTTCACTGGTGAAATAATTAAGAACAGAAATGATCCGAGTATGGAGTCAGTGAAAAGGGTTCGAGTCTCCCAGAAGATAAAAATTGGTGCTCTTTTGAGATGATTCGGGTAATTTTTTAAACTACTTATGAAAAGAAATATGTTAAAATGTGGTCCAATTAAATATTTACTATTAAAAGTTTGTAGTAAAAGATATAACTTTTAATAAAAACTTAATTTCAGATATTTTCGTTTTTTGATTTTTGCAATCTGCATTTAAATTTTTTATGAATGGAATGTTCGTCTTTTTTAAATTAGGTACTTTGTGTAGGTAGAAAAAGAAAAGATTAATATTGGTGGTACTTTCAGAGGTACTTTATGCCTATGGAAGGGATAATTGGAAACCTCATATCTATGGAAGGGATAATTGGGATACCTCATATCTATGAAATGGAAAATTGGGATACCTCATATTTATCGCAGGGTTAATTGGGACACCTGATATCTATGGAAGGGATGATTGGGATACCTCATATCTATAGAAGGGATGATTCGGATACATCTATGGAAGGAATAAGTAGGATACCTCATACTTATGGGAGGGATAATTAGGATACCTCATACTTATGGAAAGGGATAAGTAGGCTACCTCATAAGGGATATTTGGGATACCTCATATCTATAAAAGGGATAATTGGGATACCTCATATCTATGAAATTGATAATTGGGATACCTCTTATTTACAATAGAGAGTTTTCTAAGTTTCCTGAATGTCCTACAGAAAGATAACATATTTTTATGACTACTTGCAATAATTATTGAGGAACATGAGACCCTGTTTTGAAAAAAACCCGGATATTCGTGGACAGATCATGAATGATTTCTAATGTTTCTCATAATACATTTTTATTATACTGTCTAGTAGAAGTTTTGAAATTTATCTTATAAAGGATAAAAAATAATTTTCACTCCAAAACTACACTTCATTTCGTAGAGGAAATTAAACAGGATAGTTAATTACGATTCTATACATCTTTTAAACGTTTGTTAATTTATATGATAACTTGATTAAAAGTATTCAAGCAGTTTTCAATTAAAAGAGTGCCGAAAAGTTTGAAATTAAATTTTAAAGTTTTTTTTTTTTTACTAACAAATTTCAATGGAATCCTTTTTTTTCCATTTCTTTTTGTAATGAGCTGCTCTGACTCATTATCTCCTTCCAAATTATATTTTACCATGTTTTTTATTTCGCCATTTGCTTAGAATATCATGATATTTTCTTTTAAGCTCAGATTAATCTTAATTTAAATATTTTTTTCTTAAGCTAAGAAATAAATTAGTCTTTAACTTTTCACTGATGAAATAATTAAGGACAGAAATGATCTGAGTACTGAGTCAGTGAAAATGGTTCGAATATTCCCAAGAGGTAAAGTAATTCAAGATTTGGGCTCTTTTAAAGATGATTCGTATAGCTTTTTTAAATTACTTGTGAAAGGAAATACGTTAAAATGTGGACCAATTAAATATTTATTATTAAAAGTTTGTAGTAAAAGATATAACTTTTAATAAAAACTTATTTTCAGATATTTTCGTTTTTTTTTATTTTTACAATCTGCATTTTAATTTTTTATGGATGGAATGATCTTCTATATCTATGATAATTCGATACCTCATACATATGGAAGGGATAATTGGGATACCTCATACTTATGGAAGGGATAATTGGGATACCACATACATATGGAAGGGATATTTGGGATAACTCATATCTGTGGAAGGGATAATTGGGATACCATATATCTATGGAAGGGATAATTGGGATACCTCATACCTACTGCAGGGAAAGTTGAGATACCACATATTTATTGAAGGGATAATTGGGATACCTCATATATATTGAAGCGATAATTGAGATACCTCAAACCTATGGAAGGGATAATTGGAATACCTCATATCTATGTAAGGGATATTTGGAATACTTCATATCTATGGAAGGGATAATTGGAGACGCCGTATCTACAAAAGAGAATTTGTTTATTTTAATGAATCTTTATTCATGCCTATTTGCAAAACTTATTCAGGAATATGAGACCCTATTGTGAAAAAGCCCTGATATTGGTGGACAGATCTTAAATGATTTCTAATTATATTTTTACATATTTATTGAAATGTCTAGGAACAGTTTTGAAATTTCGCTTATAAATTTAAAAAAAAAAATAACCATAACGTCGCTATAAATCTCGAGAGGAAATTAAACAGGACTAGCTAATTACAATTCTATACATCTTTTAAACGTTTGTTAATTTATATGATAACGTGATTGAAAGTATTCAAGTAGTTATCAATTAAAAGAGAGCTGCAAAGTTTGAAATTAAATTTTGAAGTTATTATTTTTTTTTTTACTAACCAATTTCAATGGATTAATTTTTTTCCCCATTTCTTTTCGTAATGATCTCAGACTCATTATCTCCTTCCAAATTATATTCTACCATTTTTTTTAACCGTTTGCTTAGAGTATCATGATATTTTTTCTTTTACACTTAGATTAACCTTAATTTAAATAATTTTTTTTCTTAAGCTAAGAAATAAATTAGTCTTTAACTTTTCACTGATGAAATAATTAAGAACAGAAATGATCCGAGTACGTAGTCAGTGAAAATGGTTCGAGTATTCCCAGGAGATAATGTAATTCAAGATTTGTGCTCTTCGGGTAGTTTTTGTAAAATACTTATGAAAGGATATATGATCAAATGTGGTTCAATTAAATATTTATTATTAAAAGTTTGTAGTAAAAGATATAAGTTTTAATAAAAACTCAATTTCAGATATTTTCCTTGATTTCTACAATCTGAATTTTAATTTTGTTATGAATGGAATATTTTTTTAATTAGGTACTTCGTGTCGATTAGAAATAAAAAAAAGTAATATATATATATAAAAATGTACGTCAATTCCTACTTTTTTCACTATATTACAGAAAGTCCTTTATAAATAATTTTCATTCATTTTTTTAAACTTATCTGGCGCCCTCTATTGGTAGATATATGCAACTTAAATCTCAAAATACTATAATTAATTAATAAAATTTAATGTATGAATTAATATTTGAAAAATCCGTATTAACATCAAGTGTCATTCACTACAATTGTCAAAAACTGTATTTGAACTTGAGTGGATGAATAAAAAGTGTTTTATGAACGATTGAAAATTTGAACAAGATATATATAGGGAGAGCGTGGGCTAATAGAAAGAATTGAATAAGGTTAATATCTGGGACACTTTCAGAGGTAACGGTACGAATTTGCACGTTTCGTGAGATCTCCAACGAACTTCAATTATTAACTTCTATCTCATTATTTTTCAATCGCTACCGAGTCTCCAGTTTTTTAAAGTGACTGCAAAGTATACGAAAGGTTCAAACTGAGGCTTGACGGCCGAATGAGTGGAAAATGCAACTTCTATATTCTGTAATTGATATCGACTAATATTTTTCCTTACTAGTGGTTAGTCCAGTGCTATGGTTCTCGATGCCCCAGGTTTTGGATTTGAGTCCTGGAGATGCCACGGATGTTTGTCGTGGTTCGGAATCCACTTTAAACTGTAGGCTCTAGTCAAAGATGACTGTAGAGCGTTGGGCGGACAACCCTACCCCGTCAAAACAAAACATCTCATGTTTCGAAATATGCCAGTAGGCAGACGGCCTTGATCCACAATGAGGCTTTTGCGCCAATCATGATGATGATGAGTTATATGTCTAATTCTCTGGCTCTCGGTGCCCCCGGTTTTAGATTCGAGTCCTGCAAATGCCATTGATGTTTGTAGTGGTACGGAATGCCCTTTAAACCTTTGTTTGCGAATTATAACTGTAGCGCGTAGGGATGACAATCTTACTCCGTAAATGATTTCTTACCCCGTAAAGAAATAACATCTCGCACTGAGCTGTTAATAGGTTACTTTTGCATTTAGATTTGATTTTAAAATAGTGAATTTTAAGTTTAGTCTAAAGGCATTGTTATAATTGAACAGTTTGATTCCTTTTATTTCAAAAATTTAGGAATTTTTCAAAATCTACAAATGACATTTCCCAGAACTTTCATGGCGATTAAATAATAGGAAAATTAATACTGTAATCACATGGCTCCTAATAAGATTAATCTTAATATAAATATTTTTTCTCTTGCGTTAAGAAATAAATTAGTCTTTAACTTTTCACTGATGAAATAATTAAGGACAGAAATAATCTGAGTATGGAGTCAGTGAAAATTGTTTGAGTGTCCCAGGAGGTAAAGTAATTCAAAATTTGTGCTCTTTTTAAGATGATTCGGGTAAGTTTTTAAAATTACTTATGAAAGGAAATACGTTAAAATTTGGAGCAATTAAATATTTATTATTAAAAGTTTGTAGTGAAAAATATAACTTTTAATAAAAACTTAATTTCAGATATTTTCGTTTTATGATTTCTACAATCTGCATTTAAATTTTTTTATGAATGGAATGTCCTTATTTAAATTAAGTGCTTCGTGCAGGTAGAAAAAAAAAGATTAATATCTGGGGCTCTTTCAGAGGGAATGGTCCGAATTTGCATGATGCGTGATATTAGCAACGAACTGCATTTATCAATGCGAGATTCTAACTTATAACGTTTTAATAGTCACTGAATATCACGCTTTTTAAAGTGGCTGCAAACTGGGATCTGATGGTCCCAATAATGGAAATGATGTTTGTAAAATGTTTTATGTAATAATACTATTAAATTCGCACACATTTATATAAATATATATAAATCTCTTCTTCTTCATTGGCACAACACCCTATCGTGGGCCAAAGTCAACTGCCTACTGGTAGATTTCGAAATAGATGTTTCCTTTTTACTGGTAGGGTTGACAGCCCTACGCCCAATACTCCACAGGCATATTAGACTAGGACCTACGGTTTAAAGTGGACTCCAAACATCTACAAACATCCATAGCACCATATGTATATATATATATATATATTATATATTACACTGATGGATGGATGGATGGAGGGATGGACGGACGTATCTATCTGGATGCCACAGGTTTCAGGTCCATGTCCCTGCGGTACCATGGATGCTTGTAGTGATTGGGAATCCGTTTTAAACTGTAGGATCATGTCTAATATAACTGTAGTATGTTGGATGTATGGCTGACAATCCTACCCTGTAAAAAGATAACATCTCCTGTCCTCCCCTGTAGACATAGGGCCTATCCCCATAATGGGGCAGTGGCACCAATGAAGAGGCAAACTGTATTATCAGCAGAAATCGTGTCCTTGCTAATTCTACATAATGCTAATATCATGTTAATGCTAATAATGGAAATGTTAATATCACGTAAATGTTAAATGTTTATGTCGGAGATGTTAATATCATGTAAATGTTAAATGTTTATCACAGAAACGTTAATATCATCTTAACTCTGCATACTATTAGTTGAGTAAATTGGGTTTGAGGAGTGTTCAGAGGACATTTGTGTACGAATAATCAACACAACTTTTCGGGTTAAGAATATTTGTTAACTGTTGAAAATTAGAATTTTTGGGTCCGTATTGTTGAAGTATTTAAATAATACTTACTTTTATGTTATTAAATTATAATAAAGTATTAATAATTTAAAATGATCAAATTTTTTCGAAATTTTCATGTGTGCTTTTTTTTTAAATGGCGAGAAAAAATGTAAATTTCTTCCAGGATTTTTTTTTTTTTTTGCAAATATATTATCTGTAATAGTTGGTTAACAAATTGCGGAATAAAATCGTTCTTATATTTTACTTTTTTTTAAGATATCGTTAGTTTTATATTAGTATTATCTTATAAAATTTTACACGATTCAGTAATATTACTAAAACTCGGTATTTCTGTTAGATTCTGATGAAGTTATTTGTGAGCAGGAAAGATCTTTTTGGCACGAAAAAAATCAAGACAACACCACCAAAAAAATGGATGGGAAAATAAATTTTGATCAGATCTTCTATAGGATAAATAAAAATAAATAAAAAGGATAAATTCGTCTTATTCCTCATCGCAGCAACAGCCCGATGGTGTTGCCTAATAATAGATTTCGAGGCAGGAGGTGTTTTACTTTTTACGGGGTAGGGTTGTCCGCCCTATGTCCAACGCTCTACAGTCATATTTGAGTGGGACCTACGATTTAAAGTGGATTCTGAATCGCTACAAACCTCTCTCTATGGCACCAAACTTTCTGCACCTATGGTCAGAGGTCTAGTCACTCGGTCCTCAGACAAAAAAAGGTAAATTTTTATTCGAAAATATGAGCAATCTTAATAAACATTTGAACCATTTTTCAGCAAAATTTAAAAATAAATGGCATTATTGCAACATAATAGGAAAAATATTTTATTTAAAAATAAGAATTGATTAAATGTAACCTTTTCATTTGTCTGTAATGAATAAACATTTCTCCTTATTCAGTTTCATTGTTATTTTCTTTATCGCTTCAAGAATTTCAAAACAGAAACTCCAATTGCTGGGTTATCTTTAGAATAAATAAGAGTTCGTAAGCTTCTTGTGAAGTTTTTAAAAAATAAGTATCATACTATATCAAGTAAATATGACACTGATTATTATTGCTAAAGAACTGATTAAAAACAATGATGATCCTTATAGAGTACAAACTGTCAATACATGGTGAATAATTTCATCTCTGAATTCCTATCAAATATACAGCTATTTAAAAAAGGCTCAAGAGACAATGTTTAAGGATTTTAAAAGATATTTTGAATGAAAATGTTGGAGAGAGAAATGTAGCGAATGTATTTTTCACGCTCTCCTAATATCTTTTGACCCACTTAATGACAAGCTTGAGGCAACGTCTTTAAAATTGCTTTTAATCCCTAAAGAAGTTCTGGACTTTTTAAAAATACAAGAGGTTTCAGAATCTATGGGGGAAAGAAGTGAATCGAATTAAAAAATCGATTCAAAAGAATCAGTTTGTTTGCTGATGATTGATTGATTCAGATAACGTTTTTAATTATAGCTGAATTTTTAATTGTGTTTGCAAGGCATATATTGTTCACTTCTGTTGTTAGTTAAAATGAGTGATTGCTATTTACCAATAATGATTGTTTTTCATAATTAATGCCCCTAATTTATTACTTAATTCTGCGTTTAATATTATCTCTTATTTATATATAGTAAAGTATATATTTTGAATACACTTTAAAAGGTAGGTTCCGGTCTAATATGACGGTAGTTAGGCTAACAATCCTACCCCTTAAAAAGAAACCATCTTCTGTCTCGAAATCTACATGGGGTTGTTGCTCCATTAAAGAAGAAGAAAACATATATTTTAGGTTAAAACATGTAGCTTGAAAACTAAATTTTGTTATCAAATTTAATATGAAAAAAGTCTTTTGAAAATAATTTTAGTAACATTAATAAAACAAGTACTATACAATCAAAATAAAATTATACATATTTTTTAGTTAGCTTATATTTGGTATGCTGCTATTCTTGTTTATTAAATATAATGATAAAAGTATAGATTTGGAGAAAATAAACATCAAACAATCATACTGCTGTTTCATATTCTTATACTATCCTCATGTTCTGTGAGTTATTTGTCAACCGCTGCCTCCTTAAAACAGTGATCTGATACTGATACTATACTATATCTGATACTATTCCAGCAAATATTGTCAACTTTCGGGTATCTCACGATTTTTCCACTATCCTGGTGCTTTTATCCAAATTGTATATCATCTCTAGTATAAAGACGTATTATGATTAAACTACGCGCAAACCAGAATACACATGTTGTACGCAGTCTCCACATATTGTTTCAATTACTACCGAGATTCTGCTTTTTAAAAAAAAACAGCGACTGGAACACATACTACCAGCGACAACAGGAGTTTCTTGCATTCTCATGCTAGGTCAGCATATTGCTATTTGGCTAAATTTTAGTTTATTTTTCTCCGAAAGTAATTCATTAATTAAATTTATCCATTCATTAAAACTTTTTACTATCAATTTTAACCAAAATTAATAACAAATAATAAATAGGTGTACAGAATCACAGAAAAAATAATTACTTTAAAAAAGGCAAGTTACTTCAATACTTAAGACGTTAAAGTTCTCTGTTCTCTGTCTCTAGAGACAAACAGAACTGATAACTTTTGAAAAAAAAGATAAAAGGAGATTCTCAAAAGATTAAGTAAAAAAAAAAGTTCTTTATATTAAGATAAACAGTAATGAGATTTTGTGAAATCCTACTGTAAGGATCATGATTTACAGATTTGTTTCCGAGATCGTACCTTGAAGTTTTTGTATTGCCGAAGTGAGCATATGGATTTGAATTCAAATGGTAATTACGTACTAGAAGTAGATTTCTCGTCTTTTACACATCAACGATACTCTCTGTTGGGTCGTTTCTAGACAAAATTATTCAATGCCTTCTAAAATTTCATTTGTTCGTTTAATCTGTATAGAAAATTTCATTAGCATTTGGATAAGTCTTTCTTGATGTTTAGTGTTTTTGCTTAGAATGCATAATATCAAGAAATTCACCTCATATACAAATTTATACAATAACATAACATGTGGGCTTAAAAGCTCATAGGCTGACACATAGATGGCGCTACTAGTATTAAATCCGTATGATTTTTAGTCAGCCCTGACCTTCAAAAGACACGTGTGTAAATGTAACAGCTGCTGCACTATTAGTATGTGAGTTATGGCATTTTTAGTGAAGTTATAGCATTTTTAGTGTTCATCACGTGCAGTCCATTCGGCTGACTGTCGATTGGACTTCGGTGTGAAATGATGGAGCCATATTTCATCTATTGTCACATATCGACGCAAAGATTCTGGTTTATTACGATTAAACAGCTCCAAACACTGCTTAGAATCATCAATTCGTTGTTGTTTTGGGTCGATTGTGAGCTCGCGCAGCACCCACTTTGAACAGAGCTTTCGCATATTCAAATATTCATTCAAGATATGTCCACGTTCCTTTGACATCTTTAGGGTTTCAGCTATCTCAATCAACTTCACTTTACGGTTATCAGAAATTATTTTGTGGACGTTTTTGATGTTTTCGTCTTTAACAGCCTCTTTGGGGCGTCCACTGCGTGCATCGTCCTCGGTGCTAATTTCTCATCGTTTAAATTTAGCAAACCACTTCTCTACTGTTGATTTTCCTGGTGCAAAGTCCAAATAATGTTTATCAAGCCAAGCATTGGCTTCAATAGTATTTTTTTGCCAAAAAGCAATGCTTTAATTAACACACGAAATTCCTTTTTATCCATTTTTTCAAACTAACAAAAGTTACTTCACTAAAAATGCTATAGCTCACATACTAATAGTGCAACAGCTGTCACATTTATACACGTGTCTTTTGAAGGGGAGGGCTAATACTAGTAGCGCATCTATTTGTTAGCCTACGAACATGTCAGCCCAACTGTTATAGTTAAATAAGTCCTTCTTGATATCATTTGGATAAACCCTTTTTGGTGCGTAGTTTTTTTTATTTAGAATGCATACTATCAAGAATATTAATTCATATTTAATTAAATATTATTGTATATTATATTACAATGTTTACACATCACAAGGCAAAATCCTGAAAAAATTTTGTCTTTTAAATAACTTAAATAGGATTATTATGAAATATTTGATGTTTTTAAACAAAGAAGAATTTCCGCACATTTTCTAAATAGTTTCAAAATCTAAAATAAGAATTAACGTGAAATTTTATTTAGATACCGTTTCCTATTCAGCAGTTATATTCCAAATTTCAAATAAATGCAAATTACGTAAAACTTTATATTTTAAACTATGGATAAATAAATAATAGGAATTTTCTTAAAATAATTTAATTGATAAAGATTTTATTTAATAGATTTTATTACTGAAAAAATTTATTTATTGAAATGAACATCGATACTACTTTAAAAAAAAAAAAAAAAAAACTATGCTTACCATCATTAAAAGTAAGTTTTGTTGTTGTTTCTTACCCCACTTGGGCGACAGCAACATCCAGACCAAATTTATGAACCCGTGTGGTTTCATGGAAGGAGGGAAACTGAGGGGGGGGGACAAGGAAAAGTCTTCTTGGAAGGCTACAGGGAGGAACAATCCCGCATTTGATAGCAGGTTTAGGTTCGAATCCTGGCGGGGGCATGGAAGTTTGTGAGTGGTTCGGAATTCACGTTAAACTGTAGGTCCCAGTCTGTTTAGCACAAAGTGTGCACAAGATGACCGCAGAGTGACAAACCAAACCAAACCAAACCAACCGCATTTGCTAACGGGAAGGCTATCTGGATGAACTATCCCGCATTTACGTGTGGTAGGGGAGAACCCGGAAAACTTCCACCAGGTAGTCCGACTCATGGGGCAAGATGCCGAACATCCCAAATGCCATCGAATCTCCTAGTCTTTGAAACAGTGTTTACAACAAAGCCGCCAGCTGATTGTACCTCATCTGATCAGCGGAGCACGTTGCCAATGAGCCACTAGTCGGGCAAAAGTAAGTTTTAATTAAATTAAATATTTCTGAAATCTAAGAAATAATTTAGTTCTGCCTTTAGCAAAATTTCACATTTTAAAATCTCCCTTTCAAAAATGTCAAACTTTAATTCTAGAATATGTCATTAAAGAAGGCTTTTTTTTAAAAAAGAAATCTATTGTGAGAATATTAAATGTTTATTTTTAATAATATTCATAGTAAGTTAATTTTAAAAATTAATTGAAAGTATTTTAAGAATTCTGCTTAAATGAAGTTTTTTCTTCAAAAATTAGAGAAAAAAAAATTAATTAATACGAAAAAAAATCATACCTAGAGAATAACAACTTTTAATGATGTTAACGAAAATTAAAAGAAAATAATAAAAGGCGTTAAATTATTTTCACTTTTTTTATTTCACATTGAAAGTTAATAAACTGAAAAAACTCGTCTTTTTCATTTAATTGAAATTTCTTAAAATAGGTTTGGATTTAAAAAAATAATAATTGAACTTTAACGAATTTTTAATGTTTCCAGGTTTTGTTTTTCAAAGATTTAACTTACTTGAATATTTTTATTAATTTAAAAAAATGCATTTTTTCGTTGAATTATTGAACAAGCTAACAACAATAAATAGTAAAATGAAACAAAAATTCACTTCCTCGAACAAACATCATAAAATAATATTCAATTATTTTTTTGTTTTATTTTTTTATAGTTTAATTTTTTAACAAATTTAAACATATTCAAAACATTAAAAATAACTTTTTTATAGTTTTTCATTTAAATAAGATAACAGCTGAGTGAAGAACTATAATGCTTATAAACATAAACTCTAATTATTTTAATTATCATCATCATCATTGGCACAGCAGCTCAATGGTGAGCCAAGGCAGTCAGTTTACTGGCAGATTTCTAGACAGGAGATGCTTACTTTTTACGGGGTAGAGTTGTCAGCTCTACGCCCAACGCTCTACAGTCATATTAGACCAGGACCTTCATCTTAAAATGGATACCGACCCACTACAAACATCCAGGGCACCACCGAGATTCGAACCCATAACCTCTAGCACCGAGCGCCAGTCATCAGGCCCTAATTATTTTTATAGTTAACAAACAATTTGCCCGACTCATTGCTCAGTGGCAATGAGCCCCGCTGGTGAGTATTATTGCTGATATTCAATCCACTAACGGCTTTGTTTGTTTTTCAACAAAAACCGCCAGCGGATTATACCTCGATTCGACTTTGTTCAAAAAGTCTTTGATTCGATACTGTTTTAAATAACGAGGTGACTCGATGGGTTTTGTGATGTTCAGCATTCTTGTCTAGTTAGTCAATCTACCTGGTGGGAGTTTTCCAAGTTTTCTCTCATACGATATGTAATTTCGGGGTATTTCCGCTACAAAGTCTCCCCGCATGGCACTTCCCTTCTTCTTCAGCGAGTCGCATCCAAGTCAGACTTCTACCTACGGGTGCTCCATCACAACAGAAGCTGCCTCTTCTCTTCCATCCATGCGTGGACTATTCACGGGGTGTCCGTCTCACACAACAGGACGCTGAGCATTGGACACAATAACAAAAGATTTCTAAAAATACTCGATTATGTATTAAAAGTCTACAACAAAATCAATTTATTAAAAAATTTAAAAGATCTGCTGCCTGATTACTATTATGAGTAATCTGTTGTTGTTGCTGCTTATCCTCTTGATTTAGAATCCTAAACCAAGTCCAGTAGATCATGCTGCATCAATAGATCGTAAACGGTCCTCCCCTCATTCAACAGTTGCCTCACACAGGCACCAATACAATCGATGAGATGAGAGGGAGACGCGATGGCCGAACAATGACAAAGGGTATCTGTCTTCTCGTCTCCATTGAAGGTCAAACTCTTAGTGTGGCCAGTCCTTAGTCTAGCTAAAGCCGTTTGAGCAGATCTAGAGCAGGAGCACTGCAAGGACATACCAGGATATTTAGCGGCGTACCATGCATGAACTGGTGGCGACTTCCAAGAGGTATTCACTCTGGCTAAAGTCATGGAATGAACCTCTGAAGCTAACAGATTGGAAGAAGAAGCTTTGGGAAGTTCGCAACCTTCCCTAGTGAGCAGATCAGCAATTTCATTTCCGTAGATGCCCACATGGGAGATGAGTAATCTAAAATATGAAATAACCTTTCATTTCATTGTTATAAATTAAAATATTCTCACATTAAACTGTATTGAATTCATTAAAATATTAGATTAATTTTTTTTCATGTGGAAACATCAATAAAATCAAAAATTGAACATTACGGTTTCATGTCCAGTTTGATATGGTGATAACTCTAAATTTATGTATGATTTGGAAAATCTAAATATAGCATAGCGTAGAGGAAGGTTGAAAGATTGGAGAAAAACGGAAAATTCTCACTAGGTAGTTTTACTAACGAGGCAAGACGCTGAACATCCCAAACGCCCTCGATTCTCCTCGTATTTTGAAACGATGTCTACAATAAAGCCGCTAGCGGATTGAACATCAGCTTTAATGCTCACCAGCTGCTCACGTTGCCACTGAGCCACGATAGGGCTGAGTTCTGAATAAATATATCAATAAAAATCACAATGAAATAATATTTGCTCGTGTGAAATGAAAAATTATTAAAATCTTTACTGACATTTTATAATGTTTGTTTAAATGCATCAAAAGTGGTAGCAAAATTCGAGGAAACATATTGCAGAACGTAGAGAGATTCAAAATCGATCCAAAAAGCAAATGTCACATGCAACAATGCAAAAATGCCACACGCAGAGTACATGGTCTGAAATTGAATTTTAGCCCCGCGAACTTGCAGTATCACTTGTACCAGGCGCATAATGCGCATTTAATAAACGACCTCATTCTGGCAATGTATATAATTGATGTGGAACCTATTATAACTGTAGAAGAACTTATGGATTTTGATTTCAAGAGAGCCATTATAGATATAGATAGACGATCATCCTATAATGATCGTTCCGCTTCAATAAATGTCAACAGCAGGGGTGGCCAATCCAAATGATCTTGCAGGCCACTTTGGAAGTGCATCCTAACACCGCGGGCCGCATGTTAAATTATATATTAGATTTGGACCCCCTATAGACATTTTGGAGTGAAAAATTGAAACATAATGAGCATAATTCTTGCGTGTAAACATAGTTAATATAATAATAATTATACTAAACGCACCTTGTAAAGAAATATATAACGTTAAAAATGAAATATAAAAAAATAAATAAAATAAAAATTATAAGTAAAGAAAACTGAAATATGCGATATTTGTTTCTCCACTCTTTGACTTAGCCTTTGCAAATCTATCTTATTTTAGGTATTTGCACATCGTAATGGGTGTTGCAGGTGTTTTGTGTTTGGTCAATTTCATTTTCGAAAAAGGAAAGAAAAAAAAAAAAAACCCGATTCGCAGGTGTAAGTTCAACCAAAAGAGCTAACAACTTGAACTAAGAGTCTGGTTTGCTATGCTATCGACAATCAACTGTGCGTATCTAGTGATGGTCACTGCGTCACTGAGATCACTTAAAGTGAAACATAGAACTCATAAACAACACAGACAATATCTGTCATATATTAACAAGAATATTATTTTAAAATCACAGTTAATTTTTTTCTTATCATTTCGACAGTTAATTTTTGAATATATAGATGCACACATAATGTATTTTTTTAAAGCATTGACTTTCACTACTTTGGCTATTATAAAATAAATATATTTTGTAAAAGTGTGATAAATTTCACAGGCCGCAAAAATATTCGAGGCGGGTTGTCCACCCCTGGTCAACACCATTCCTTTTCTTCCTTATTTCCCCTTACCACTTCTCCTCTCTCTCCTTGTATATCTATTCACAGAGTTGTTTTCACACGTTAAGACAAGGACATACCAGCGGTACTGTGCATATTTCTTTTTATCGTGTGAACGTAACGCTGTCTTACTTAGTGGTCCCGATGGCCTTCAAAAAAGTGAAGCCATAAAACGTGAAGCAATGAAATAAAAAAATTGTTGAATTAAAAATTAAATAAAAAAAATTGAGTTATTGTTTAAAACAGATTTATCTCCTCGTCCAACAAGAGGGGAACTTTTATTTCAAAAATTTTATTTAAAATAAATGCCGATTTTGACGTGATTTTATTTATGTGTGTTTTAAAACTGGCATGAAATGCGTGTTGCTAAATATAACGACCCATATCAAGTCACGTGCTCTGCAGTTCCTTTTGAATTGTCTGGTTTTCAAAATATAAGCAGATTATTATCCTCTCTATAGCGTCTATATTCATAAAAGTTTAAAAGTGAGTTTAACATATTAGTATGAATTCATAGTGCTTCTTGTAATATTTGAATTCATATGAATTTATAAAGTTCTAGAGTTATTCAATTTTGCTATATTCGTTCTCTATTGAATTTGATAGTTTTTGTGGGGATTCTCCATTTAATGGATCCGATTTCGCCAAGTCTCTTTTGAGCGCCAAATGGAGTCATCAAAACAGCAATATTTTGTAACAACAGAGGTATTTTGTTTGTTTAGGAGAGGGACTTGGCGAAAATTGCAACAGTAGAAATCGCCAAATAAATAAGTGGAACCCTAAAATGCAGAACTCCAGATCTTGTAGTATCCTGTTTGTATTGTTTCATAAATTTCCTACGTTATTGAACATTGCTGTATTTCCATATATAATCGTCCAGCACGGTATGTTCACACATGATTAATTATAATCATGAAAAGATTTCAATTTTTAAGATTTCTTTAATTTTAAACTTTAGTTTAACTGGAAAATAATTTTAGTCAATCAATTATAAGAACAATTTGCAATTGTCATTAAATTTGTCAGATATCGAGCTTAGACTTGAATATAAAATTTAAGCTAAAATTGAATTAAATTTGGCTGTAGAAGGGGGGTAGTACCCTACGGGAAGACTTTTAGGGGGAACTACCCCGCATTTGATATCGCATGGGAGAAAACCTGTAAAACTCCCATCAGGTAGTAATACTAAAAAGACAAGATGCTGAACATTTCAAATTACATCGAGTCTACTCGTTTTTTGGATCAGTGTCGACAAATAGCCACAAGGGGATTGAACACCCACCCTAATGCTCGCCAGCGCCGCACATTGCAATTGATTCACGAGTAGGGCAGAGTTCAAACTAAATATATCAGTAAAAGTCACAATGAAATAATATTTATACGTGAGTAATCAATAAGTTAAATCATTGGTGACATTTTATAATGCCGATTTATGTGCAAAAACTTCCAAAAACCTGAAAAATCCCACCAGGTAGTCTGACTCTCGAGGCAAGATGCTGATCATCACAAATTTCATCGAGTCTCCTCGTTTTCTGAATCAGTGTCTATAAAACGCCGTCAGGGAATTGAACCTCCACCCTAAGGCTCACCAGTGACTCGAGTTGCCACAAGTCAGGCTATAAATAAGCGTTTTACAAATAAAACAAACAAGAAATAGATATAAATTGTACTATTTAAGATATCTTTATTGGGGTTGATGGCCGAGTGACTAGCGCTCTGGCTCTCGATGCCACAGGTTTCGAGACTGGAGTCCCGGCGGTGCATGCAAAGTGGACAGTTTCTGTTGTAATGGAGCACCTATAGATAGAAATCGGGCTTGGCTCCGTGTCGCTGAAGGAGGGCAGTGCCAACTGGGAGGACTCTTATGAAGACCTACCATGCATCTGCATATCATATGGGAGAAAACCCGGAATACTCCCAACATACGCCATCCACGTGTGTTTTGAATCAGTGTCTACAACAAAGCCGCCAGCGGATTGAACCTCCACCTTAATGCTCACCAGCAGCGCACGTAGTAACTGAGCCACTAGTCGGGCAAATTAAACATTAACTACTATCTTTCACATTTTAACAAATAAAACGTTAACTCCTGTCATAGAATTTAAAAAAGGTAAATAACAGCTGTTTTTAAATTAAATAACAACACGCAGCAAACACATTCTTTTTTTTAAAGAAAATAAAATTCCTTCCTTTATTGGATTGCCTTAATGCTTTAGACTTCTAGCAGAAAAGAGATCGAACAGAGAAATAAAATTCCATAGCAAGAATTCGGTTCAAAACACATTGTAATTGTATTATTCCAAAATGGACCCACAATTTTTTCTTGATTATGTTTTAGGAGCTTTATAGGACTCATTTAGTTTTCAAGAACTCTGTAAAGAAATTGTATTTTCCTTTAGACTGGCTTTATATGTTATTGAAAGTAATGAAATCAGGAGTTGAATACTTTATAAAAAAAGTTTAAAAAAAAAAAATCTCTGCACATGTTATTTGAGAGTAGAAATTCTCTCCTTTATTGAATTATTAAGCAACTAGTCACAATTGGATAAAGAAATACCTGTCTTATTTTCCAAGTCTCTTTTATGTTTGGTATCTAGTTTTTATTAGGTACAAACAAGTAAAAAGTTTTTCAGTATTTTTCGAATTCTTGGGATTCATCGAAACAAGAAAAATCATATAAAAAAAAATGGCGAGAAAATTTTCAAATTTTATAAAAAAATAAATAAGTTAGTTAAAATTTATTTAATTAATTTTTTTTTCTTATCCCACTTGGTCAACAGCAGCATCTAGACCAATTCTAAGAACCCGTGAGGTTTCATGGAAGGGAGAATGGAGGGCAGCTTTTGTTGTGATGGAGTAACCGTAGATAGAAGTCTGACTTATCTTCCTGACGTTGAAGAAGGAGGGCAGTGTCTTCCTGGAGGGCTTTTAGGGGGCTACCCCACATTTGTGTATCGTTTGGGAGAAAACGCGGAAAATTCCTACCAGGTAGTCCGACTCATGAGGCAAGATGCTGAACATCACAAATGCTATCGAATCTCCTCATTTTTTGCAATTTTTTGCAACAATATCTAAAACTAAGTCTCCAGCTGATTGAACCTCAGCCATAATGTTCACCAGCGGCGCACGTTGCCACTGAGCCACGAGTCGGACATAAATAAGTCTACTTTCTTTAACCTCACAACTAAAATAATATTTATAATATTTACAAGAATTTATTATAATATTTATAATAAATTCCCAGCAAAGTAATTTCACATATCATAAGAAATATCATCTAACACATATGCGCTAAGTGTTGACAATTTTCAATTACCTGGAAATTATTAAATAAATTTCATCGTAAAAAATGCAAAATATAGTATCACCTACAATTATCATTTTTAACTGGATGACCCGTAAAAATAATAAAAAGTTAATAAATTAGTTGTTTTGCAAAAAACACTAAATACCAATGTAGCATACTATCCGTCAATTAATTTCTAGAAATGTATTCACAATGCTTTCATCACCTGAAACACATGTATGTATTGACACATGACATACCATTACATCACATGACATATATGTATTGACACATGACATACCATTACATCACATGACATATATGTATCGACACATGACATACCATTACATCACATGACATATATGTATTGACATATGATATACTATTACATCCCAAGACATATATTGACACAAGATATACCATTACGTACCATGACGTATATGTATTGGCACATGATATACTATTACATCAGATGACACACATGTATCAACAAACATAATACAGAACGTATCGAGAAACATGTCACAACTACCTTCAATCGATTCTTTGCCATATTCGCAAAGAACGCTGCATAAGGACTAGGAAAGGAACTTAAAACATATTCAAATCATACACTCAAATTAAGTTATGAACCACACAATAAGAAAATGCCCTGGAGTTAGGGTTATCAAAATTATCAAAATCAGCTGACAAGAGAGTCAATGATTTAGAGTTTAAAGCTTCTTTAATCTTCGCTCTTGATTGAATTTCGATCGTTAGATTGAATATTTCCAAAGATAATTTCCTGTTATGCCTTTTAAAGGGTACTCAAAGGAATTTTATGCAGGCTTCGTATAATGTTCGGAAGTTAAGAGATTTTGGTGCGTTGTCATTACAATCAAAGTAATATTGAGGCAAAGGCACGTCTGATAAATTTACAATTTTTAGAAGTCGCTTTAGTCAAATATCCGATCCAACTAAATTGCGCAACTAATTTTCAGTGAAAATCTTAGAAAAAACGTGGAAAAATCAACGATTTAAATTAGTAAAGAACCTTGATGATATCACAGAAGCCGAAGTGTATTGATTTAGTACAAAAACATGCCTATATCTTTGACTGACCATGGGCAAAAAAATTTATACCAGTAATCGCCAAATAGAAAAAAAGAATTCTTGAAGAAGAGAATATATATATATATATATATATATATATATATATATATATATATATATATATATATATTTGTCCAATTTTTGATTTTCCTTATTCAACAAGAATACTTAAATTGAGCAAAAATTAAATTCTGTTTTTGCTGATTTTAAATTTCTCACAGAAGCCTAGGTGTATTGATTTATTACAAAAACATACCTATATCTTTAAATGGCCTTGGTCCAAAAAATTTATACTGGTAATCGTAAATAGAAGAAAAGAATTCTTAAAGAAGAAAGAATATATATATATATATATATACATAGTCCAATTTTTGATTTTCCTAATTCAACAAGAATACTTAAATTGAGCAAAAATTAAATACTGTTTTTATTACTAATAAGGAATTTTAATAATTTATATGTTAATGACATTTTTTTCAGCCCTAATAAATTAATCTTTTAATCATTCCCCAGGTATATGGTAGCATGGTAAAAACGTTGAGAGATCCAACTATCGAAAAATACATCTCATATTCTAAATAAGATCTTCAAGGACTTGGTTTATCTCTCTACGGTCATATTGTACAAACTTTGGTATAATTAGACTTGGACCTACAATTTAAAACGTGGATTTCGAACCAGTAACAAACATTCATGCCCCCGCCAGGATTCGAATCCGAAGCTTGTGGTACCAAAGGCCAGAGAGCTACACAATTGGTTGTAATGTTTGAATCTGTTCATAGAAGAAACGTGTTTGGGGTCACAGGTCTCGGGTTTGAGCCCTGACGGTGCCATTGATGCTTGTAGTGTTTCGAAATACACTTTAAGCCGTAGGTCTCGGTCTAATATAATTGTAGAGCGTTTGACGTAGGACTGACAACCCTACCCAAGAAAAAAATATCTCCTGTCCATTGTTTTCTGTGAGAACTTTTAAGGAATATTGTCCAGCATTTAGGTTTCGTGTGGGAAATAACCTAGGAAACACCCATCAGCCAGCCTTATTGTTGATGGGGCCTGAATAGCCGAGTGTCTAGAGCAGGGGTCTCCAAACTTTTCAGCCTTAGGGCCGTACTGTCTACTCCAGTAGGTACCAAGGGCCAAAATTGTTTTAATTTTTCTGCCGTTATCTATAATTTCTAGACTATTCCGTTCCTGGGGGATGTTCAGTATAAAAATGATATGTTCGATTCAGGATATATACATTCCAAACATCGATATACATACATATGCCATACTCCTTACCCCAACATAACTACCGAGGATAACCGCGGGATGTTCACTAGTTTACAATGTTAGTGGGATTCATTTCAATTATTTGTTAGTTGTGCTTAAGTTAAATTCTCCGCGTATTATGCTTGTCATTAAGCTTTACCTAGCAAGTCAATAAAACAGAGTTATTATCATTCTGTGTTTTTTTATCCAACTTATTACAGCAACAGTAAGCTACTCGCTGTCGCGGGCCGAATGGATGACATTGGCGGGCCGTAGTTTGACATTGGTCTAGAGCCCTGACTTTCGGTGCCACAGATTTCGGGTCCGGTAGTGCCCTGGATGTTTGTAGTGGTTCGGAATCCACTTTAAGCTGTTGGTCCCCGTCTCATATTACCGTAGAGCGACACAGAGCCCAATCAGACATCTTCTCACCCGCATCATTCAGAAACTGTAAAGGGGCAACTCAACTCTAGACACCGTGATGTAGTGTAGTGGTATCAGAAATGTGGACACACAATTGCGATTGCGACAACATGTATATACGTTTCGCATAAACAGTTATACTGCCTAACAGACCAAAAGACTTTAGCAGGTTTATAAATTTTCCCCAGTTGGCCATCCGGCCACTTTTTAATGACTTGACCCTTCAATAAAAAACAATTTTATTTTAAAAATGTTTGATGGATTTATTCCAATTAATACGACCTTGATGTTCTATTTGCAACTTGATTTTTTACAAATCCTCACTTAATAGTTCAACCTTGAAATGACATTTCGAAACGAAGCTTAACTAATAGTTCCTTTGAGTTGAAGGTAACGTATATAAACGAGCTTGTTTTTCCTCCTTTTACGACATGATAAATATAGCGAATGCAGCAATAAAAATCTAACTATTAAAGTATTTATAGCTGCATCTAAAATATATATTCTTCTACTACTAATACAAATGATACAGCGAAAAAAGCACTTGATTTGAATAATAACACACGTGAAAAAGACGTATTACCTTGGTTTTGCAGACATCCTTGGTTTAATAAATCATAGTGATGTCCTGTTCGTTTTGTTAATTAAAATATCATTATGAAAAAAATGTTAGTTTTTTGTACGTTTACTTATTATTTGAGCCTTGAGGAAAATATTATTAGTAGTATCACTCAAAAGATTTTATATTACCTCTGAAATTGAAGATCTAATTCAATTAAAGTATCTTCAGAAAAGCAATAAATTATAATTGCTTTCAAAGTATTATGTCATCCACGTATTGTAAAGTATACATAATTGGTATGGATTTGAAGTGGAACTGAATTTAACTATTCCGTATATAAAAATGATCAAAATAAGAAAAAGTATCTGCAAATTAATGTGTCATTTGTCAAATAAGTAATTGATATAAATGGTGAGAACTATATTTTCTTGGAATTATTTTTCGATTTTAAATTGCAGAGTAAATTTCGAAATCCCTTACCTTTGCAGGGAAAAGCATTTATTCTGTTTGGTAACTATACTATAATTATTTGTCTTATACTTTATTTAAAGTGGGCTAAAATATTTTCTTCTTCAGCGGCGCAATAGTCCCATGGTGGTCCAAGGCCGTCGGCTTACTGGAAAATTTTGAGACAGGTGATATTTTCTTTTAACAGATTAGGTTTGTCAACCCTACATCCAACGTTCTACAATCATATTATACAGAAAAAAGGGCGCTTGTCAATTCGATTTTGTCCACTTTTAAGCTAGCTAGCTAGCTAGTTTAGTTTGTCGCTCTAAGGTCATTTTGTGCACACTTTTGAGGCCTGATGAAGTTTCCAGGTTCGAATCCTGGTGGTGACATGGATGTTTGTTAATGGTTCGGAATCCACTTTAAACTGTAGGTCCCGATCTGTTTAGCCCTCGTGTGCACAAGAGGACCGTACAGCGACAAATCAAACGAATGTGAATACTTTAGGTCTATTAGACCGGGTCCTACAGTTTAACAGGCAGTCCGAATCGCTAGCAAACAGTCATGGCACCGCCCGGATTCGAATCTGAAACCTGTGATACCAAAGGCTAGAGAGCTAACCAATTCACCGGCAAGCCGCTTTTTAATGACTTGACCCCTCAATGAAAAACAATTTCGTTTTAAAAATTAATCCAATTCCAATTAATCCGAACTTAATTTAGTTTCTCAATTATTAACCTTGATGTTCTATTTACAAATCATCAGTTAATAGTTCAGCCTTGAAATGATATTTCGAAACGAAGCTTAACTATTAGTTCCTTTGAGTTGAAGGTAGCATTACATAAACGAGCTTGTTTTTTTCTTCATTTACGACATGATAAATGCAGCGAATGCTGCAATAAAAATTTAACTATCAAACTAGTTATAGCTGCATCTAAAATGTATATTCTACTACTACTAATAATAAAAATAATACAGAGAAACACTGCTTGATTTAAATAATAATACACTTGAAAAAGACGTATTACCTTGGTTTTGCAGACATCCTTGGTTTAATAAATCATAGTGATGTCCTGTTCGTTTTATTAATTAAAATATCATTAAGAAAAAAACGTTATTTCTTGCACGTTTACTTATTATTTGAGCCCTGAGGAAAATATGAGTAGAATAACACTCAAAAGATCTTATATTACCTCTGGAATTGAAGTTATAATTGAATTAAAGTATCTTCAGAAAAGTAATAAATCATAATTGCTTTCAAAATATTATGTCATTCCCGTATTGTAAAGTATAAATAATTGGTATGGATTTGAAATAGAACTGGATTTAACTATTTCGTATATAAAATAAACTAAAATAAGAAAAGTGTCTGCAATTTAATCTGTCATTTAAGTAAGTAAGTAATTGATATAAATGGTGACAACTATAAGTTCTTGGTATTATTTTCCAGTTTTAAATTGCAGAGCAAATTTCAAAATCCCTTACCTTTGCAGAGAATAACAATTATTCTGTATTTTATTTTGTTCCGTTTGGAACTATACTATAATTATTGGTCTTATACTTTATTTAAAGTTGGTTAAAAGATCTTTTTCTTCAATGTTTGCAATAATCCCATGGTGGTCCAAGGCCATCTGCCTACTGGCCGATTAGGAGGCAGGAGATGTTTTCTTTTTACTTGTTAGGGTTTTCAACCTAACGCCCAACGCTCTGCAGTCATATTAAACAGAAAAAAGGTTGCTTGCTAATTCAATTTTAGTCCATTTTTATCTTGTTTAGTTTGTCGCTCTACGGTTATTTCGTGCACACTTTAGAGGCCTGGTAGCCAATTGTCTAGCGCTCTGGCCTTTAGTACCACAGGTTTCAGGTTCGAATCCTCGCGGGGCCATAGATGATTTTTAGTGATTCGGAATCCACGTTAAACTGTAGGTCCCTGTCTAATTTACCTAAAGTGTGCACATTCGTCTCTTTTGTCGCACTACGGTCATTTAGGGCACACAAGGGATAAATAGATCGGGACCTACAGTTTAAAGTGGATACCGAACCATTAACAAATATCCATTCCATCACCAGGATTCGAACCTGAAACTTGTGGTGCCAAAGCGGTAGCTAATTGGCTACCTGGTGGCCCACTTTTAAGCTAACATAGTTAGCAATTTGCGGAAAACTGCCTGGTTATTTAACGTCAATGATGTTTAATTATTTTAATTTTAATTTCTAATTTATTTTAAATAATTTTTTTATCTTAATTAATCAAAAATTATAGTGTTTCCTCATAATTTTATAGTAAAATTAATATTTATATTTGGCTTTTTAGTAGAAATGTTTTACAAATTAATATACATATATTTCTGCTAAATTTCATTACATACACTAAACATTATTATTAAATTAATTAATTATTATTAAACATTAAATTAATTATTATTAAACATTATTAAATTACATTATAAACATTCATTACATACACTAAATAAACAGTAACGGGTTAGGATTGTCAACCCTACGTCCAACACTGTACAGTCATATAAGACAGGCAAGGGTGCTTGTGAATTCTATATTAGTCCATTTTTAAGCTAAGCTAGCTTATATTTTGTGGAAAACTGGATGATTATTTAATGTCAATAATGATTAATTATTTTTATTTTTAATTTTTAATTTTTAATTTTAATTTTTCCTCATAATTTTATGGTAAATTAAAATTGATATTAGACTCTTTTGTAGAAGTGCTTTGCAAATTAGTTTACATAGGTTGTTGTTCTAATGCAGCTGGCAATACAGAGACAATTAATCCGTATGCCATAAACAAGAACTGCAACCGCTGTTACTCATTTAGCACTACCCACGGGGCACGTGTAGCTGGAAGATATGCTATGAACGCGAGTAACACTAACTCCACAATGTTCTACGATCATATTAGACCGGGACCTACGGCTTAAAGTGGATTCCGAACACCTCCAAAACATCCATGGAATTCGAACACGAAACCTGTTGTACCAAGCGCCAGAGCGCTAGCCATTCGGTTATCAAACCCCTTTAATATACATATATTTCCTCTAAATTTCACTACATATATTACTACTAAATAACCATATTTAATTACATATAGTATTTAAATGCATTTACATACAACCTAAGTGTCATATTGCACAAACACAGGCCCGAAACGCTGCAAAAATTTAAATAAAATATGCAAAAACACCAAACGGAAGTGGGCACTGATCTTGTCAACACACACAATCAGTTTAAAGAATTTAATTGCTATGTTATATAAAGCCAGTATAGAAGGATAGCAGAACTGGATATGCAGCCATTTCAGCATACTTGGGTTTTTTTCACACAAAAAAATTGAGAATAACAGTCTGTAACATGTATCCATGTTAAAATGTTATCTTGCAAATGCAAATTGTCAACCAAAGTCATGTTTGTGAAATTAAAATTTCGCAAACACGACTACATTTACGCCTACACTGCAATTTTTTCCGCATATAGGATGACAAATTAAGATAAACGTTTCTGGCAAGCTTGTTCACTCCGCCCAAAAATACATGCATCAATGAAAATTAAAATGCTAATTTGAAGTAAAGTAAACTAAAAACTAATTAAGGTCTAAAAATAATTATTGTATGTAGTTATTTTTTGTTACAAGGTTATTCAAAAACATAAAAAGAAATAAAAATTGTATAAAAATAGAATATTCTTTCGATTCTGTCAAAACAGTTTTTAAAAAGATAATCTTTAAAGTTTTAATTTGCTTGTAAATGCTAATAGATGAGTTTTTAATTATCTTAGCAGTTAATTGCAAAAATTTAGTCGATGACTTGCAATGTCAGTTTGGTAGTTTAAAAAAATACTGGTCAATTAAAACAGATTTATTTTTAATTTTTAATAAATTTAAATGTCAAACATAATTTCTCACAATAAGACGAATTGAAATTAGTTTTATTTCACATTCTTTGGTTTTAAGATATTGAAACATTAAGGCAACGGGCAACGGATGTACCGATTTTGGAGTTCCAATGTGGTATTAAGTACCTCTAAACCTCCACATCTTAAATTGATAATAAGATCTGCATAAAATGTAATTGCTTAGATTAAAAAAATAGAAAAATTAAGCTTAAATTACAGAAAAAAATATGAGAAAAACATATACCATGAGACAATTAAAGCAAGGAGATTGGAAGAAAGCAAAAGCTGTCGGTACAATAAGGTGTCCGTTACACAATGCCCAAGAAAATTTTAAAATTAAAATGAAAGAAATCTTTGATAGATATCATGCCAGATATAAATGCATATTGTAGCATTCGTCTTAAAAGTTAAAGTCAAAGAAAGCATCTCAGATTCGCATGAATTAATTTGAAGGAGTTCGGAGTTCGAACTGAAGATCACCCATCTGCAGGGATAAAATTACTCCGTTGGATGGTGGTAAATTCTTCGCACCTTTTTGAGTGTTGGAAATGATTCCCATACAGTATCATAAATGGCACGGGGTCCTTTCCTTGAACTCGCTACACCTGGTAATGGCTGGAGTAGACCATTGGTAATCGTACTGGTTTGGTTTGTCGCTCTACGGTCATTTTGTGTACACTTTAGGCTAATTAGACCGGGACCTACAGTTTAATGTGGATTTCGGACCACTAACAAACATGCATGACACTGCTAGGATTCGAATCTGAAGCCTGTGGTAAGACAATTAAGGCAAGGAGATTGGAACAAACCAAAAGCTGTCGTTACAATTAGGGGAACATTGTTGCCTGAAATAAGTCATTTGAGATGACCCGCAATATATTATTATTTAAAATTACCAGCTTTGATGACAATATTACTTGATAAGAAAAACATTTTGGTTTCCCTTTATTTTCCACAAAAACACATCTTTCTTTCCACTTCCGTTTTAATCCTTTCACATTTTCATATTTGCTTTTCCTAAGAGCACAATTATTTACTTCAGAACAAAACTTACAAAAAAAAAAAAAAAAAAAAAGAAAGAAACTATTAGGATTTTATTTTTTATGCAATTTAATAAATAAATTGATACAATACAACAATACTATAATATATTAATATAATATACTATAGTATTGTTAAGCCAACATACCTATAATTATATCGTTCTGTTTGTAGTTTAAGCATTTATATACTGTTGAATTTTGCCATTACTGTCGTATGACTATATTTAACCACGAAATGGTATGATCATTTGATCATTTACATGTGCTCTGCGACTTCGAGAGACTTATGCAGCTGATGACGGAAAAGGTGGATATCTTGGGATAACACTTAAAAAAAATGAACAGATTTTTAAATTTCCCACTATTTTTATTTGTTAATTATATATATCTATAGTCATTTGAGTCTATAGTCATTTGATAAAATTCATGCTTTAAAACAAGAATGTTGTTTCTGAATTCTAAGTGGTTAATGGGACTCAGAGCCTTAAATATTTCCAGAATTTCATTTTGACAGTTGTGGGATGTTCCGTTCGTCGTGTAGGATTTTTCTTGAACTCTAATATGAAATAATGCATTCTTAAAATGTTAGAACTCCGTTTTATTTACTGCATGTGATACGAAAATACACAAATAAAACAACAATTAGACATAATTACAAAACGTCATTTTTTGTTGATCTCATCCTAATGTACTTATGCGTCTTTGTCTCTGTGGCGTTTTGATTGAACTGATATTGCACTTATGATATTGCGTTATCTGTTTACCTTTATAGTGAAAAACATCGAAATGATGTTCCTATGGATTTCAACAGATTAAAAAGCAAGAAAGATAAGATGTTTACCCTTTACGTCGAAATGATATTTCCATATTTTTCGACAGGGAACATCACTAATAAAAAAGAAATATCGCTACTGCTAATAGCGATATTAATATATATACTACAACCATTACTAATGAAAAATAAATATCGCTGTTTGCTGCAAAGAGGGGATGCATAGATTTATGAACATATGAAGAAATTTTATATTCATACATTTTGTTTTAATTTTGTTGTGCAACCCTCATAAGTCTGTAATGCATAGACTTATGAAAAATGTATAAATTTATGAGCATATGAATTTATTATTGAGCTTATGAATTTATTAATACATACAGGCATTATCTGTTTACCCTTATAGAAAACCCCCCATCAAAATGATGTTCCTATATGTGATACAATTGAAAAAATATTCACTATAATATATTACTGACCTTGCATAAAAACATCTTTTTACATTCCTTGAGCTAAATTTTTGTACTTCATCAGACTTAAAATCAAATCCTGTATTTCCTTTAACGAGTTGCAGTCTATATGAAACGCTGATAAAATTCCTGACTATTTTAGAATCGAAATATTTTCTTTTCCTTCTTTCGAAGAATTGAAATTACGAATCGAGTCGGTATGGTAATTAGTCAAAGAGAGAAAAGAATTCATTCGGAATCGAACTGATCTCTGCTAAAGCAAACCGGTTTTAAATTTTATGACACATTCCAAAGTCGCAATTTCATTAGCTTGATACAAACAAAAAAAAATTATAATACTGTAATTAATTATCTTTGAGACGGTTTTTGTTTTTATTTTTTTGAATTTTTCGTTTGTTTAAATATGTCCTTTTCATCGTTTCTTCTTAAAAATAGCTGCTTCATGTCAAGTCGCATTTTGTTAAACTAAATAGTCAGGACAAAAGAAAAATTGTGGCAGTTGATTCTCTTGTGAAAATTAAAAATAATGATAATTATATTAAGGATCTGCCCTAATAACTGTCAGTCTGTTCGTTCTTAAATATCAAACAGAGCGACACATTAGAATACAATAATATACATGTAAATGAGTAACAAAGAAAAGGAATAGTTTGTGGTTAGAGTTTTACATAATAAAAAATTAAAAATATCTGTGTATGTATCGATGAGCAACAATTTCAAAAGAATCTAAGTTAGTTTTATTTCACGTTTCACTTAAACTAAATCTCCCTACATGTACAAAAAACATTTCTTTTGTTCTAATGCAGCTGATAAACACTTAGGCAGTTGTCTTTGATACCTTAATTCAAGCGTTTCACCACGGTTACTCACTTAGTACTACCTAGGAGGCGCGTGTAGCTTGAAGATAAGTCACAGACGCAGAGTAACAATACCCCCGTAACATGGATGTTTGTGGTGATTCTGAATCCACTTTAAGCTGTTCGTCCCAGTCTAATATGACTGTAGAGCGTAGAGCTGGAAACTCTACGCTGTAAAACGGAAACATTTCCTGTCTCAAAATCTGCCATAGGCCAAGACGGCCTTGGCCCACTAAGGGGCTGTTGTGCTAATGAAGAAGAATATAATTACCTATTATATGATTTATTTAAATAACATATTTATATGATAAGACCGTTACAACATCATGTATAGAGTGTGATCTCTGTATCACAATTTTAAAGTCTGTGTATTCATCATCATCATCATCAGTGGTGCAACAGTCCCACGGTGGACCAAGACCGTCTGCCTACTGGCAGATTTCGTGACAGGAAAGGAGATGTTTCCTTTTTACGGGGTAGGATTGTCAGCTCTCTACGTCCAACGCTCTACACTCATATTAAACCGGGGCATACGGTTTAAAGTGGATTCCGAACCATTACAATCACCCTTGGCACCGCCGAGACTCAAACCCGAAACCTGTGGCACTGAGCGCCAGAGTCTATGTATTATTACCAGACTTTAAAGCTTACTTTTGAAAATATGATGCAATCAGAAAACCTTTGCCATTGTATATTAGTGACCTTGCATAAAAACATCTTTTTACATTCCTTGAGCTAAATTTTTGTACTTCATCAGACTTAAAATCAAATCCTGTATTTCCTTTAACGAGTTGCAGTCTAGATGAAGCGCTGATAAAATTCCTGACTATTTTAGAATCGAAATATTTTCTTTTCCTTCTTTCGAAGAATTGAAATTTCGAATCGAGACGGTATGGTAATTAGTCAAAGAGAGAAAAGAATTCATTCGGAATCGAACTGATCTCTGCTAAAGCAAACCGGTTTAAAATTTTATGACGCATTCCAAAGTCGCAATTTCATTAGCGTGATACAAACAAAAAAAATTATAATACTGTAATTAACTATCTTTGAGACAGTGCTTGTATTTATTATTATTATTTTAATTTTTCGTTCTTTCAAAATATGTCCATTTCATGGTTTCTTCTTAAAAATATCTCCTTGATGTCAAGTCGCATTTTGTTAAACTAGACAGTCAGGACAAAAGAAAAATTGGGGCAGTTGTTTCTGGCGTGCAATTTAAAAATATTGATAATTATATTAAGGATCTGCCTTAATAACTGTCAGTCTGTTCGTTCTTAAATAGCAGACAGAGCGACACATTAGAATACATTAATATAAATGTAAATAAGTAACAAAAAAAAAAAAAAAAAAGGGATATTTTGTGGATAAAGTTTTACGTATGAATAAAAAATGAAAAATCTTCCTTTATGGATTTATTGATGATCAACAATTTCGAAAGATTCTAAAATAATTTTATTTCACGTTTCACTTAAACTAAATTTATTGTAATTAAAATTTTTTATCTACATGTACAAAAAAACAACAACATTTTTTTTCGTTCTAATGCAGCTGGCAAACACTTAGACAGTTGTCTTTGACAGTTGCCTTATGGTAAGCGCTGCACTGGCGTTACTCACTTAGCACTATCCATTAGGTGCGTGTAGCTTGAAGATAAGTCACGGACGCAGAATAACAATACCCCGGATAACATGGATGTTTGTGGTGATTCTGAAGAATTATAAAACGTCATCTTTCTTTGATCTCATCCTACTGTATACATGCGCCTTACAAATCCGCTTAAAGTTGTTGGTCCCGGTCTAATATGACTGTAGAGCGTATGGCTTACAACTCTACCCTGTAAAAAGAAAACATTTCCTGTCTCGAAGTCTGCTAGTAGGCCAAGATGGCCTTGGTCCACTAAGGAGCTGTTGTGCCAATGAAAAAGAAGATAATTACCTATTATATGATTTATTTAAAAAAATATAGATATGATAAGACCGTTACAACATCATTTATAGAGTGTGATCTCTGTATTACAATTTTAAAGTCTGTGCATTATTCATCATCATCATCAGTGGTGTAACAGTCCCATGATGGGCCAAGGCCGTCTGCTTACTGGCAGATTTCGAGACAGGAGATGTTATCTTTTTACGGGAAGGAGTTTTTTCTTCAGCCCTCTACGGTCATTTTAAATTGGGAATACTATTTGAAGTGAATTCCGAACAACTACAAACATCCATGGCACAACCGGGACTCGAATCCGAAACCTGGGGCATCGAGCCCCATAGTCTGTGTATTATTACCAGACGTTAAAGTCTACTTTTTAAAATATGATTTAATTAAAATATCGTCATAATTGTATCTGAAAGACCTTGCATAAAAACATCGTTCTACATATCTTGAGCTAAATTTTTGTATTTCATCAAACTTAATTTACTTTCTTTAATGAGTTGCAATCTAGATGAAACGCTGATAAAATTCCTGAATATCTTAGAATCGAAATATTTTCTTTTCCTTCTTTCGAAGAATTGAAATTTCGAATCGAGTCGGTATGGTAATTAGTCAAAGAGAGAAACGAATTTATTCGGAATCGAACTGATCTCTGCTAAAGCAATCCGGTTTAAAATTTTACGACACATTCCAATGTCGCAATTTCATTATAATGATAGAAACACAAAAAAATTATAATACTGTAATTAACT
Organism: Caerostris darwini; assembly: GCA_021605075.1. Classification (NCBI taxonomy): domain Eukaryota; kingdom Metazoa; phylum Arthropoda; class Arachnida; order Araneae; family Araneidae; genus Caerostris; species Caerostris darwini. The sequence goes on from BPLQ01000176.1 coordinate 1,197,957, forward strand.
ATTTTTGAGACGGTGCTTGTATTTATTTTTTTTTTAATTTTCGTCTCTTTAAATATGTCCCTCTCATGGTTTCTTCTTAAAAATATCTCCTTGATGTCAAGTCACATTTTGTTAAACTAGATAGTCAGGACAAAAGAAAAATTGTGGCATTTGTTTCTGGCGTGAAAATTTAAAATATTGATAATAATATTAAGGATCTGCCTTAATAACTGTCAGTCTGTTCGTTCTTAATTAACAAACAGAGCGACACGTTAGAATACATTAATATAAATGTAAAAGAGTAACAAAAAAAAGGAATATTTTGTGGTTAAAGTTTTACATATGAATAAAAAATGAAAAATATGGACTTATCAATGAACAATTTCGAAAGAATTCGCGTTTCATTTATTTCACGTTTGATTTAAAATAAAGTTATTGTAATTTAAATATTTTCTCTACATTAAAGAGAAAAAAAAACCCCACACATATGACCGCCCATCATTGCCTTTCTTTGGGGGCCTTGATATTTACACGTTTACATGTCTGATATGTTACAGAAATAAATTTAATAGTTTCTTCTTCTTCATTGGAGCAATATCCCCATGGTGGCTAAGGCCCACCTACTGGCAGATTTCCAGACAGGAGGTGCTTTACTTTTACAGGGTAGGGTTGTCTGCCCAAAGCTCTGCAGTCATATTAGACTGGGACCTACGGTTTAAAGTTCGATTCCCATCTACTAAAAAGATCCACGGTGCAGCCGGGACTCGACCCGAAGCCTGTGGCACCACAGTCACCAAGCATTAGTCAATCGGCTATCAGGCCCCATAAATAAATGTCAATGAATTAAATTATCGTTTTTCTCTTATACAGTCATACACGGACTCTTCCTTTTTTTTTGCTTGGATTTGCAAACTCCTATTTAAAAGCTATTCCTGATAATATGTCTTTTATGGTATTATGGAAATTATATATGGGATTTAGGTTTTAATGCATCCAGATGAAGGATTTATGTTCCTAATTAAGGGAACTTTAAGCAACAATGCCTATTTGACAGTTTTCTTGTCTATGCTGTGGCACATCATAGTGCAAAGTATTCTTAAAAAGTAAAAAAAAAAAAAAAAAAAAAGTATAAAATGCAGTTGGCTATGTTTACATACCTTAACATTAAATAACATCAAATTAAGACGAATTCTTTTATATATATAGACAATTGTTATCTTATCTTTTATTTTTCTTCTAATTTTTCTTCTTTGTAAAGCCATTATTAAAGTTCTTGAGAATCTTTAGAATGACAATGAAATATAAATTATATTGTATTGTAAATATTTATCTAGACTAAACAGATTATTTAACAGATTAAACTACAATTCCTTTAAAATATTGCTTATATATATAAGAGACAGATGTCAAATGTATGGGAATTAAATTATTTTTTTCTTACACGTTCATAAACGGACTCTTCATATCTTTTTGCTTGGATTTTGGACTTTGGACTCCTATTTAAAAGCCACTCTTTGAAATATGCCTTTTATGATCTCATATGTCGAATTTAGAACTTAATGCATACAGGTGAAGGATTTATAATCCTAATTAAGGGAACTTGATTGGGAACTCGACGATGGCTATTTGACAGTTTTTTTGTCTATATTCAGACAGTTTTCTGTCAGTGTATTTTATTAGAGTTTTCTATTTCTGTCTATTAAGACAGTTTTCGATATAATTTTTTTTCTTATTTAATTGTACTCATATATTACTGTGCCCAAAAAGTAAGACAAATTATTTTTTTTGTCAAAAACTCTTTATTTATTCTTCCAAATTTATTTAATCGCCTTCAAAGTAATCCCCTCCGGACACAGTGCACTTATGCCAACTTTTTTCCAATCCTCAATGCATGCTAAAAAGGCTCGCGGCGATTCACGTTTAATCTCTTCAATCGACTCAAAACGGTTTCCCGGAGTGGAAAAATAGCCAGAGTTATAGTATATAAAAATAGTTAGGGAATAGCCAGAAGTCACACAATGTGAATACGATGGTTGTGGAATTCTTTGCTCAATGAATGCAGACATTTCAAAAATCGTCGGAATCGGTTTTAGCGTCTCACAAAGCCAAGCGTAACTCAAACACTAATGGATATTTTGACGTCAAATTTCACACTGATGCCAAGGACAGTGCCAGCAACATAAAAAAGAAAAAAATATATATGGACATAATTTCGAATATTGGAGATGTCTTTTCAGGACATATGGTGGAGATGTCTATATAGGCCATATGTTGTGGCACACCACAGTGCAAAGGATTTTTAAGAAAAAAACTTTTTGGTTTCTAATAAACGGGAGTCTTTTTTTTAATGAAAAATTACGTGTAAATATGCAGTTGGATATGTTTAGCATTCCGTGGCATCAAATTAAGACGAATTATTTTATATATAGGCAATTATTATCTTAAATTTTTTATTCTTATTTATCATGTAAAACCTCTTTGTTCTGAATAATATCTTCTTTATTACTTTTAAAAATCGACATCAAAAAGAGAAATAAAATTTTGACAGAAAAGATATTAGAATTTTTTGTTCCATTGTGAAGATATTTTTCTAAAACGGATCCACAAATCATTCGTGATTATATCTGATGGATTGCAAAACAAAATATCTCAGCTTGATATATATATATATATAATTTCATTTATATACCGCTGTTATTCAATGATATAGATGAGGATTAGATATACTCGTAGTTAAAATGTCATTAGGCTTGGGGAATAGCATCTCGAACTTTTTTTGTTTGCCATTTTATTTCGAGCAGACATCTTTCAATATGACAGATCAGATTATCAATCAAACTCAATAAGGAAAGTGGACTTACAAAAAAACCAGAAATAGCGCGTGACTTATCTCAAACACAACTGTTATTTTCGATAACTAGTTTTATTTCAGATGCGGGTAGATGATAGCTGTGAAGCTCTACGCCGTCTAGTGTGTGATCTAAGTTATTGAGAGATTTATATGCAGCAAAAAAGGAAAGTTTATATAACAACCACTAAATATTTATAATGAAATAGGTGGTTGTTAAGAAGAAAAGTCTAGAAGTTTATAAAGACATTAAACTATATCGACCAAGCGTTAACAATTTTTTTTTTCTTACAAAAACTTATAAACCCATTTATGGTTAATATTTTGATTTTAGCTGTATAGATTATATTTTTTTGGTTAAATTTAGTAACATGCTGTTTAGATTTAGTTTATTATGTTTTAGTTATTTTAGAGATGTCCAGATTTCACCACTTTTCTTTTTTTACAGTCTATTTAATATTTTTTTGTTAGTTCATGATATAATTTTTAAAAATAATTTTGTTATTATTATCTGATTATTTTACTTTGTAGGTATAAACTTTATGAACCAGCAACCAAGAGTAAAAATTTTTTTTCTGACAAAAACTCCTAAACCCATTTATGGTTAACTTTTTGATTTTTGTTCTTTAGATTATATTTTTTTGGTTAAATTTAGTAACATGCTATTTAGATTTAGTGTAGAGATGTCCAGATTTCGACCCTTTTTTTCAGTCTGCTTAAAATCTTTTTGTTAGTTCATGAAATAATTTTGTTATTATTATCAGGTTATTTTGTTTGTGGGCAAAGATTTTATGAGATATTTATTAAATATATAATATTTCTAAGTTAATAAATTAGTTAAATAATTCAATTATGTTATTAAATTAATTAAGACAGTTTTGGAAATAATTTTTTTATTTAATTGTCTTCATATATATATCATCAACATCATCAATGGCGCATCAGCCCCATTGTGCGCCAATGTCGTCTGCCTACTGGTAGATTTCGAAACAAGAGATGTTTTTTCTGTTTATGGGTAGGGTTGTCAGTCCAACGCTCTACAGTCATTTACACTGGGACTAGTATTTTATTTTTAACAGTTCAAATGTGTGTGCAATATGATACTTAGGTTGTATGTAAATACATATAATATTATACATATGGTTGCTTAGTAGTAGTATACGTAGTGAAACTTAGCAGAAATATATGCATATTAATTTGTAAAACACTTCTACTAAAGAGTCTAATATAAATATTAAATTTTCTATAAAATTATGAGGAATAATTAAATTTTTTTGATTAATTGACATAAAAATTGTTGTTGTAATGCAGCTGGCAATTCAGAGGCAGTTAATCTTTATGCCATAAGAAGGGCTTCGCCGTTGTTATTTATTTAGCACTACCCGGGGGCATGTGTAGCTTGAAGATATACTACGGACGCGAGTAACACTACCCACAAGGAGCTCTACGATCCTATTAGACAGGGATCTACGGTTTAAATTTGATTTCGAAACACTACAAACATCCATGGCACCGCCGGGATGGAAGTCCACATTCACTCCATTAAAAATCACGTTCACCGTTTCCGCCAAATCATGGTTTTTGACTTTAGACTTCATGTCGCAGAAACGATTCGAAAGATTTGCTTGGTTGGATCTATAAGAGAAAATCAAGTTCAACGTTTGTTTAATATGTTCTGAAAAGGAAATTTTAATCTTGAAAGCTAACAGAGAAGTGGTTGGCCAGTGAAGATTGATAATGATGATTTGAAAGCACTGTTATTGCACTTGATTATTGCAAAGTTATTATTAAAGCAAAGATTATTGCACTGTTATTGCAAAGCATTGTTACTTGATTTTTTAACAAGTAGATAACTAGCTGGTAGACTCCACTGTGCAAAAACAGCAGTAGTTTAACAATTTAAAAATTAAATTTTTATATTACTTGTTTAAGTCAATTTCTACTTTTTTTTACTATATTGCAGTATTGCAGAAAAGTCCTTTATAAATAAAGCTGAAATTTTGCTTTTACATCTGGCGCCATCTATTATTAGATACATGCAACTTAAATCTAAAAAAAAAAAAAAAACTAAAATTAATTAATTAAATTTAATGAATGAATTAATATTTGAAAAATTGTATTAACATCCAGTGCCATCCACTACAAGTTCAAAAAAATGTATTTGAACTTCAGTGAAAGAATAAAAAGCATTTTATGAACGATTGAGAATTTGAACAAGATATATATAGGGAGAGCGTGAACTAATAGAAGGAATTAAAAAAAAGGAAAGAAACTTTTCCCGAGATGGTATTTGGGTTCCACGTAAGCTTACAGCTCAAACTGTCAGCATCGAATAAATTCACAAGCAATGATTTTTTTAAAGCTTATAATGATTGATTTGGTTTATCACTCTACGGTCATTTTTTGCACGCTGTAGGTACAATACAGTTTGCAGTACAGAGCCTACAGTTTAAAGTGAATCCCAAACCACTAACAAACATCCATGCCCCGCCAGGATTAGAACCTGAAGCCTGTGGTACTAATGGCTAGAGCTCTACCCAATTGGCCAACAGACCTGATATAATGATTGGAAAGGAAAAAGTGGATACTTTATGTTAACGTTGATAAAAAAAATTTATCAATTTTTAATTTTAAATAAATAAATAGGATTGTTAAATATTTGTTTTAAAACATTTTCAAATTCAATGAAAAAACTTCGCTATAGCAAATATTTTATTTAAAAAAAAGAAAAAAAAATTTAAAAAAACAACAAGTAAAACATTTAACTTTTCATATAATATTATTTTATTCATATAATATTCGTTTAATTTTTTATATAATATTGTTTTATTCATATAATATTTGTTTAATTTTTCATATAATATCATTTTATTTGAGATTGAATTTTTAAATAATACTATTATAAGGAAAATAAAAAAAAATTAATGATTAGTTATTAATCAAGAGATGTCTTGGAAATGTTTTATGTCGGCATTGTGTTCTTATAAAATAACGAAATATTTACTGTATTGCACCAAACCACTTTGTGATATCGGGTCTGTTAATGAGCAAATAGCCATTAGCTCGGGATCCTGGCAGAGGTATGGATACGTTGTGGTTTGGGGTCACTAACTGATCTATGCCAACATTAAATATTCCAATAAGTGATAAACAAATCAATCTCTTTCAAAAATCATTAACTATTATTATTCGATCTGACTGGTGATGAAACAAACTCGCACATTCCTTCTGATAGTGCGCTCTTCCTTGTTCAAATTCTCAATCAGGATGCTTTGTCTTTCACTGAAGTTCAGCTGCACTTGAGCATGGGCACTGGTGTTAATACCTTTCAGAGTATTAATTCATTCATTAGATTGAATGGTGGTACAGTTTTTAGATTTAAGTTGCATGTAATAATAAGCAGATGGCGCCAGATCAAAAGAAGCAAAATTTCAGCTCTCTAACTCTGCAACAAGTAAGAAATTGACAAAAGAAATAATCAAATATAAAAAATTGGTACAAGTGTTAAACTTCTGCTGTTTTACGCAGTGGCGTCTCTTCAAAAACTCAGTATTAATGCTTTGCAATATTTATCTTTCTTTGCAGTAATCGAGATGCTGTATAGCAATGCTTTCAAATCATCATTATCCTTCACTGGCCAACAGCTTTTCAGGTAAAACTTTCAGAGCATACAGGCACAAACGTTGAACTGGAGCCAGCACAAATCTTTCCGAGTCACGCGTTTCTGCATCAAGGTCAAAGATGACGTGGTGTTTTTCTTCCCGGCAGTGCTGTGGATGACTGTGTGTTTCAGGGAGTCATTGCCTCCAGCATTCTCATCTATGGGTGTGCAATGAAACTCCCTTTATTAGTGAATTACTCGCGTCCATCATAACTCAGCTATACCCCAGGCCTGAATCTAAATAAATGGCCGAATTATGGCATTAACACTCTAATTATGCTGCCAACAACGGTATGTCAGTAATCACTCTGAAATTTATAAGTAATGTTTATATTTCTTTAAGTAGGGTGTTTTACAAATTAATAATAAATATATTTCTGCTAAAAATTCACTACGTATCACTAAGGCAGCCATATGTGTCCACATACAGCTATCATGTGCACACACATTGAAGCTGTTAAATAAAACACCAGTTTCCCCAGCGAGCAGGGCCAGACTGACCCTACCCATAAGGCATCTCTTGCCAGTAAGCGACATGCCAGCTTTTGTGGAGGCTTCTGATATGATGTTTGATTCAAATAAAAAAATTCAAACTTCCTGCCAATAAGCTAATATTTAGAATGAATTATTTAACTGAATTTATTAACTTAAACATATATTTGGCTCTCTCATAAGGCACCACAAACAAGGCTGGTGTAATAACAAGAACTGGCTTTGAGGCTGAAAAAGGGTCGAGAATCTGGAGGTTTGTATCTCACTAAATATTTAACCAAAAAATGTAATCTAAAGAACAAAAAACCATACTGAAGTTTTTGTCAGAAAAAAATTTTACTCATACTGGTCATATTATACAATATAATCAGATAATGGCTAACAAAATTATTAAGAAATATATCATGAACTAACAAAAATATTAAATAGTTTATAAAAAAAAGAAGTGATAGTGATCAAGCTATCAACAAAAGTATAACATAAATATTAAATCTAAACAGCATGTTACTATTAAAACAATCTGCAAGCAAAAATCAAAATATTAACCATAAATGGAGGTTTTATAAGATTTTGTAAATTATTAACTGCATGATAACTGCTAGACTTTCTTCTTAACAACCACCTATTTCATTACTCATGTTAGTGAGTTATAAACTCCTTTTTACTCTCAATAACAGATCACATGGGCTGGCACGTGAAACTGCAGTAGCGTCATCTGTAAGAACTGGTTATCCGAAAATAACTGGGTTAATCTTCAGCTGTGCTGAGTTTGGGTGTATTCCTGATCTCTGTAATTATCTCTGTCAAGCCAAAAGTAACTTAGGCAAAAAAAAGGATCTGACTAATTCACGTATCAATCTCATCTATATCGTTATAACAGCGATATATAAACAAAGTATATATGCATATATCAAGCTGGTGTGTGTCACAGATGTGGATCCACTAGAAAAATGTCTTCATAATCATTAAAAAAGAATACAATATCTTTTCACCATTAAGGCACCACTTTCTTAAAGCCATTCAGAGGAGCAGAAGGTTTTATGATAAATAAAGAGAATAAAAAAATTTATATTATATATAAAAACAATTAGATACAGGCATATCCGGCTGCATGTTACGCATTTCATTAAAAGACTCCCAGAAACCAAAAAGTTTTCTTAAAAATCCTTTTACTGTGGGGTGATGCCCTGGCAGCGCACCATGCCCATCTCCACCATATATTGGCATCTCCAATTATAATCCACTCTTACCTAAGTTGCTAATATTGTTACGATCAATATCAGTCACAGCAACGGTGAACGCTAAAGCTCTCCGACACAGTCCGCTCATGAACGAAATTCTGACCATCTTCCACCAGGAAGATGCAAACCATTTATAACTACACTGCCGCCCTCTGTTTGACCCACTCCGGCTTTCTGCAGAATCATTGAAGAAGATAGCGTAGCATACGTGAAGAACCCAGGCGCTGCACTGGCTGTGTCGAACAAATTTGAAAGAATAAATAAAGTTTTTGACACAAAAAAATATTTGTCTTACTGGGCACAGTAATATATGAGGGCAATTAAATAAGAAAAAAGAACCACTATCAGCTTTGTGTATGTTAGGGAAATGAATACAATACTGTAGGCAAACTGTCAGCTCTTCATCATTCACTTGTGGGATTAATCAGAATTAAGTTCTAAATTCGTATATGGAGGCATATTTCAAAGGTGGCTCAGGGTCTATCCCAAAATCAGCAAATCCGTTATAACATTAATAAAAAAACAATTTTGAACCCATACGCTGACATCTGTCTCTTATATATTAAGCAACAAAGGAATTACAGTTTAATCTGTTAAATATCTGTTTGAGTCTGGATAAATATTTTTAATACAGGCCCTTCTTTCATTGTCATTCTAAGATTCTCAAAACATCAACAAGCACACAAGAAGAAAGGAAGAAGCAAGATGAACAACAATTGTCTGCTATATAAGGGCTAAAATGCTGTGACAGGTATGTAAAACACATAACCAACTGCATTTTATACTCACTGGAAAATAACTGCTGCAGCACTGGAACAGAAAGCATTGATGCACCAAAGTTCCCTTGATTAGGAACATAAATCCTTCATGAATTAGGTAAGGCCTGAAATCCCCCTTTCCATAATAAAAGGAACATCAGGGAATAACTTTAAACAGGGTTTGCAAATCAAGCAAAAAAAAAAAAGGAAGGTCATAATGACTGTTACCAGAAAGAAAAACGATAATTCCTTCATTGACATTATGGGGCTTGTGCCGATTGTCTTGGTGACAATATCGGTCGAGTCCAACTCACCCTGTCAGAGATCGAACTTCAGCTCCAGCCAAAGTCCCTTTGCGACCTGGGC